>UESW01005029.1:0-104378 GCA_900491605.1 Calamus simplicifolius
GATGTCTTCGCTTGGTCCGCTTCTGACATGCCTAGAATCAGCCCGGACGTTCTCGTCCACCGTCTTGTGCGGACGAAATTCCGGCCCTGTGAAGCAGAAGAAAAGAGCTTCGCCCCTGATCGACAGAAGGCAATTGAGGAAGAAGTTGACAAGCTCATCAAGCAAACTTCATTCGGGAGGTAAATATCCGAGCTGGCTATCCAATGTTGTCATGGGAAGAAGTCGAACGTAAATGCGGATCTGCATCGACTTCACCGACCTTAATAAAGCATGCCCAAAGGACAGCTTCCCTCTCCCTCAGATCGATCAGCTTTTGATGCTACTTTTGGTCATCAGATGCTGACTTTCATGGATGCCTATTCAGGTTATAACCAATCCGAATGGTGCCCGAGGATGAGAGAAAATTGCCTTCATAACCATCGAGGTACATATTGTTACGTCATGCCTTTTGTCTGAAAAATACAGGTGCTACTTACAGAGGCTGGTAAACAAAGTCTTCAAGGAGCAAATCGATCGGAACATGGAGGTGTATGTTGATGACATGCTGTCAAAAGTAAGAAGCATCCCACATATTGAGGATCTCTGAGAGCTTCGTGATGCTCCGAAAATTAGGATAAAGCTCAACCCAACAAAGTGCGCACCTTCGGTGTCAATTCTGAAAAAGATTCTGGGCTTCATGGTTTCTCAGCGGGGCATTGAAGCCAACCACAGAAGATTCAAGCCCTCGCAAATGGCACCCCCAACATCCGTCAAGAGGTCCAGCCTAACTGGAAGGATCACGGCCTCAACCGCTTCGTGGCTCGGTCGGCCGAGAGATGCCTTCCTTCTTTAAAGCCCTCCGATCTGCCAAGAATTTTCAATGGTCTCCCGATTGTCAAAAATCGTTCGAGGACCTCAAGAGATATCTCGGCTCTCCACCCCTTCTCAGCAGTCCTAATCCGGGGGAAATCTTATTTCTATACTTAGCAGTTTCAGAAGGTGTGGTTGGCTCAGTGTTGGTCAGAGAAGAGAACAAGACCCAAAAGCCTATCTACTATGTCGACAAACTGCTCCGGAACACCGAGACAAGGTACACCCGGATCGAGAAGCTGGTGTTGGCCCTAGTAACATCAGTTCGAAGACTACGACCATATTTCAGGCACATTCTGTGATGGTACTTACCAACCAACCCATCAAGGCGGTGGTCCATCGCCCGGAGACTCAGGGAGAATGGCTAAGTGGGCCGTTGAGTTAAGCGAGCATGATATCCGATACCAACCTTGCCCGGCCATCAAAGCGCAAGTGCTAGCTGATTTCCTCCTGAATGTACCATCCCGGAGGATGGCTCCACTCCAGACTCCTCTGATACCCGAGATTAGATGCCCTGTGGCTGCTCCACATCGACGGATCATCCAATTGCCAATGGCTCTGGTGCTAGCTTAATCCTCACCAGCCCGGAGGGGGCGACCTTCGAGTACGGCATTCGTTTCTTCTTCCCAGCCTCCAACAACAAAGACGAATATGAAGCTCTGCTCGCCGGACTCCGATAGCCCGCAACCTTAAAGTGAAGAAGCTGAATGCCTTTTACCGACTCTCAGTTAGTAGCCGGTCACGTGCGGGGCGAGTTCGAGGCCCGGGGCCAAACATGATTCGGTATCTCCAACAGGTGCGGGACCTGCTTTCCCACTTCTCTGAATTTGAAGTTATCCAAATCCTAAGATCCAAAAATGCTCGTGCTGATCTATTGTCCCGACTAGCAACTGCGGAGTTGATGGACTCCGAGCGGAAATTTTCTCTGGAGATTCTGGAAAGGCCTAGCATTGCAGAGGCAAATCGAGTGATGCAGGTCGAGGCTGAACCATCCTGGTTCGACCCCATCTTGAAGCATCTTAAAGAAGGGTCGCTCCCAGCCCAACCGTAAGGAAGCAAAGAAGCTGAAGTTGCAAGCCACCACTATGTGCTGATCGACGACCAGCTGTATAAGCGGTCCTTTTCCATACCGCTGCTCAAGTGCCTTCGCGCATCTGAAGCTGATTATGCTCTTCGGGAGGTACATAAAGGAATTTGGGGCAACCATCTGGGAGCCGATCTTTATGCCACAAGGTGCTATGCCAGGGTATTATTGGCTCACCATGCAAAAGGATGCTGATGATCTATCCGAGCTTGCGACCCTGTCAGAGACATTCAATATCCAGAGGCTCCCTCCGCCAGCTTGGTCCCTATTTCCTCCGCTTGCCCTTCGCTAAGTGGGGAATGAACATTCTTGGCCCTTTTCCCCTTGCCACTGGACAGAGAAAATTCTTTTTGTTGCATCTTCACCAAGTGGGTGGAGGCCGAGGCAATTGCCCAGATAACCAAAGCTCGGGCCAAGGGACTTCGTATGGAGATCCATTATTTGCCGCTTCGGCCTTCCGCATACCATTCATCACCGACAATGGCAAGCAATTTGATAATTCAAAAATTCTGAGGTTTCTGCAAGGAGCATGGGATCTCACCACCTTACATCGGTAGGGCATCCGCAAGCCAACGGAGAAGCCGAGTAACTAACGGACCCTACTTCAAGGGATCAAGGCTCGGCTTGCCAGTCGAGGCAGATGGGCGGACGAGCTCCACCACGTCCTATGGGCTTATCGCACCACCCAGAGAATTTCCACCGGCGAGACCCCATTCCGATGGCCTTCGGCATGGAAGTCGTCATCCATAGATAGGGCTTCCTTCCCGCGGGTGGAGAGCTATTTGGAGGAAGCTAACGACGATCAGCTCCGCACCAATCTCGACCTAGTGGAAGAGATCAGAGAGAGAAAGCTCGAATCAGGGTTGCTGCGTACCAGCAAAGAGTGGCTCGCTATCATGCCTCCAGAGTCAAAGAAATCCTTCTCACCCGGCAATCTTGTCCTCCGAAAAGCATCTATCTCCAAACCACTAGAACAAGGAAAGCTGTTTCCGAATTGGGAAGGCCCCTATCAAGTGGCAAAAGTCATTGGACCTGGCACCTACAAGCTCCAGGATCTGAGCGGGAATCTATTCCCCGGACGTGGAATTTAGACAATCCCGTACATACCACCAATAGGGTACGCTTTCTATAGACTCGCCCTATTTACAACATTAGCATCCTGTCTCTATTATTCACAGCTCGAACGCTACAATCATTTTTCTGAAAAGCCATAATGAGAAATGGATGCTGCTTACCCATTCTCGGTATGACCGAGCTATCTCTTTGATAGCAATATCTCCGCAATATTGCTAGGCTGAGTCCTATTCAACAAAGACTCGGTATGGTCAAGCACCCCCCAGTATGGCTGGGAGCCAAGTGATCTCAAAAACTTTGACCGGATTTGGGCAGCTTACAAGCCTCGACTGGACCAAAGAACGAAGAAAACTTTGATCGGATTTGGGCAGCTTACAAGCCCCGGCCGAACCAAAGAGCGAAGAAGATTTCGATCGGATTCGGGCTGTTTACAAGCCTCGGCCAGACCAAAGAACGAAGAAAAATTTGACCAGATTTGGGCAGCTTACAAGCCCCGGCCGAACCAAAGAGTGAAGAAGATTTCGACCGGATTCGGGTAGCTCACAAGCCCCGGCCGGACCAAAGAACGAAGAAGACTTCGACTGGATTTGGGCAGCTTACAAGCCCCGGCCGGTGCCAAAGAATAAAAGCCTCGGCCGAAGCCAAAGTGTATTTTCATTTCCTATTAAAAGCCTCGGCCAAAGCCGAAGTGCATTTTCATTTCTTATTAAAAGCCTCGACCCAAGACGAAATGTGTTTCCATTTCTTATTAAAAGCCTCGGCCAAAGCCGAAGTGCATTTCCATTTAAAAGCCTCGCCAAAGCCGAGGTGCATTTCCATTTCTTGTTAAAAGCCTCAGCCAAAGCTGAAGTGCATTTCCATTTCTTGTTAAAAGCCTCGGCCAAAGCTGAAGTGCATTTCCATTTCTTATTAAAAGCCTTGGCCAAAGCCGAAGTGCATTTCCGTTTCCTATTAAATGCCTCAGCCAAAGCCGAAGTGCATGTCCATTTCTTATTATAAGCCTCAGCAAAGCCGAAGTGCATTTCCATTTCTTATTAAAAGCCTCGGCCAAAGTCGAAGTGCGTTTCCATTTCTTATTAAAAGCCTTGGCCAAAGCCAAAGTGCATTTCCATTTAAAAGCCTCGGCCAAAGCCGAAGTGAATTTTCATTTCTTATTAAAAGCCTCGGCCAAAGCCGAAGTGCATTTCCATTTATTGTTAAAAGCCTCGGCCAAAGCCAAAGTGCATTTCCGTTTCCTATTAAAGCCTCGGCCAAAGCCGAAGTGCATTTTCGTTTCCTATTAAAAGCCTCGGCCAAAGCCGAAGTGCATTTCCATTTCGTATTAAAAGCCTCGGCCAAAGACGAAGTGCATTTCCATTTCCTATTAAAAGCCTTGGCCAAAGCCAAAGTGCATTTCCATTTCGTATTAAAAGCCTCGGCCAAAGCCGAAGTGCATTTCCATTTCTTATTAAAAGCCTCGGCCAAAGCCGAAGTGCATTTCCATTTCCTATTAAAGCCTCGGCCAAAGCCGAAGTGCATTTCCATTTCTTATTAAAAGCCTCGGCCAAAGCTGAAGTGCGTCACTTATTAAAAATCTTGGTTATGACCGAGTAAAAAGAACAAACGTTTCGAAGATAACAGCAACACAAAAGTTGCAAAAATTCTCTTTTTCATTCATCATGAAAAGGACAACAAGAAAAGAAAGAAAAAGGTACAAAAGCCCTCACTGGGGCTTATCATCTTTACCAGGCATGGCAGAGCTCTCCCCCCGTCGCTGAGCTAACTCAGCGACCTGTCGTTAGAGGAACGCCACCTGCCCCTTCAGCTGGCTATTAGCCCGGCGAAGCAGCTCGACCTCCCTTATAGAAATGGCCAGATATTGTTTGGCCGCCTTCTGAAGCCGCTCGTGATCCGCGAACATTGACTCCAGGACCTCCCCGTCAATGGTTACCGTAACGCGGCTCCCTTGGGACCCCCACGGCCGTTAGCGCCGCCGCTTGGCTCCCCAGTTGATCGCCCCTCACCTCCGGAAGCCATCTCAGAACTCAGAAATTTTTGAGAGATCGGCTGAGAGGATGACTAACAGAGGCATCCCCCTCATCCGTATTTAACCCCTCTTGGTGAGTGTTTCAATCGTTCGAACCATTAATCTTAACTCATGGAAACTCGCCACGCGTCACCACCTCAGTGGGCGCTCGTGGGGGACAAGGAGTCGCGTCACCTCACCGAAGAGGATTGATAAACATCAGCGAAGCGCTCAGAAGAACTCCCCCCTTTTTTCTTGGGACCAGATTCCCTTCGATCTGCCGGACCCCCCCTTCGAATCAAATATCCTCGAAAGCCTGCCAGGGCCCTTCGAATCAAATATCCTTGAAAGCCTGCCAGGGCCCTTCGAATTAAATATCCTCGAAAGTCTGCCAGACCCCTTCGAATTAGATGTCCTCGAAAAGATGCGGAGGAGACGAAAAAGTGCATCAGAAACATGGCTCGCCCTCTTCAAAAATGACCGATTCATAGACTTTGGGCCCCCCATACATCGCTCGGGCGAACCCCATCCTCTTTGGCCGTCCGCGCCTGAGCTTACCGTTGCGGTAACAACCGAGTGATATTTTGAAGCCTCGGCAATAGCCAAGTGATGTTTTGAAGCCTCGGCAATAACCGAGTGATATTTTGAAAAAAACCTCGGCAACAACCGAGTTATATTCTGAAACCTCGGCAACAACGAGTGATATTTTGAAGCCTCAGCAACAAGTGAGTGATTTTGAAAAAACCTCGGCAACAACCGAGTTATATTCTGAAGCATCGGCAACAACTGAGTGATATTTTGAAGCCTCGGCAACAACCGAGTGATATTTTAAAAAAACCTCGCAATAACCAAGTTATATTCTGAAGCCTCAGCAACAACCGAGTGACATTCTGAAACCTCGGTAACAACCGAGTGACATTCTGAAACCTCGGCAACAATCGAGCGATACTCCGAAGCCTCGGCAACAATCGAGTGATATAGAACTTGAAATCCCGGCTAAGTCAAATGGCATATTCTTAAGCTCCGGTCTAGATGAGTAATCTCTCAAACTCTCTGACGCAGCTAAGACGCCCTATGATACTTCGGTAGAAGTAAACAACCTCTTTCTACTCAACCGTAAAGACATACGAACTGTCTTTCTCCGAAGAAACACCTGCCTCGTTCTACAAATAAGATCATGCTTACCTTATGAGTCCATAGGACCGCCCAGGTCTCTCTTTGACTCAAACAGGGATAAACGCTTTCTCCACTAAGGACCAAACATTGGTCTTAGTAAAAACAAGTAGCAAGAACGCTGCCGAATATGCTATGGTACAAAAAGCATGATATGGGAGTAACAACTCTCAACACAATCACATCAAAAAAGAAGAAGGTGCTAAAATAAGAAGAATAAAACTTTCTTTATTTCTTCATCAATGAAAAGAGTTACAACCTCCTAAGAGGCGTTACAAGTACATCAAAGCATAGGAAATAAAGACAAGAAAATAGCTCGGCCGGGCTGCTTCAGTCAGTTTCGGTTAATAATGATGTTTCGGCATCTATCCGAGGAATCAGACAAGCTAGACAGCTCGCCCTGATAGCAAGGCCGACCTCCCACAGGTCCTCTGGATGAGCTAAAAGATCCAAAAATAGAAGGAAGACCTACGGATGCCGATACCAGGGAGACATTCCCCTTGGGTGGGATGCTGGGCTGCAGGTCGCTGTCCGATTGAGAGAGACAGGGGACCATTAGGCCCATACTACTCTCAACTCCCTCTTCACATGGTGAAAGATTCCCCACAATGATGAACTGGAAATCTAGCTCGAGTGAGAAGGAAAATTCCACGCATGCTACGGGGGTACATGTGCACTTCCTACCCTGCGACCCCCGTAGCAAACCACAAAGGATACACAGGAAGTGCATATGTGCGCTCTCCATGTGATCTCTGCGGACCTCCCGTGCACTCTCCATATGATCTCCGAAGTTCCTCTCTTGAGGACGCTCTGCTCTTCAGCAGCTTCTTCATCACCCCAGCTGTCCGAAGGAAGACAACTTGCCAAAGAAAAGCTCAGTCCCTCCACTCTCGGCCTCAGGGACACAGACATCATGAACACTTTCACAACTCACAAAGAAGAAAGCCTTGGGAGATAGTCTAACATGCCCCCCTCCTCCCATTTTATAGGCAAACATACCGGGAGCAGCTATTAGAGCGGAAAGCCCTGAGATTCAAATGCCCTGGCCACACTACCACGTGGCATCCCAGGATAAAAGAGCGCTCCTCGATGCGCACCAAATGCGTTACCCATGCCATGACGTACGACAGAAGATTTTTCTCTGATCCCGAATCAAAAGCCTTAAGTGCAGGAAATCGACCGTCGGTCCTTGAGATACGGGCAGGCTTGGGAAATCGCCCGGTGAAAATGACATCCTCCAATGACGAACGAGAGCTTATGTCATACGCTAAAAAGACCTACGTTGGAAAGGCCGACGGGATAGATAACTCCGGAAAATAACAAGGCATCCTTTTGCAGCTTGCAAAGCTGTATTATCCATTTCAGCAAAAAGAAGGTTGACTCGCCTTGGAAAAGACAAGGCACTGGTAGAGTAATAAAAAGGCACAGAAGTCAAGTACTCCTCAATAAAGGCACATTGATATCCCCTGCTCTAGCTCAACGCCCATTATGTCTCGGCATAAACCGAGACATCGCCTTGTGCTTCAACTCAAAGCCAAGACTACCTCCATACTTCGGAACAAACCGAGGTATCTCTTCTCGGTTCAATATAACAGAGCGTTATGTTATGCTCCGATCCAGATCGAGATAGTTGCCCTTGCCTCAACAACAACGGAATGCTCCTTATGCTTCGGACAAACCGAGCAATCCACATATCTCGGCCTCGATCGAGATGTTTATTCAAGTCCGAACCAAACTGACCTAAGAGCGTGAATGAATCATAATTCGTTCACAATCGGAAGAAAACTCGAGATGAAAAGATCATCCAAAAGAAGAACAAATGAAGGAGAAAGATCAATTCATTAAAGGTTTCAACCAGATTATGAATCTGAGAAGTAAAAAAGTACACAAGCTACCCTTGAGAATCAGGGGTCGGAGTGATCTCGGCAGTCTCCTCGGTAACATTCCGGGGGGCTTGGCTTGTTTTGCCCCCTTCAAATGTTGTTGTTTCCTCGACGACAAGCTGAGAGTGTCCTCCGAGAGCCATGACCTTATCAGATCCCAGAATAGTGTCAAGATCGACGTCCAAAATATCTTCGTACTCAGCTTCTTCAGCCCTCGGGGTATAGGCACCAAAAGGTTCAACATCCAAAAAGGAGAAGTCCCACTCCGAATGCTCCCGAGATATCTTGATTCGAACCTCATCCGCGTCAAGCTGGAAGACCTCGGCACAGGTCGCATCTTGTTCGCCCCGAAGTAGGGCGAGCTGCCTTTCAGCTTCAACAGCTCGGCTCCGAAGTAAGGCAATTCGCTCCTCGGTCTCAGCGACCCGCCTGTCGAGCTCTGAACTCCTCCCTCGACTCGACACCAGTTCCCCTTGCAGGGTCTCTAACTGGCTTCGGCCCTCCAGTCTTGCCTTTTCCATCTACAAACACAGGATTAGCCAATGCAGCAGTGAGCTGATATGGAAGATTAGAAGAGATGATACCGTACCTCCTCCTCCTACCGGGCTAATCTTCTGGTCAATTCCTCGACCTCGTTGAAGTCTCTCAGCTTATCGGCCTTAACTCCCTAAGATCGTTGATTCTTGATTGCCTGTTATCAGCCTCTTCCTTGGATTGAGAGAGCTCATCGTTGAGTTTGGCTACCTTTTCCTGGTGCCACTTAATTATGTCATCCCTAGCGGAGACGCAATATGTAGATGCCGGATCTTCCCCTCCGTCTCACTGAGCATTCTGTTCAGGCGGTTCCTCTCCTCGACAGTTTCCTTCCTCAACATGTCTAGACTCTCACCAAACTAGTTTTAATAGCTTTCATTTCTCTAGCATGCCTAGATTTGATCTATGATAGCTCCAAGCATGCTTCATCGTACCCCGCTAGGAGCTCGCGTAGCTCCTTAACTTCGAGCCTCAACTTGGTTGCATCATTGAGGGTGGCCTGATGTAGTCCCCTCATCTTTGCTAAGTTCTCTTTGGCAACATCCAGGCTTTGCTCAAATTTATCAGACGTCTCTGCTCGCAATCTGAGCTCAGCATTGACTCTTTTAGCCTGGGCACTGGCCCCTACTGCCAGATTCACGCACCAACATAGCGCCCTAGTGATCAAAGCACTTTGTGAAACAAAACACGAATAAGAAAGCGCGGTCAAGCTAACCTAGAAAGCATCCATTGCTCTAGAACAGTAACTCACCCGGGAGGCATAGGTTCTTGCGAGCCCCATGAGGGTGGAGTTGTTGATCTCAGGGAGAAGATGGACATCCTTCACCACGTTTCGTTGGCCAAATGCAGAGTCGACAAGGTCCAGGTCTGCAAATTCGTTCACCAAGGGGCCCGCACTCGGATACAATGCCAACTTCATCAGGACGGCAAACGCCGCCTCGATGGCCGAGTCCGAACTACCGGACTGCCCGTGCCCGTCCGAAGGATTGGTCCTGGCCTCCTTCAGCAGGATTCTAGCCTAAGATTCCTTGGATAACTCGGCCAGCCCAGGCGCCAGTTTTCCTGAGGCTTTGGTGGAAGAAGTTTCGATTGCAAGATTCTTATCTTGCCCTCTCCCCTTGTTCGTGGTCCTTTCCTCGATCACCAGCATCTGCTCTTCCCCACAGGCTCCACGGAGGCCCCAATCCTTTCGCCAGCTCCTCCAACCTCTTCAGGAGGAAGCTCTCTAGCAGAAGACCCCTTTCGAGCCTCTATTATTATCAGCGCAATGTCGTCGCCCCTTAACCCCCCCGAGGGAGACCCTTCGATGATGGGCTCATCCTGAGCCTCGGTGGCTGCAATCGCTCCTTCCTGTTCTTCTGCCGAGGCTAGAGATACCTTCTCGCTCGGGGAGGGAAACCCCGAGGCACCGACCTCCGCTGTGCCTGACATTGGCTCGTCCTTAGAAGAGGGAACTACTGGACAAGCCACGGATCCTCATCCGAGTTGTCTACTATTTCCACCACTAAAGGGCAAGGGACCTCAGCAACACTCCCTGAGTCCTTCTCTGCTCTCAGTGCCTCCGTCATGACTATCTTGACCTTCGGCGAGTGCTCTTCAGAAGGACGGACCTTCTTCTCAGGCTTACGCCTTTCCGCACTGCCGGCCTCTCTCGGGTGCTTGCCCAACTCCTTCTTTATGCGGCCCGCCAATTCAGATTTCTTGGCTGCGGGCATAGCGGGCAAACGATCAGACCATGATATACTTGCTCGAGTGAAATCAATGGAAAGAGAAAAAGAAAAGGAATTACCTTGTGCGTCGATGGGGCTAAGCCCGACGGCGAAAGAGCCTCCTCCGACAGTAAATCGTTAGCCAAAAATGTTCTGCCATCACAAAGGACCTCCAGGTCCTCCTTCTCCTGCTCGGATAGAGTCGGATGTGCTTCCATGTCCCAGACAAAGTCTCCCAATCCCTGCGGGAGGTCAGAGCCGATGTTCCCCTTGGCAATAAAGAATCGGACCTTCCACTCCTTTATGGACGATGGCTTGTCCGTTATCATCTTAAATGACCTCCGAGGTCCAATATAAGACCACTCTGATTTCCTCCCAGACATCAGATGGTAATAGGCACGAAACAAAGGAAGAGTTGTTGTTACCTTAATCTAGCTACACATCGAGATAAACCCGATGATACTGCGCCAACTGTTGGGAGCCACCATTGTTGGGCAAATGTTGTAGAATCTCATGATATCCTTCACCAGGGGATGAAAAGGAAACCGGAGGCCTGCCTTTAGGCTGTCTTCATAAAGAAAGACCCCATGCTCCAGTTTTTGCGAAACCCTGTGCTCGGGCTCCAGCAATCGCAGAAGAACATCCGAGGGAATGCCATATCTCTGGCATATTCTTCCCAAATCCTCGGCGACAATCTCTGAAACCATGTCGCTGGGACTTACCATGCTGCTGGCTAAAGGAAACGCTGAGCGAGATTACAAAGAAAACAGGGAAGCAAGATTCTCCGAAAGGAAGCGAAAGGGCGCTGCAAACGGGAATGGCACTGTTTTGACTTTTCTTTCTCCCAAGGAAAACTGCCTCAAGAGGAAGATAAAGCGTTTCAACCGAGACATCCGGAACCGCAATTGTAGGCACTGTGAAAATCGGGATTTGCTATGTGGCACTTCCCCAACCGTCACCCCCAAGAAATGGCGGATTCATCCCATAAAGGTAAGGCGGCCGCACAACATTAATTAGGGCATCATCACATAGGCTGTCAAATTCAAACCCATTCAGATCATGCCACCTGGAGTTATACTCCCTACGCCCGAACCTACGCTTCAAACTAGGGAGTGGGGGGCATGTGTTGAGGGGTAAAATCACCGTTGCATTAATAATCGTGCAAGGGGTTATGATCAACCCTGACTCCCACTTGCTGAGTAATGCCCACTAGAGGTAAATCAGCCTCAGTGGATCAGGGCGCCTTAGCCCCTCAATGAGCTAAGGATTTCCAAGGCGCGGATCACATCTCTCGGCCTCAGCCAAGCTATAACGTCTCTCTCAGCCCTAGTCGAGCTATAATGTCTCTCTCGGCCCTAGCCGAGCTATCCCTATCCCTCGGCCTTAGCCGAGCTGTTCCTCGGCTTCAGCTGAGCTCTCCTTATCCCTCGGCTTCAGCTGAGCTTTCCCCGTCTCTCGGCCTCAGCCGAGCTATTCCATCTCTTGGCCAACCCATGCATCGGCCCGACCGGGGTATCAAAGCACCTCTGCGGAATCAAACCGTTTTGATGCTCGGCTTACGCCCTTGTTATATCTTGGTGAACCGAGTCATCGGGTGCCCCAGCAAACTGAGCCTTTCCATACTTCGGCAGATTCTGTCATCTTCCATACCTCGGCCCGACCGAGGTATTCAAGCGCCTTTGCGGAATACATCCAAATTAACAAGATTCCAAATAGGAAATCATGCCTACGCTACCAGAAATGGCCTAAAGCCTACGTAGTCACCGAATCTTGAGGCATCGTCTGCCCTCTTGGCCGTCGATCCGCTAACTAACAAGATACGGATCTTACTGACATCATAACAAGCTTGATTCGAATCCTTACGGCTTTCGGACCCACGATGCCTCCAAGCAATCGGGTGATCATCTATAAATACCGCAGCCCCAGATCCCCTCAGGTAGGCCACTCTGCATACTCAAGGCACATGCGCACTCGCTGACTGGCACACTCTCTGCCTACCTCTGCTCACCCCATTCCGCCATTAACGCTCTGCTCAGAGCTCTTGAAAGGCCACCCCTGGAGAGACTCTTCAGCGAGAGCCTTCTCCTCTCGTTTGTTGATTGCCGATCCCCACTGACTTGAGCATCAAAGGATCTTCCGCGGAGGGCTACCCCCAGCGCCTCTCGCGTGAGGACTGTTTTGCAGGTCCGCTCAGGAGGGAGTCCACCCTGAAGCCCGATCATGCCCGAGTCAGAGGACAGATTTCAGCAGGAACAAGCATATATTGAAGAAGATACCCAAAAAGATTGGCCACATTTGCACAGCAAATCCCAAATTTATGGTTGATTTTGATTAGGCGATATATGATTCATTGACCATATAGTCATTCGAGGAAAGGTGGGCACATGTTATAGAGAAATATAAAGAATGCAAGGCTATAGATTGGTTCAAAGTCCTTACGAATGTCGGGATAAATGGGTCTCAGTTTACCTAAAGGATACATTCTTCGCAGGTTTGTATGTCATTGTCTTTGGTTCATGTTCGTGTTCAACGCTTCTTTTTTTGACAAAATTATGTACAGGGATGCCATCTTCACAAAGGAGTGAGGGCATCAATCACTTCTTTGATGGGTTTATAAATTTGAAGACTACACTAACAGAGTTCATAAGTAAGTACAAAGATGCCTTGGAGAAAAGGTACGAGGTCAAAAATGAGGAAGATAATAGGACATTGCAAACGATTGCTTTCCTAAAGATATCATCACCTTTTGAGAGACAAGCTACAGGAAGGTATACAAGGTGCAATTTCAAAAAATTTTAGAATGAGATCCTTGAAATGGCTGCCTAAAATACTAAATTAATCAAGGAAGCTGATAATTGTTCTGTATATTCTGTAAAGTCATATAAAAGGATTGAAGTCGATGGAATCGGCAAGAAGATGATAAAAGATTATATCGTGTCATACAATAGAAATATTGAAGATGTCCAATGCCAGTGTCGATCCTTTCAGTTCAAGGGTTACCTGTGTAGGCATGCCTTGTTGGTTCTTCATTAAAGCGACGTATTTTGTTTACCAGATAAATACTTCTTGAAGAGATGGTGCAAGGAAATGAAATACCAATTCGATGATTTTGACTGCAATACTGAAGGTTGTGATAAAAGCACACAAAAATCACGGTACGCAGTAATAATTTTTTATTTGAAATGTTTTAATATATGTTTTCGATAACATTATGTTATTGATTGTAGATATAGTTTGCTGAGTCATCGGATGATGAAGCTCGTAGAAATAGCCTCCATGTCTGAAGATGCATTTAATTTAGTGATGGATGGTCTAACACCGATATTCAAAATTGTCGTGGATGCTAACTGCGCAGCTAAGGCAAGTACATAGCTTGTAATTCAAGATCCTGAGCAAATTAGGACGAAAGGTCGCCCAAGAGAGAACAGATTAAAGAGTGGAGTTGGGAAGAAGTCAAAAAGATCAAAGAAAAATATGGTCAAGCTTTCGTTGACACTCCACCAATGCAAAATGAAATAAGAGCTGCTTCAAGCAACAGGCAGACTTGTATGTAGTCAATTAACACCGAAGAGGACATGGAAAGAATTGCACCACCTTCCGAAACTTTGATGGACGAGTTTGATGCTTATGTATTAAGTCAACTAACATAGGAGCATATAAAACACGAGTGCCGTGACTTCATAACTAGGGTGTCTTAGTCGCATATGAAGTGCTTTGTAACTAGGGTGTCTTAGTCGCAAATAAAGTACTTTGTAACTAGGGTGTCTTAGTCTCATCAACAGAGTATGTTTTAAGTACTGATGTCGTTGCTTTGTAACTAGGGTGTCTTTTTCAGCCAAATGAAGTGCTCATCTCGTCAGCCAAGAAGAAACTCTTGCTTTGATATTTACGAATATGCTTGCATTGTTACGATACCCCAGCTCTTGCCTAACGACACCCTCGTACGACACCCCAGCTCTCGCCTAACGACACCCTCGCTTTAAAGTGATGACACCTGTGCGGGGATTGTTTAGGAGAGGACGACAACATCCCCGATTTAGGATACTACAACATCCCAGCTCTCGCATAACGACACCTTCGCTTTAAAGCGACGACACCTCTGCGGGGACTGTTCAGGAGGGGGGCGATGACATCCTCGATTTTGGCTACTACGACACCCCAGCTCTTGCCTAACAACACCCTCTCTTTAAAGCGACGACACCCGTGCGGGGACTGTTCAGGAGGGGGGCGACGACATCCCCAATTTTGGCCACTACGACACCCCAGCTCTCGTCTAACAACACCCTCACTTTAAAGCGACGACACCCATGCGGGGACTGTTCAAGAGGGGGCGACGACATCTCCAATTTAGGATACTACGACATCCCAGCTCTCCCATAACGACACCCTCGCTTTAAAGAGACGACACCCATGCGGGAACTATTCAGGAGGTGGGCGACAACATCCCCGATTTTGGATACTATGACATCCCAGCTTTCGCCTAACGATACCCTTGCTTTAAAGCGACGACACCCCTGTGGGGACTGTTTAGGAGGGGGGCGACGACATCCCTGATTTTGGCTACTACGACACCCCAGCTCTCGCCTAACGATACCCTAGCTTTAGCGAAACGACATCCGAAAGGCCAAATCCTACGACATCCCTTTTCTTACATAAGGATACCATAGCTTTAAATCGATGATACCCCAGATCTCACGTAACGACACCCTAGCTTTAGCGCCACGACACCCAAAAGGCCAAATCCTACGACACCCCTGTTCTCACGCAAGGACAACTATAGCTTTAAATCGACGACACCCCAGCTCTCGCGTAACGACACCCTAACTTTAGCGCGACGACACCCGAAAGGACAAATCCTACGACACCCCTATTCTCATGTAAGGACAGCATAGCTTTAGCACGACGACACCCGAAAGGCCAAATCCTACGACACCCCTGTTCTCATGTAAGGACAGCATAGCTTTAGCGCGATGACACCCCAACTCTCGCGTAACGACACCCTAGCTTTAGCGCGATGACACCCCAGCTCTCGCCTAACGACACCCTAGCTTTAGCTCGATGACATCCGAAAGGCCAAATCCTACGACAACCCTGTTCTCACGCAAGGACCCCCATAGCTTTAAATCGATGACACCCCAGCTCTCGCGTAACGACATCCTAGCTTTAGCGCGACAACACCCGAAAGGCTAAATCCTACGACACCCCTGTTCTCATGTAAGGACACCATAGCTTTAGCGCGATGACACCCCAGCTCTCACCTAACGATACTATAGCTTTAGTGCAACGACACTCGAAAGGTCAAATCCTACGACACCCCTATTCTCATGAAAAGACACCATAGCTTTAGCACGATGATACCCCAGCTATCGCGTAATGAAACCCTAGCTTTAGCGCGATGACACCCGAAAGGCCAAATCCTACACATCTCTGTTCTCAATTTACGACACTCTAGTTTTTAATTTACGACATCATATATGAAAACTTAAGAAACTGAGAAGTAGAAAAGGCATAAATATAAATAAATCGACGACACCCTTGTTCTCATTATAAAATTTTTGCAATTGCATTAAATCTGAAACAGTGTCAATATGAATAAATTACATTAAATTTTTAATCAAAGAAGAATGAAAAAATTAAGAACAGTTTGTGACAAAGTTGTTGATCTTTTGGTTGAGGCCTTCTCTCAATATCATCGCAGCTAATTGTCGCCGGTAATCTCTTACTTCCTCTTCCATGAAATCCATCTTCATATCAGGATTGATCCGTCAAGCAAGGCATTCCATGTATCTCAGACAATATAAGCAACAATCCAGCGATTCGGCCGGTTGGCTTGGGCAATCCAAAATCTCTTCCATCGGTCAAGTCATCACCTCTTCCTTATCGCAGTATATATGGAATATGTGGCCAAGAATGGTATGCCATTTCTTTGCATTGGCCTTGTACCTGGTATTGCATTTTAATGAATTCAGGTGCATGAACACCTTTCTTTCCATGTCGACAGCAACCAGATGCCAGTGCAAATTATCCGAGTTGATTATGGTGAAAAGAAACCAGAATTGTGCCTTATCTTCTTCGGATACATTGTCAAATATAGAAGCCTCTGATGTTGCAGCGAGTTCATGAGCACTTAATGGAGAAGTTAGACACATAGCGGCTACAAAAACTGATGCAAAGATACACTTATGGTATCAGTCCGAATGCTCTGTCCAGGTGCTCATCAAAAACTCTTGGGCGTCATCAATTATCTGCCAATGCAATATAAACCGATTAATAATATTCTAAAATCAACAACTAGAAAATGTTTCTTGAGATACTTACATCATCCATTATCATATCATTGTTAATGAGATCTTGAAGACTTTTCCTTATTATAGTGCCACCTAACTTATTGGTGTACATGATCTCGTCGGTTATTCGTTCACTCAAAAAAATTTTGATAACCATTTGGTCATCTTCGACTGTTATGTTGGCCTTTGATGTGCCCACTGTCTTCGACGACTTTCTAGAACGGGTTGTCTCATAAGAATCTCCTCTGACCTTGGATGCCTTACGCTTCCTCGCTCTTTTTTAACCCTCTTAATAAGCGAAGGCATTCCAACGATTTCTATACATAAAAGAATTAGAGTTTCAAGATATTTAACACATGCTATGTAATTGCATGCAAATTATACTATGATAAGCAAAGATTTTTGCATTCTATACATAAAATACTATTTGAAAGTAATATACTCATATATCCTAATATTCAATGGCTAAGTTCTTTATTTCCGAACCCTTGTCTTATGCTTACGCCTGAAAGGATCTAGTTTCAAATCCAGTCAACTGAAGCCTGGTCTACCTTTACAAAGTGATGTTAAGTTGTTCAAACATGTTAGCCAAATTACATGAGGTGGATGAAAATATGGGTAACAAATTGTGGCATTAGACACCAATAACTAAAGGATTATGACAATACTTGCCATCATGATCTTCGAAGTCTTGTCTATTTTTAAACTTCATCAAGGTGGCAAACTAGCTTTGTATAAGCCATATCTGCTCTCTTTTTCTATCATATTTGCATTTCTTTTTTTATTCTTTTCTTGTATTCACTTATTTTCTTAGTAAACTTGAATATTGTCTAGGATCTTTGCATATTCCTACTTTGTTAATCTTGAGTTGCTCTTCTCATTGTGCTTCTTTTGTCTTACTATGTTTTGATCTCCTATTTACTGCACGTCATAATTTTCTCTTTGACACATTACTGTTTTCATGGTGCCTCTTGATGCTCTTTGCTCTTCATACTTTCCCTAGACATTGGGCATTAAAGTTTTTGCTCCATAATCTCCATTACATTTATCTTTCTTTCCTTAAGTTCCTTGTTTTTGCAAGACCAACAACTTCCATTTTCATACACATTAGCCTCTGATAGCTTGGCGATCTTTTGATTAACTTTGTTTTTTCAAGAATTGATTTCAAGACACTCGAACTCTTTCCATGTATTGGAGGCTTAACTCCAATCAACATCATATGGCTGTAGATTCCTGCCTTTTTCTTTGAGAGAACAATTGGACAAATATCCAATCTAATTCAAGATTCTTGCCTTTATTTATTTTTTGTTTTGCATTATTGCTTGATTGTTGTTAGTTGGCTTTATCAGCCAATTTCCTCTTCTACAAGTTTGTTTTTATGACTTGTTTACCTCAGCATCAGCATGTCTCATAAGCTTGGTTCTCTTTATTATCGATGACATTATTTCAGATCTGACATGGTATCTACGCTCATTTTTGAGGCTTCTTCCAAAAGGTAGGCCACGTCATATTTTATTGATATGGATCTTTTTAGCTCCATTAGTATCATCTCAGCTTTATTTTAAGCCAGTCTTGTTGCAAACACTACATCTATGTGGTTTTGTACAGTAGCTTGACTAACATGACACCATGCTTTTGAGTCTTCACCTATAATATTTGCTCCTCAATTGTCTTTTCTAACTATCCTTTTGGAGTATACAATGCGGATATTCAGATAGTTCTATTTGTTCCATATCCTTATGCTACATTGCTATCCTTTTTCTACTTCACTCAGTTGATAGCTTGTAGGTATGATCCTGAAGTATTTCAATTGTGCAATCAACTTTTTGTGTTGTAAAGATATTATTGCAGATGGGTTCCAAATATGCATGATCCATCGATTTAAGGTGGCGTTGCTCATATGGTAAGCACACGCTAAGTCTCCAACAGTTATTACTTTGTTCATGATTTTTATGGTCAAATACTTGCACAATAAAGTGTAGTTCCTGATAAATCTATAATGGTCATTGCTCAACTTTGCTTTAAGTGGGCCAGATGGTATCTGCTGGTATCACCTTGGGATTTCCTAAAATTCCAATAGACTCTACTCAAAGAAGTGGACATGATGATACCTCTAAATTGCCAACATCCCAAAGTCGTATATCATATAGACCCCTTGCCTATGCATCAAGTGATCATAAACAGATAAAATAGTGTTATCTAAACCATTTATCTATGACCACTTGATGTATATGCAAAAGATCTCCAAAATCCATGATTTGTTTGCACGTAGTTTATCAATAATAAATCACATTCATTACATTCTTTTGTACGAAAAAGAGTTTATTGTATCGATAGCTTAACAGTATAATATAGTGCACCCAGCTATAGTACCACCTAAATTGAGTGGCATAGGCTAGAACAACTGAAAACTAGGTGAAACTAGCCAGTATCAATCTATTAGATCAATTGGACAAAACCAATAGGTTCTCCTATATCATACCATAATTCAATATAGTAATCAAGATTCTAAATTTCATGAGACAGGTTTTTCAAATTTTTCACAGAATGAGACACCTATCCCATTCTAATCCCAGACCCGATTAGGCATTCAAGTACTTACTTGGATACTTTTTTAAAAAAAATTATGTATTTTATTCAATTTTTTAATATATTTAAGCTTTAAAAGTTATATTTTTACAATAAATTAGATCTATTTAAAATTGATGCTATAATGGCCAAGATGAAAGAGGATAGGATGGAACAGCTAAGATTGATCTTGAATTCTCTCCCGGACAAGACATGATGGTTGTCTACGCTCCTATCTCGACAAGACTTGAGTCGTTGATCATAATGATACTTTACTAGTATGGTATGGCACATTCAATATAAGGTAATATAAATTAATATCATGAACCATGGATAAAATTACCTAGCTATATTAAGTAATAACCCATATAACCAGCCCTCTTCCTAGCCATATACTTATGATTCTTTATATTGCCAACATCTTGGCAATATTCAAAGTTCTTTTCTTTCAAATGGAATCATGTTATTATCTCCTTAAAACCTTCTTTAATACCGCGATGGTATTTGTAGTCAATGATTCACTAAGCACTTCTTCCCAACAATCATTTCTTAAATTTCTCATGAATTTCATCCAAACAAATTCAGATATGTAAGGAAAAAAAAAAAAGACTGAAGACCATCTAAAACTATCATTGTCTTATTGATGACTTATGCATCTCACTTAGAATACAACATATAAATAAACACCATCCCATCAACAATAGTTATACTAATTGCACTTCAACATCACTTGCTTCAAGAGTCAGGTCATTCAACATCGCTTGCCATCAAAAGTCAGGTCTTTTGAAATGGGGTCATCAAATTGCTCTTTGAGATCCATAGAAATTCTCATTTCTAAATATTCAGAGACAATTATTAACATGTTGATCAATATGGCATGTCTAACCTTACTATTGTCCAATAAATTTCTTCCATAATTCTACCTGAAAATTTCTTACAACCAGATCCAACGAGTGGAATTCATGACATAGGGTGCAGACCAAATTGTCACCAATCCACAAACCAAACATATCAACAAGCAAGTCAAGCAAGCACAATTCACATAACCCAGAGCACCTTTCCATTTATCTACCAATCTTTACTTTTATTCTATGCATATCTCTTGCCACATATTCTAGTATATTCTTACCTTCCCACATGGTCATTAAATGAATTTAAGGTAAAAAATAGTCAAGTAGAGGATAGCTATTAGCTCCGAGTGGCAAGTTCATAAGTGCGACATATTAAGTACAAGCTCTAATATATCTTCAAACTTAAAAGAGGAATACCTACATGAAAGGCCTTAAGACATGTGTGACAAGAAATCAGTATTCCTCAATCTCCACAAATTGTGGACTCACTGCATTTTGCAGTTGAATTTTGACCATTTAATAGAGAAATTGATAATTTATGAAGTGACAAGCCATCAGAAGTATATATGCAATGATAACTACAAAAGTATAATATTTCCATTGTTAAACAATATTATGTATTTTATCAACCTTGAATAAGTATATCAAAATATAGAAGAGACATCTAAAGGTTGGCGTCTTGCTGCCGATCCAGCATGAGCTTCAAATTGTGAAGGGCTGACCTGATTTATAAACAAACAACTAAGATGGCATTTTCTGCAAAGATATACCACAATTCATAATGAGGTCAAGTAATACCTCAGTCTTACAGCAACTACACAATATACCATTCCCAGACTTGTAACCCGTAAGCACATCCTGCAGAAGGGGAAAAAAGGAAAAAAAAAAAAAAGAAAATCCATTCATAGGGGAATGGTGTGTCTCCTAAAAAAAATGGCAGATTGAAAAATTATTATAAATATTCAGAAACCTTTCCATTCACATAATATGCTATTTTAGATCCATCTGGCAGACCATTTTCCTTAAAAATCAACTGGTGCAAATCAAGATCCCTGAATAGACAAAAACAGCACAAAATCTTAACAGAAACAATTGGACGGCATTAGTTGAGCACTTCTTCTCAGTGTATCACCTTTTCTTGGGACTACCTTGAGCAGTCATCTTCTCTTGCAAAATATTAGCAGAAAATTTTGGCAAAACCGGCCTAGGAATAATATAAACAGAAGATAACTCATCAGAAAGGATAAAATATGCATTCAAAAGAGAACATCAATCACAAGTTAAGCAAGAGTATCATGAGATCAAATTGAAAATAAATATCCACCTACAGGACACATTGTTGTCGGGCATTGAGTCAAAATTAAGATAAGTTAACTGTGTTAATATGGTTGAAACTTAGACATTTAAATGGAAAAACATAAGGAAGGTAATGAATTGAGATGTACCTACCTTTTGATTGTCCTGCTTTTCAATTTTGGTTTACTTTCCTTCATGGATTGCTTCTGTGGACCATGTTTCAAGAGATTTGAAGGTGGATATATATGAACTTCAGCATCTGGAGTTATTATAGTGGTGAATTTATCATCCATAATGGAAATTGAATCAACACCGCTTTCTGTATCTGGCCCTGAGGAGCTAAACTTCTTGCTAACACTTGAATCTTGCTTGCTACTGCCTTCAGTAGCAGTGTGTGGAAAGCTATCCTCAATGGCAACTCTTGAATCTGGACGAGTGATGCCTTCTCTTGCTGGTCCTGGAGAGCCGAACACCGCAGGAACACTTGGAGTTGAACCGGTAATGTTTTCCGTGGCTGGCTCATGGAGCTGAATAATGTTTTTGTGGAAAATCATTAATGGTTGGCGAGTTTCATCATCATTTTTAAACTTTCAATACAAATTAGCAGTTCCAAGGGACCTAAAACTCTTTGAACATCAAATACAACGCTTAGTTATCATGTTTCGCATGCTCTACATTACAATTTTTAAAGAGTAAGACCTCATTAAATTCTAACAACTTGTTTTTAAGCAATGAAATTGCTTGAAAGTCATTCCTTTGAATTCACAGTTTGCAATGTTCCACAAAATTAAGATTGCACAGAAGGAAATGATAACCAGCAGGAATAAGTTGTACTCAAGCTCAATAAATAAAAATATCATCTAATCAAGCTTTCTTTTCTATTCCCTTTCTATTATCCTGGATGGTGAAAATTTGGCTACTGATCACAAAGATTATTGCAAGAACTCAAAACTAAGTAACCTACAATTTCAATTACGAGAGAGAGAGAGAGAGACCCACAGAAGATTTATTATGCCTCTTGCTTATTAACAATCTACTCTTCTGTTATCTTCAGTGAAAAAATTTCAACAATTCTCAATGCTGACCATGCAGCCACCAACTATAACAGGTTAATAAGATCCAAATGGTAAGCTGTTATTGCAGATAAGTGAGTGGATCATGACAAAGTGGGAGACTCGTTACAAATTACTTTAGTTATGATCTGAATTTAGTACCACAGCATTAAAAGTTTGACATCAATCACCTAGAGAGCACCGAAAAAGGTAGCATCCTTTAGCTTGCTTATCTGTCCAAATTTTACCATCAAACTCTCTTTCAAAGCAAATCCAATATAAAACAGTTGGTTCCATTAATCTCAGAAATCATCCACAGGATAGAAAAGTGTCGATAAGACTTCCAAATAGAAGAATAGCTCATCCTCTATCATGATATGCTGGCATTTTCTCTGCTGTTAGGCCCTGCTTGGATGTTGGAGGATCCTATCAGTGTGATAAGATCTTCCAGGCAAGGCTCTCGGCAGGCTTTTGTTCTAAGGATATGGCAGAAGCAGAAGACTTGAAAGCAGTGGAGAAGCCAGGGTGACAGCTAATCCCCGAAAAAAAGAAAAAACAACCTCTACAATTGAATTAGTTGTCTCTTACAGAGAGGATTGATTGTTACTGACGTGGCCCCATTCTCTTGAAACCATCCTCTTCTAACATATTTTAATATAAAACCTCAACTAGCATCCAAACAGGCCCTAAATTAAAAACCAATCATGATAGGACTATTGTGCTTTCCTTCATAATGCATTTTTAGACCTCTAACTATGAATCATTCAAAGGCTAACCCTCATGCCAGCATAATATTATCTTCTAAAGCAGTTGTCATTATTTTGTGGATTGTTCAGTTGATGCCAGATGATCGACATACATACATGTGCATAAAATATATTCATGCTTGAATTTAAGCATTCAATTCTTCTACTACCATTGATGCCGATGCAGTAGATTCCTTAAATTGAGGATTCACAATGTTGATCACAATCTGTACATCTTGCTTAATGTCTCATGTTGCTTGATTAGTAAGATTATTGAACTATCTCAATAAGTTATGTCTTAATAAATTATCTATATTTCAGGTTTATTTTGGATCTGACAAAGAGTATATCTTCTAGATAAAACATGATCTCTCTCTCTCTGACCTGAACATGGGTTTATTTACATTCAGATAATAGACAACAAACTCTAAGAAATAAAATATATAAAATTCAATGAGCTTCTTCACTGTGTAGTTTTTTATTTAATCTGACTCCCAAGATCATTTAATATATGTAAAATCAAACTTTTGTCCTAAATGCCATAAAAGGATATGCCAAGTACATTATTCAATGTGAAAAGAAGAAGCCCAAGATCCAAAGGAGTTTAAGCATGCATGTTGTAAACATTGTCTTTGCCATTTTAAATCATCCCTTGTATACAGAGAGGCTGTTTCCATATTTTGAACACCTGATACTATTGCACCAAGGCTCACCCTTAACTATTTTTCTTTCAATAAATTATAAAATTTTCTTAAAATGCAAACTGACCTTCCAACTGAATAAAGCTCACCATGAGGCTCTGGCTGATTCTGTTGGATCTTCTCACCATTTGTGCTTGATTTTGAAAAATCAAGCCTCCTTTGAAATGACTCTAAATGAAAAGGACAAGTCTATTCAGCCAAATAAACCAACAAGAAAAGTGAAATCTATTTCAAGAGCCCCATGCAGAGGAGATCAGAAAAGGCATTTCACCTTTCCAGTCCTCAAAGCCTTTCCTGTTAGCTGCATAGCTGGTCTTTTCTTCAATAACTTCATCTAATGATCCGAGACGTGTATTCTTCAGCTCTTTCACTAGGTTATAAAGACTCAACCCACTCTCCAAGAATATATGACTATTTTGGTTTCCTGTGACTACCTTCGCATGTCTCTTGAATTCATTAGCAGAAACAACCTATATCACCATAAATTCAACGCATGAAATATTCCACAGCTTAAGAAGCAAAATTCCTGTAGCATTCAAGAAAAGGGATGAATTGCAATATATGGAGAAATAAAGTACCAAATAGATATTGTTTGGCAGTTGCTGACTAAGTTCAAGCAATGAAACAAAAAGATTGTTAAGAGTGGCCTTTTTGAGAATAGGTTTCCAACAGCGACTTACTTTTGCATAGTCGCAAGACGGGCAGCCACACAGAAAACCGGAAACTCTTATAAATCCACGGACTTCTACCTGACAAGCACCGCAGCACGCAACTAAAACAAGGGCAAGATGATGCACAAGAAAACAAACTAATAAAGACAGCAAAGTTTACTTTATCATTCTTATACTTCACTGCGAGTCCTTCTAGCAATCTTGTGGACAGCAAGCCTTTGACATCCTTAAGGAGGCTATCTGGAGTATATTTTGGAACCTTGGCATCCCTCTTATTGATAGTGCGAGGCGAGAAACCTTAGTTCTTGACTCACCCTTCTTCCACTCCGTCCCTTCAGGGGTCTGTGCTACCGAGCCCGCGACCTTAGAATCGGTCTTGGGATCCCCACTTCCGTCAGGTTCTATTAGATCGACACCGTCACTGGGCATCAAGAACGGTGTCAAACCAGATGGGGCATCGTCGCAAGCATCCAAGACCAATCTAACATAAGATTCCACTCCTCGGGTCTTGTTGCGAGATGGACCATCTGGATCACCGCCATCGGAAAGCCCGTAGTGCGGCCTCTTGCACTCCATTTTTTAAGCATTACCACTCGTCAGGAGCAAAATTATTATTATTATTTTATTTTTTTTTTTTTTTTTACACCGAAGGCAATATACAATGACTTTTTTTATTTTTAAATACTTTTTATTATGAAAAATATTTTTTTAATTTAAAATATTTCACATGAGTTTCGATTTTGGCATGCAATAATGCATTGGTATTTGAATTTTTATTTTAGTTTGTTGAAGTAATTAATATTTACGTATATATGGTTTATGGGCAAGAGGGATCTTGAGTATGATCATTGTCGTTAATATGGGAGTAAAGGCCAAATTCCAACAATTTGTTGGAACATAATAATTATTTTTGGTAATAAAAAAAATTGAATTAAAGCAAGCATCTTCAATTCAAAACTTTCTTTTAGAAATGATGCTCAAGGAAGGAGTTGTTACCTTGACTTAGCTAACTTCACTCCAAAACATTTAAAATCAAAGGAGAAATTTCTAGAGGTGGAAATTATTTTTGAATATTTGACCCAAGAAAAACCTTGTAAGTATGAAAAATTCATTATATTGAAGCATCTGTAATGGGGACTAAGACATTTCAAAATTTAAAGATTGTTTTTGAAAATTTGATTAAAAAAACTTAGTAGGCATGAAAATATATTAGAGCTCACATTGTTTTTTTTTTTTTAAGGGGAGGAGGATATATATATTCCTTTAACAAATTAAATGCATCACTTCTAATTGGCTAGAGATGTTCATTCCATTCACAAAGCAGACACGCTAAAGGAGCATCTCTACCTAAATCTCGAACTTAAATTACTCTAAAACCCCAACCTCTATAAATAATAGACACAAGAGTCACAAAAATGAAAATTAAATGTTTGCAAGTTCTTTCTAGCCATAGCCTTCTTTGATGAAGAAATTAATGAAATAGCTTTATTTTAAGCTAGTTAATTGGTCTATTAGGTATGTAAAGGACTAAATGAGTTTTCAAAAGGATTGCTACTATTTCTATGGCTCATGCAATTAGGTTGGTTATATTTAAGAAAATGATATTATTTACCTTTCATAAACAAATAAGGTCAATCACATATGATTTACTATTCTTGTCTTGAATGATTTATTTACTAATAAAATGACTAATTGATAAGGAGATTAATGAAATAGCTTAATTCTACACTAGTTAATTGATCCTTTAGGTATGCCGAGGGCGAGTTTTTAAAAGGATTAATACTATTTTTATGACTCATACAATTAGGTTGACTATATTTAAGAAAATGCTATTATTTACCTTACAATAGCAAAATAAGGTCAATCATGCATGACTTACTATTCTTGTCTTCAATAATAATTTTACAATTGTTCCTCTACTAGTAAAACATCTAACACCAATGAAGTCTAAAGGCAAGAGCGATATAGGTTTATATTATAATCGTGATAAAAATTTTAGTCCTAGCCAACGTTATAAAAAATTATTTTTTATGAAAGGAGACAAGTAAGTTGATGTGCCATAATCAAAATTGAGCAATAAGTAATCGATGGAAGATTTGTTGCCAAAGATGTTGAGTTGATTTTAGGAAGGAAAATGTTGCTGCACCGGGGGCGATGTAGCAAGCGCGCACCGACCCCGATGATTTGCATGCATTGCATGCACGCATGTATGTTAGGAGCAAAATTATTTTTTTTTCTTTCACTCCGGTGCAGGCTCTACTGAGCGCGGTGATTCGTCCACAAGTAGGCCTGCGTACCTGCAATGCGGGACTCACGAGTGAGCCCCTCGGCGCGAGCCTCCGTGCAGACGAATCACCGTGCCCAATATAGGTCATTCTCCACCGAAGGCAATATGCAATGACTTTTCTTATTTTTAAATGCTTTTTATTGTGAGAAATATTTTTCTTAATTTGAAATATTTCACATGAGTTTCGCTTTTGGCATGCAATAATGCATTGGTATTTGGATTTTTATTTTAGTTTGTTGAAGTAATTAATATTACATATATATGGTTTATGGGCAAGAGGGATCTTGAGTATGATCATTGTCATTAATATGGGAGTAAAGGCCAAATTCCAACAATTTGTTGGAACATAATAATTGTTTTTGGTAATAAAAAAATTGAATTAAAGCAAGCATCTCCAATTCAAAACTTTCTTTTAGAAATGATGCTCAAGGAAGGAGTTGTTACCTTGACTTAGCTTAACTTCACTCCAAAACATTTAAAATCAAAGGAGAAATTTCTAGATCTGGAAATTATTTTGAATATTTGACCCAAAAAAAACTTGTAAGTATGAAAATTCATTATATTGAAGCATCTGTAATGGGGACTAAGACATTTCAAAATTTAAAGATTGTTTTTGAAAATTTGATTAAAAATACTTAGCAGGCATGAAAATATATTAGAGCTCACATTGTTTTTTTTTTTAAGGGGAGGAGGAGATCTATATATTCCTTCAACAAATTAGATGCACTACTTCTAATTGGCTAGATATGTTCATTTCATTCACAAAGCAGACACACTAAAGGAGCATCTCTACCTAAATCTCAAATTAAATTACTCTAAAACCCCAACCTCTATAAAAATAGACACAAGGGTCACAAAAATGAAAATTAAATATTTGCAAGTTCTTTCTAGCCATAGCCTTCTTTGATGAAGAATTTAATGAAATAGCTTTATTTTAAGCTAGTTAATTAGTCTATTAGGTATGTAAAGAACTAAATGAATTTTCAAAAGGATTGCTACTATTTCTATGGCTCATGCAATTAGGTTGGTTATATTTAAGAAAATGATATTATTTACCTTACATAAACAAAATAAGGTCATTCACATTTGATTTACTATTCTTGTCTTCATAATAATTTTATTTACTAATAAAATGACTAATTGATAAGGAAATTAATGAAATAGCTTAATTCTACACTAGTTAATCGATCCTTTAGATATGCAAAGGGCTGAACGAGTTTTTGAAAGGATCAATACTATTTTTATGACTCATGCAATTAGGTTGACTATATTTAAGAAATTGCTATTATTTACCTTACAATAGCAAAATAAGGTCAATCATGCATGCCTTACTATTCTTGTCTTCAATAATAATTTTACAATTTCTCCTCTACTAGTAAAACATCTAACACCAATGAAGACTAAAAGCAAGAGCGATATAGGTTTATTATAATTGTGATGAAAAATTTAGTCCTAGCCAACATTATAAATTATTATTTTTTATGGAAGGAGACAAGTAAGTTGATGTGCCATAATCAAAATTGAATAATAAGTAATCGATGGAAGATTTGTTGCCAAAGATGTATGACTTGATTTTAGGAAGGAAAAGTCTTGCTGCACCGGGGGCGGTGTAGCAAGCGCGCACCAAACCTGATGATTGGCTTGCATTGCATGCACGCATGTATGTTATGAGCAAAATTTTTTTTTCTTTGCTTTTGCTCCGGTGCGGTTGTACCGAGCGTGGTGATTCGTCGACATGCAGGCCTGCGCACCTCCAATGCGGTGATTCGTCGACATGCAGGCCTGCGCGCCTCCAATGCGGTGATTCGTCGGTGCAAGCCCGCATGCAGACGAATCACCATGCCCAATATAGGTTATTCTGCACCGAAAGCGATATACAATGACTTTTTCTTATTTTTAAATGCTTTTTATTGTGAGAAATATTTTTCTTAATTTGAAATATTTCACATGAGTTTCGCTTTCGGCATGCAATAATGCATTGGTATTTGGATTTTTATTTTAGTTTGTTGAAGTAATTAATATTTACATATATATGGTTTATGGGCAAGAGGGATCTTGAGTATGATCGTTGTCATTAATATGGGAGTAAAGGCCAAATTCCAACAATTTGTTAGAACATAATAATTGTTTTTGGTAATAAAAAAATTGAATTAAAGCAAGCATCTCCAGTTCAAAACTTTCTTTTAGAAATGATGCTCAAGGAAGGAGTTGTTACCTTGACTTAGCTTAACTTCACTCCAAAACATTTAAAATCAAAGGATAAATTTCTAGAGGTGGAAATTATTTTTGAATATTTGAACCAAAAAAAACCTTGTAAGTATAAAAAATTCATTATATTGAAGCATCTGTAATGGGGACTAAAACATTTCAAAATTTAAAGATTGTTTTTAAAATTTGATTAAAAAAACTTAGCAGGCATGAAAATATATTAGAGCTCACTTTTTTTTTAAGGGGAGGAGGAGATCTATATATTCCTTCAACAAATTAGATTCACCACTTCTAATTGGCTAGAGATGTTCATTCCATTCACAAAGCAGACACACTAAAGGAGCATCTTTGCCTACATCTCGAACTTAAATTACTCTAAAACCCCAACCTCTATAAATAATAGATACAAGGGTCACAAAAATAAAATTAAATGTTTGCAAGTTCTTTCTAGCCATAGCCTTCTTTGATGAAGAAATTGATGAAATAGCTTTATTTTAAGCTAGTTAATTTGTCTATTAGGTATGTAAAGGACTAAATGAGTTTTCAAAAGGATTGCTACTATTTCTATGGCTCATGCAATTAGGTTGGTTATATTTAAGAAAATGATATTATTTACCTTACATAAACAAAACAAGGTTAATCACATATGATTTACTATTCTTTTTTTGATAATAATTTTATTTACTAATAAAATGACTAATTGATAAGGAAATTAATGAAATAGCTTAATTCTACACTTGTTAATTGATCCTTTAGGTATGCAAAGGGCTGAACGAGTTTTTAAAAGGATTAATACTATTTTTATGACTCATGCAATTAGGTTGACTATATTTAAGAAAATTCTATAATTTACCTTACAATAGCAAAATAAGGTCAATCATGCATGACTTACTATTCTTGTCTTTAATAATAATTTTACAATTGCTCCTCTACTAGTAAAAAATCTAACACCAATGAAGACTAAAGGCAATAGCGATATAGGTTTATATTATAATTGTGATGAAAAATTTAGTCCTAGCCAACATTATAAATAATTATTTTTTATGGAAGGAGACAAGTAAGTTGATGTGCCATAATCAAAATCGAACAATAAGTAATCGATGAAGATTTGTTGCCAAAGATGTATGAGTTGATTTTAGGAAGGAAAGTCTTACTGCACCGGGGGCGGTGTAGCAAACGCGCACCGACCCCGATGATTGGCATGCATTGCATGCATGAATGTATGTTAGGAGCAATTTTTTTTTTTTTCTTTTGCCCCGTGCGGGTTGTACCAGGCGCGGTGATTCGTCCACACGCAGGCTTGCGCACCTGCAATGCGGGACTCACGAGTGAGCCCCTCGGTGCGAGCCTGCATGCAGACAAGTCACCGTGCCCAATATAGGTCAAGGCAATATACAATGACTTTTCTTATTTTTAAATGCTTTTTATTGTGAGAAATATTTTTCTTAATTTGAAATATTTCACATGAGTTTCGCTTTTGGCATGCAATAATGCATTGGTATTTGGATTTTTATTTTAGTTTGTTGAAGTGATTAAAATTTATATATATATGGTTTATGGGCGAGATGGATCTTGAGTATGATCGTTGTCATTAATATGGAAGTAAAGGCCAAATTCCAACAATTTGTTGGAACATAATAATTGTTTTTGGTAATAAAAAAATTGAATTAAAGCAAGCATCTCCAATTCAAAACTTTCTTTTAGAAATGATGCTCAAGGAAGGAGTTGTTACCTTGACTTAGCTTAACTTCACTCCAAAACATTTAAAATCAAAGGAGAAATTTCTAGAGGTGGAAATTATTTTTGAATATTTGACCCAAAAAAAACCTTGTAAGTATGAAAAATTCATTATATTGAAGCATATGTAATGGGGACTAAGACATTTCAAAATTTAAAGATTGTTTTTGAAAATTTGATTAAAAAACTTAGTAGGCATGAAAATATATTAGAGCTCACATTGTTTTTTTTTTTTAAGGGGAGGAGGAGATATATATTCCTTCAACAAATTAAATGCATCACTTCTAATTGGCTAGAGATGTTCATTCCATTCACAAAGCAGACACGCTAAAGGAGCATCTCTACCTAAATCTCGAACTTAAATTACTCTAAAACCCCAACCTCTATAAATAATAGACACAAGAGTCACAAAAATGAAAATTAAATGTTTGCAAGTTCTTTCTAGCCATAGCCTTCTTTGATGAAGAAATTAATGAAATAGCTTTATTTTAAGCTAGTTAATTGGTCTATTAGGTATGTAAAGGACTAAATGAGTTTTCAAAAGGATTGCTACTATTTCTATGGCTCATGCAATTAGGTTGGTTATATTTAAGAAAATGATATTATTTACCTTCATAAACAAAATAAGGTCAATCACATATGATTTACTATTCTTGTCTTATAATGATTTTATTTACTAATAAAATGACTAATTGATAAGGAAATTAATGAAATAGCTTAATTCTACACTAGTTAATTGATCCTTTAGGTATGCAAAGGGCTGAACGAGTTTTTAAAACTGAACGAGTTTTTAAAAGGATTAATGCTATTTTTATGACTCATGCAATTAGGTTGACTATATTTAAGAAAATGCTATTATTTACCTTACAATAGCATAATAAGGTCAATCATGCATGACTTACTATTCTTGTCTTCAATAATAATTTTACAATTGCTCCTCTACTAGTAAAACATCTAACACCAATGAAGTCTAAAGGCAAGAGCGATATATGTTTATATTATAATTGTGATAAAAAATTTATTCCTAGCCAACATTATAAAAAATTATTTTTTATGAAAGGAGACAAGTAAGTTGATGTGCCATAATCAAAATTGAGCAATAAGTAATCGATGGAAGATTTGTTGCCAAAGATTTCTATGCACACTATGATTGGTACTATCTCTTTACAATGTAAGTTAATTAGGATAAAAAAAATAATTATTACTATCCTCATTAACATTGGTAGCAATCATAATTTTATTCATCCGAATATAGTTAAGATCTTAACTATTGATTTATAAATGATAAGCATGTTAATGTCATAATGTCTAGCGCATCAAAATATAAGGTATATGTGATAATACTCCTATATTTATGAAAGGTTTTAATTTATATCCAATTTTACATGCTTCCTCTTTGCTGCAAAATGATTTTAGGGGCTTGTTGACTTTAGGCTCTATCATCTATAATTTTTTATACTATTTATATAGTTGAAAGACAAAAGGTAAAAAGCATATATTAAGAGGGTCAAAAAATTCTCCTATAAAGATCATCACTAGCTACGCTATTAAAAATATGATAATTAAGAGAAATACAACCTTATACATGGCCTTCTATTCATTGGAGGAAACAAAGTTAAAAGATGGCACTATCTTCCAATCTGCAACAATTATTACCATATTATGAAGATTTTTTTTTAAAGCTATTTTCACCACTCCCATTAGACTTCCTCTAAGTTGCAGTCATAATTATGACATTTTTTGCTTTTTGATAGTCACCTTCCAAATGTCTAGCTCTACCAATCCTCATATTCAAAAATTAGGTATAAAGGCTATCTTGGTTTGAAAAATAGTAAAAAAAAATCTTAGAGTTGTGACGATGGTCTTGATGCAGTGGTCAAACTCTCACCTCTAAAAAGCCATATGAGGATATTTTTACAAGTTATAAGAAAAATTCAAAGATATTTATACAAGTTATAAGAAAAAAGATCCATTTGAGGATATCTTTAGACTAAATGATACTCTGCATTTTGTCTTGCTTGGCCTTTATGTATCATAGCAAAAGCTGAGAATTAGTAGTGAAATGTAATACCTATGAATGGTTGCTTTACTTAAACAAAAATTTCATCCAACCATGATTGATATCTGCCAGTAGAGTATAAGGCTATCTACGCATTCACTCAAATGTTTCATGTATTTTTTATCACCTTGGAGAAATTAGGGTGATAAAAATGAGAGACGATGAGGTGAGGTTCTTGGAGAAATTAGTACTCTTCATTGGTAATATTCCAAGCACTGACACTTGGGACAATGGTTATGTGGCTCCTCAAGATGTTCTCAGGTTTGGTCAGATTTAGGCCATTAGCAAAAGGTATGAAATATATTATGAATCTCAGTGTAGCTCTATTGTACTTGATGCTACGACTTCTGGACCACTGATGAAGACTCAACTTCTGAGCCATGAAGTTGATCTCAGATGGATGATCTATTGCTTATGAGTTTGGTTTAGCAGTAAATTTTGTTGTTAACTCGTTATTGCTCTCTCTTTCTCTCTCTCAGATACACTCACTCACACATTTGCATGCACCTTCCTACCTACTTGTGTTATAATCAATATTTTCATAATGGAAAGCAGGAGATGCTCTGGTTGGACACTGATAGTAGCCATTTGATAGGTTGGTGGGCATGACAAGGACCATATCGAAGTTTCCAACCTACAGAAGGAGATTGTGATGCCTTGCAAAAATGCCTTCTTTTTTGGAAGCTCCGAGTCCTGGGATGGGATGTGACCTATGGCGCAAAGTTTGTGCCGAGTTTAGAGAATGGATACACCGTGATCATGCAAAAGGCTAGGAAATTGGTTGCCACTGGTTGTATTTTTCCATCTTGTTTCTGTAGGGAGAAACAATCTCCGAGGCATGCATGTTTTAAATTATTGATAACAATTATCAATGCGGAAATTTAAAGATTACATACTAATCTATCTAACATGCATCAAGATCATATCTTTGCCTTGTATATAGGATCGATTGATCCAAAATATGCATATAAATAAAACTATCAAGATCATGTCTTGATCTTCAAGGTAAGAAGTCATACTTCTTATCTTGAAGCATGCCTTAAGATCTAGGGATCATATCACTTACCTTGAAGGCAATTGGTAAATCCTTTTATGCTCTGCAGCCGTTAAATCGTCCGGCCTCTAGTATCGTCCACGCGAAGCCCCGAATGATCGGATTCCTGGGAGTGCTAGCTCGCAGAAAATGATTTTGCTGATCTTGAATCCTCCCACTTGAATTCTTCTTCTAGGATCCTCCACACTTCCGTTAGCACCAGAATCACCAGGATTTTCTATTCTAATTCTTTAGAAAATCAATTCATGACATATCGTATGTTGTTTTTATCTTCTGTGTAATATGGTAAGGGATGTCCTATATTTATAGTCTCTTTTTAGCCAGCCCATTAAATTCTAACATTTAGAATTCCACCGCTTGGCGAAAACCAAAGAGACGTCGAACGGTAGCGCTTGGTTAATTCCGACGTTCAGTAAAGAACCAAAGAGTCGTCGAACCGTAGTGCTTGGTTAATTCCGACGTTCGGTAAAAACCAAAGAGTCGTCGAACCGTAGCACTTGGTTAATACAAAGAGGCGCATTTATTCTAACACTTTAGAATTCCGATGGAATTGTTTGGAGAAGATTAATGCAAGACATTAAATTCTATATGAGAATTTAATCTCTCAGACTTATGCGAGAGGTTTGGGTTTAGTTTTTGGTTTAAGCTAATCTAAATTTATTGGACTGAACCCACATAGATCATGGTCCTAGCCCAAATCAAATTTGGCTAGTCCTAAATCTATTTAAATCCAAATCAAGTCTAATTTTAAATCAATATTTGAAATTGACTAGTCCTTCTAATAGACTTAAACCAAATTGAATCTTATTTAATTGTACTTAACCCAATTGAGATAATTCAATCAATCAAATTGATTAATTAATCATATATGATTCTCAATCGTTGATCAACAAACAGATCATCCTAGGAAACTTCTATGCGTGTGACTCTCTAGGTTCAAACCTAAGCCGGTAGCATAGAAACAACTTTCTATACTAATCGATGTGCCCATCTAGCAATGGAACCCGACGTCCGGATAGTTCGAAGAGTTGCCGAGCAAACTCCAAGAACCCTAAGAAACAGTTACCGTATAATTCATCCTCTTGACCACAAATGCTAAGGATGGCTTAAGAGCCTGTCAACTCTAAATAGCAAATCCATAAAGTGATTTCAATTTTAGTGATCATGTGACTTTCACATGAAGTGCCATGGCCAAGGTCTTGCTAAATTGAAACACAAGCATTTCTCCTTTTAACGGGATAGGTCAAATTCCATCTTAATCCACAACTGACTACCACAAGTACTTGACTGCACCCAGTAACCTTTCGTAGCTGGATTAGAAATCCAGATGGTCCGGCACCTAAGTACAATGAGTTTCTCGGATTAACTCTTGATAGTAGAGTATTCGGAAATGAGTCACGTTCGATGAAATGTACTCCTACACTTTCACCTGTATGTCATACCAGTGTCTTTACACTCCTTGGTTAAGAGGACAACCAACAAATATGATATACAACATCCTATAATTGATAGTACTATGGCCCTGTCATAGTATATCATATGGTCGCGAACCTTTTGAGGACCTTCAAAGATAAATCCTCCTTTATCATGAAGGAAGATCCTAAGGGCTTCATTACAATCAAGAGTATTAAGAAGATGTTCTTGTAATGAATAAACTACCAAATAAATTTTATTAATATATCAATTTATATACAATTTACATTAGCACAATCATCAAATGATTGGCTTTAGGATACAATTCCCAACAAACTCCCACTTAGCCTAAAGCCACTCATTACAGTATCTAATACCCATCTTCAACTTATAGTTGTCAAACTCCTTGATGCTGAGTGCTTTAGTAAATAGGTCACCTAGGTTTTCCTTTCCATCAATCTTCTGAAGATTTATGTCACCTCGGTCTACAATCTCTCGAATAAGATGAAACCAGCGCAGTATGTGCTTGGTGCGCTGATGTGCTCGTGGTTCCTTTGCTTGAGCTATGGCACCAGTACTGTCACTATACAACAGGACTGGTCCATCTATGGAAGGTGTCACTCCAAGCTCGGAGATGAACTTTCGCAGCCACACAACTTCTTTCGTAGCATCTGATGCAGCGATGTACTCTGCCTCGCACACCGAATCTGCCACTGTATGTTGCTTGAAACTTTTCCAGCAAATAGCTCCACCATTCAGGATAAATACGAAACCCGATACACTTTTGCTATCATCATGATCTAATTGAAAACTGGAATCAGTATATCCAACAAGTTTCAAATCAGACTCTCCATAGACTAACCACTGGTCCTTAGTATTTCTCAAATACTTAAGGATTGTCTTAACAACTTGCCAGTGTTTTTCTCCTGGATCAGATTGGTATCTACTCACTACTCCTAGTGAGTATGCCACATCTGGTCTTGTACATGTCATGGTGTACATAATCGATCCCACTGCCGAAGCATATGGAATTCGACTCATACGTTCTCTTTCATAGGAGTTGTCGGACAATCCTTCTTAGAAAGATGAATTCCATGGCCTATCGAAAGATAGCCCTTCTTGGAATTCTCCATGCTAAACCTCTTTAGCACTGTGTCAATGTACGTAGATTGGAATAAACCAAGCATCCTCTTAGATCTATCTCTATAGATCTTCATCCCTAGGATGTATGATGCTTCTCCCAGATCTTTCATGGAGAATTATGATGATAACCATGTCTTTATTCCTTGTAATGTAGGGATATCATTCCCGATTAAGAAATATCATCCACATATAATACAAGAAATACAATAATGGAATCGTTAGCCCATTTATAAATGCAAGGTTCTTCTTTATTTTTAATAAAGCCATAAGATTTGATCACTTTATCAAATCGTATGTTCCAACTCCTAGATGCTTGCTTAAGTCCATAAATGGACTTCTGTAGCCTGCACACTTTAGACTCATCTTCAGATATAAAACCTTCAGGCTGTATCATATACACATGTTCTTCTAAATCATCATTTAGAAAGCGGTTTTAACATCCATCTGCCAAATCTCATAATCGAAGTGTGCTGCTATAGCTAGCATAATCCGAATGAATTTCAGCATTGCCATAGGAGAAAACGTTTCGTCATAGTCAATACCATAACGTTGACGATACCCCTTAGCAACCAGACGTGCTTTATAGGTCTCAACCTTTCCGTCTGCGCCTCTTTTCCTCTTGAAAACCCACTTACACCCTATGGGTTTTATCCCTTCTGGTGGGTCAACTAATGTCCATACATTATTATCCTTCATGGAGTCAAGTTCGGATTTCATGGCCTCAAGCCATTTATTAGAGTCAGTCCTTTGCATAGCATCCATATAGGTGATCGGATCTTCGTTGTTCTCATCGAGTTCAACAGGATCATCATTCTGGACCAAGAAACCTAAGTATCTGTCTGGTTGATGTGGTACTCTACCAGATCGCCTTAATGGTGCATCTAAAATGGGTTTTGAGTTTGATCTAATCAACTCAGATTCTAAGGGTTCACTGGTTTGTGTTGTTCCTTCTACTTGATGAACTTCCTCAAGTTCAACATTAGAGCTATTTGTTCCTTCACTAAGGAACTCCTTTTCAAGAAAAACTACTCTATTACTAATGAACAACTTTTGTTCTTCAGTATTGTAGAAGTAATATCCTTTGGTCTCTTTCAGATAGCCGATAAAAAAATATTTGTCAAATTTGGGTTCAAGTTTGTCTGATTTTGTATGTTTCACATAAGCCGGACACCCCCAGACTCTTAGATAGGTAATAATCGGTTTATGTCCATACCACATCTCATGTGGAGTTTTAGAAACGGACTTACTTGGAACCTTATTAAGAATATGACAAGCTGATTCTAATGCATCCCCAAAATGATATTGGCAAGCTCTCAAAACCCATTATGGATCGAACCATGTCTAACAGAGTTCGATTCCTTCTTTCCGACACACCGTTATGCTACGGTGTTCCAGGAGGAGTCCATTGGGAGAGAATCTCATTCTCTCTTAAATATGTTACAAATTCATTGGAAATGTATTCGCCTCCTCGATCTGATCGAAGGGTCTTAATACATTTTCCTGTTTGTTTTTCTACTTCTTTATGATATAGTTTGAACATTTCAAACGACTCAGATTTATGTCTCATAAGATAGACATAACCAAACCTAGAAAGATCATCTGTAAAAGTAATGAAGTAGTAATATCCACCTTTGGCACAAGTGCTCATTGATCCACATACATCAGTATGTACTAGACTCAATAGCTCTTTGGCTCTTTCTCCTTTTCCAATAAAAGATGACTTGGTCATTTTACCAAGAAGACAGGATTCACAGGTAGTTAATGATTCACAATCATCAACTCAAGGATGCCCTCCTGAGTTAACCTGTTTAATCTATTCTTATTGATATGATCCAGCCGATGGTGCCAAAGATAAATGTCTGTGACATCAGTTATTCTAGGGCGCTTACTTGAATTGTACACTACATTCACAGGCTGTGATAATATATAAATGCCATTAGATAAATGCCCAGTCATTACAGTTACTCCATTCATAATGATATTCAAAGTAACATCCTTTATTGAAATTTCATAATGACTTTTGGCCAAAAGGCCTATAGAAATTACGTTCAACAAGAACGTTGGGCAAAAATGACAATCATTTAGTATAATGACATTTCTATTGAAAACTATTTCAAGAACTCCTAATGCCAGAACTGGAACTAATCTTCCATCGCCGACATTAAGAAATCTTTCATTGTCCTCCAATCTTCTGGTGACCTGTAGTCCCTGTAATGAATTGTAAATGTTAAAAGGACTCCCGGTATCCAATACCCAGGTTTGATTATCATATACAAAAAAATTACAATGTGTTATCATATAAATACCTTATTGAGCAACATCTTGCTCCTTTTTCTTCTTTGGCCTATTTTGATCAAGTGTGGCAATGTAAAGAGGACAGTTCCTCTTCCAGTGCCCTTGCATCTTGTAGTAAAAGCATTCAGCTTAACTTTTATCAACTTTCTTCTTCTGCATCTGACCCCTTATAGATGTCCTAGTATGTTGCACCTTTTTATTATTCTTTTTCTTCTTCCCTTTCCCAAAGGGTTTATGCCCTACCTTAGATCCTTCAACCACATTAACCAAACCCTTAGAGAGTGGTTATCCTTCTCAAAGTTCTGTAACAACCCGAACAAACCGTGGTAGTTGACTGCAGGCTTTGTCATTCGAAAATGAGTAAGGAAAGGTCGGAAGGATGGAGGCAAGGAATTCAGGATCGCATCTTTTTCCTAACTGCTCATATAAGGAAAGCCGAGCTTGCTTAGGAGTTCTATCTTCTCGATCATATACAATACATGATCAGTGACAGGAGATCCATCCCTCATTCGAGCATTGAAAATAGCACAACTAGTCTTGTGCCTTTCAACATCGTCGGGTGTGCCAAAAGATTCATTCAATGCTTGAATGATTTCTTCTGGCTGAGCATTCTCGAACCGGCGACCGAATTCATTGTTCATTGCTGCTAGCATGATACAACGCACGCTAGTTCTATCATTGAGCCACTTCTGATAAGTGTCTCTCTCAGAACTTTGGGTGTTTGCATCAGGTATCTTTTGTGCAGGATTATTCAGAATATATAGAATCCTCTCATGTTCAAGGACGATCTTAAGTTTTCTGAACCACCTATTGAAATTGGAACCATTCAACTTGTCACTATCCAATAGGGACCTTAATGATAAATTAGTGGCCATGTTCTGCATAAGGAAAAACTAAAGTTATTAGTATATAAATTGATTCGGTCTAAAGACTTGGACTTTAGTCTAAAGATTCTTCCACTATTTTGTTCAAATTGGCAGCCTCTACACCCCAATTCGAATAATTATTCTTAATTCTTTAGCGGGCACTAAGATCTACATAAACTACATATAGGCCCAAGTGAAGCTTGGCTAACCCATATGTATCTAAGAGTAGGTTCAAAACCAATTGTTTTCCAAACAATTCTTAGTGTTCAGTTTTGCCCCATATACCTCTTCAGCAGGCATGAAGTGCCTCCACTAAAAGTTCTGGTTAGGTCCAACCATTAAATGATATAATCAGTGTAACCTATCAATAAACAACCAAGCCCGAGTGAAGCTCGGCTCACCTGACTGTCTATGTAATAGTTACGCTGACTTATCATATAATGAATGATAATTTCGATAGTTGACAAGCACCAGGCATGGAGTGCCTCCAATGACTATCAAGACATCGGACTCATTATCACCCACCTTAATGAGAGGCTATGATTTAGTTATCATATAACTATTTTATTTTAAGGACCTAATAATTTTAGAGGATTTAATAATCTGTAGATAAATTGACTAATCAAGTTCTCTGACTAAATCTATGAAATCGGTAGAATGAAACAAGATTAAGTCAGGTTAAGTGGCACCTAAATCAGTCAGACTGATTTCCTTACAGGCATGGGTCAACCCAAATCAGGTAAATGATCTGAATCATAAATGGTTCACCACATTAACCAGGTGAGTGAGATCGATGGGAGGGATATGCCATTAACTCGTTAAAGACGCATCAATACGAGTAGCTCCCAATTAAAAACCATTCGATCGTTGATCCTAGAGCAACTTGCCAACTCACCTTTACATCATATGGTTAACCAATTCTGATTTGACCATCTAAGAGATTCATGCTCAACCACGGAGCCTAATCTACTTCCATTTGGTTTAATCAAAGAGAAGGACATGATCAACTACAACTATTGTTTGATTTAGAGCATTCTTAACCTAATCTAATTAGATTTGATCAAATACTCTTATAGTCCAGTTGATTTAAACCTTAGGGTCTAACCCTTTATGGACCCGATTTAGCTTACCCAAAGGATTAAATATATTTTATGTTTACATGTCATATATTTCAATCAAGCATTACATGTATTATGTTACTACTCATAATTCCTATATTTAGATCATATCTAAAGAGATTATGAATTAACATTTGACATTCAAATTAGACTCTCATAAATATTTGTATGTTTCATAACATAGACATCATGCCATCATATATCATATCTATGTTTTATACTAAACATGCAAATATCATGTTTTTATACAACATCAATATGTATCAAATATAAAACATTTTGAGAGTGTGTGTAATCAGTGTTTTGAAGCCAAAGATCAATTTAAATTATCACGGAAATATGTCACAGAATACCTAGTTGAATGAGTAATTTGGATTTTCAATCCATCTGTGACCAATAGACCTTGATTTGTTTTTAGCCTTGATTACACAATTAATAGGAGCATTAATTTACATGCAATAAATTAGATCAATACGAAACCATCGCTCTGATACCATTTGTAGAGAGAAACAATCTCCGAGGCATGCATGTTTAAATTATTGATAACAATTATCAATTAGAGTCGTCGAACCGTAGCGCTTGGTTAATACAAAGAGGCGCATTTATTCTAACACTTTAGAATTTCGACAGAATTATTTGGAGAAGATTAATGCAAGACATTAAATTCTATATGTGAATTTAATCTCTCAGCGAGAGGTTTGGGTTTAGTTTTTGGTTTAAGCTAATCTGAATTTATTGGACTGAACCCACATAGATCATGGTCATAGCCCAAATCAAATTTGGCTAGTCCTAAATCTATTTAAATCCAAATCAAGTCTAATTTTAAATCAATATTTGAAATTAACTAGTCCTTCTAATAGACTTAAACCAAATTGAATCTTATTCAATTATACTTAACCCAATTGAGATAATTCAATCAATTAAATTGATTAATTAATCATATACGATTCTCAATCGTTGATCAGCAAATAGATCATCCTAGGAAACTTCTATGCGTGTAACTCTCTAGGTTCGAACCTAAGCCGGTAGCATAGAAACAACTTTCTGTACTAATCGATGTGCCCATCTAGCAATGGAACCCGACGTCCGGATAGGTCGAAGAGTTACCGACAAAATCCAAGAACCCTAAGAAATAGTTACCATATAATTCATCCTCTTGACCACAAATGCTAAGGATGGCTTAAGAGCCTGTCAACTCTAAATAGCAAATCCATAAAGTGATTTTAATTTTAGTGATCATGTGACTTTCACATGAAGTGCCTTGGCCAAGGTCTTACTAAATTGAAACACAAGCATTTCTCCTTTTAACAGGATAGGTCAAATTCCATCTTGATCCACAATTGACTACCATAAGTACTTGACTGCACCCAGTAACCTTTCGTAGCTGGATTAAAAATCCAGGTGGTCCAGCACCTAAGTACAATGAGTTGCTTGTAAGCCACTGGTTATGATCTTCAGGTATGAAGGATACTTATACCTATATCTTCTCGGATTAACTCTTGACAGTAGAGTATCCAGAAATGAGTCACGTTCGGTGAAATGTACTCCTACACTTTCACCTGTATGTCATACCAGTGTCTCTACACTCCTTGGTTAAGAGGACAACCAACAAATATGATATACAACGTCCTATAATTGATAGTACTATGGCCCTGTCATAGTATATCATATGATCGCGAACCTTTTTAAGGACCTTCAAAGATAAATCATCTTTTATCGTGAAGGAAGATCCTAAGGGCTTCATTATAATCAGGAATATTAAGAAGATGTTCTTGTAATGAATAAACTGCCAAATAACTTTTATTAATATATCAATTATATACAATTTACATTAGCACAATCATCAAATGATTGGCTTTAGGATATAATTCCCGACAGTTTCCATTTTTGAGTTGATTGTTTTGTTTGATGTAAATGTATTGGTGATGATTTTTCTAATAATTTTATGTTATTAAAATAACGCAACTATAGGTGTTGTTTGGGTCGTTCGCTCCGGATTGATCTGGATCGTTTGATCTAAAATCAAATGATCCAACCAATTGATGTATTAGAAATTATAAGGGTAATTTGGGATTTAAATCAATTTTTTGAGGAATATCTTCTATCCCTTCAATCAAATACAATCAGAGAGGATAAGAAGAAGTATCCGGGAATTTACTTTTTTGCATTTAATATGATCAATGGGATAGCTAGGGATATCCCCTATCCTTTCTAGATAAACTCTATTGATAAACGCATAAATAATTATCATTAAACCTATTAATTAATAATTTAACATACCTATTATTATTTAATATTTTATTTTTTATATATTTTAGATAAAATCTTATCAACTTAAAGAGCTCAATTTTAGGGATTTAACGATGCAAACAGCACTCAAATCGATTTAAGATGAGCTCGGAATTGATTTTAAAAGGATTAGCATGGATTTCAAAGCAAAAATGGCAAATACGTTGCAGACTTCATCGTTTTCTCAGCCCATTTCCGCCGATTCTTCTCCATTCAAATTCTAACAGTTTCCTCACCAATTAAGGAATAGATTATTGGAAGTTATCAAATTGAGAGAATTAAATTCCTTTAGAAGGAATTTAAATTTTATTGATTATTTATCTAGATTTTTTTTGTTATTTTCGTTGCTTCCGCTGCGTCGTCTTTGTTTTCAAACAGGATTCCTCGCCGCGTCAAAGCCACGTCTGGACTTCTATAAACAGCACAAGGAGAGTTTTGGGGTGGTGTTCATCCGTGGATTGAAGGAGTTATCTGCTCATGCCGTGGTTTGGAGTCCGTAGGAAGGAGAAAGCTCTGTTCAGGTGCTCTATTCCAGCCGTTTGAAGAGCTCTGTTCCAGGCATTGAAGACTTCTGTTCCAGCCGTTTGAAGACCCCTGGTTCAGGAGTTCCGTGGGAGGCCCCGTTCATCTGTTCGTCCGTAGGTGTGGAGTTCTTGGATGCTCTGCTTCGAGGCGTATGCAGAAGAGGGCCCGGTTTGGTTTAGAAATTTATTATAATCTGTTGCTTTCTTAATATCATAACTCTTTACTTTATATGAAATAAAATTTTTATTCATGATTAATTGTTATTAAATTATATTTAAGTGGAAATAATTTTAGACTGATCTATTCTATAAAGGGACGGGCCATGATCTATAGGTACGGACCATGCTCTTATAAGATAGACCATATCTTGATTTTGCACTACTAATTATTTAATTAATTAATTTATAAGTTTATTTCAAGATAATCACTAAAGTCCTGTGGAATCGATCCCTTACTCTCGCTATTCTAATAGTGAAATTAAGGTGTTTAAATCGTTGCGCTACGACACGTATCAGATTTTTGGACTCTATCATGTACATTTAACACTTATCGAGGGAAAGCATTTTTTGTATCAAACACTACCTAAGGAAGGTGGAATGATGCATTCCTACAAAATTAATTGGTTGCACGCTTTATTATTTTTTTTCTATTAAACTTAGATCAATGGCTGCCAATTAAAATTTTCTTTTAAAATTAAAGCCTTTATTTTTGTTATGCTTGAGCTTAATCTCTCAATTACTTTTCCATTTTTTTTTTTAATCTTTGTGGTACCAGAGAGATGAAATAGGAGTTTGGATTGGCTTAAATGAGATGAGATGTGATTAAAGGAGGGTCAAATTTGACATAAATTATTGGAAATATAGCCCCATGGAAAAGTCTTTGTATACTGCCCCTGGTGCAGCAAGTCTTACGTGGGCTGCACCGCCTCTCCTGATTAGTCCACGTGGATCCTACGTGGCTGACGATGCGAAACGGTATGGCTTTACTACGATGTTACGTTCTGATCGTGACGGCCATTAAAAGCGCTTCGCCTTTATTTTAAAATTATTGTGCAGATGAAAATGCCATTTCCTTCCAGCCTACTTCTACCGTCATTTTTTCTTGGATTACATCTGTGCAAGAAAAACTCTTTCTTTCCCCTCGCTCTGGCTTTCGGATGCAAGGAATCAATCCAAGGTTTGAGCAAGATCCTGAGCCCTCGCTCTGAGAGTCCGATCGAAAGAAAACATTTCAGCTTCGAGGCTGGAATACGTAGCCACTGAAGTCTTTGTACAAAAACTTCATGAGAAAATGTCATCCGCGGCAGGAAGTAAAAAGTCCTTGTTCCTACTTCTTTGTAAAGCTCCTTTATTACACCAACTATTTTTTGTCGTTAGAGGAAGTTAATGCATTAGGAAACCGTTTAATGCGCGGGTAACTTTCTTAGACCAAAATAGTTATGACATTCCGGGAGTCATAACTGTTTAGAGTTTATTGTTTTGTAGCATGAATATCATACTGTATAACTTATGAACTAGGTGTCGTCAAAGTGTTTCGGCGGCCTATATTTCTCGTTATTTCCTTTCCATATAGCTCTAATTACAAACCTACGACACCTGTGCTTCGGGGTGTCGTCATAAAAGCTACGACACTCCAGATTTACTGTTAAGATACCGTAGTTACAAGCCTACGACACCCGTGCTCCAAACAAATGCTGGAGAAAAGCCTCGCGACTTCGCGATACCGCAGTTCAAACATCACGACACCATAGCGACAATGCTACGACACCAATGCTTATAACCTTACGACACCCAAGGAGGAATTCGGCCAAAAATCATTCGTGACACCGCAGTTGAAACGTTACGACACCCTAGCGGTAACGCTACGACACCCATGATTATAACCTTCGCGATATTCATTTGTTGCTTTCCGGGGTGTCGTAGTTTGTTCTCTGGGGTGTCGTAAAGTTTTGCTAAAGGGTGTGTCATGCTTATAACTGATGCTAGAGAGAAGGCCGGTGACACCCCAAGAGGAATTCGTTCGAAAATCTTCGCAACACCCAAGTTGAAACGTTACGACATCCTAGTGACAAAGCTACAATACACGTGATTATAACCTTCGCGATCTTTGTTTGTTGCTTTCCAGGGTGTCTTTAACTGCTAAAGGTGTCGTTATTTTTTATATGGGGTGTCATAAGTTGTTTCATGGGGTGTCGTTAGTTCCTGCCTAAACATTTTCAGCTACAGTATCGTAATATGTGAACCTTGGTGTCTTAGGCTCTTCCTCAATGTGTTATGAATGGGTATCATAATTTTACAGCTTCGGTGTCATTTTTTGTAAACTGGGGTGTCGCGACTTCTGAATTCAGCTGTTGTAAGTTCATGTCTTTAACTATTAATGGGTGTCATATTTTTTAACCAGAAAGACAAACAAGGAGCCATTATTCAGATCACAGATGGCATGTATTCCTGGTATTTGAGGTTCAATCATAATCGTGTTGTTGTATTTCTTCAAGTTATATTGACAGCTAAATCTATGGATATCATTGTTCATGACTGTGTGCCTATATTTCCACAGATGATGCTGAAATTATAAATTGAAAAGAAATCGAGCACACTCCCAGCCGTGCACCTTCACCCATCGCTCCAAAAGCAGGGGTTGATACTGTAGTTCCTCAAACTGGAATGGAATTCAATTCAGTTGATGATGTATATACTTTCTACAATGGATATGCAAAAGATTTGGTTTTGGAATCACAACAGTGTGTAGCAGGGCCAACAACAACAAACAACTTTGCTTCAAGCACCTGGCTTGTTGGAGGCAAGAAAATCTAGAAAAACAGAGAAGAGCATGAATCATAGGGATACTAGGAAAGTTGATTGCATGGCATCCATAAAAGCAAGACTGAATGCTACAAGTGGTAAGTGGATATTGGTTGAGGTTTCTCTAGAACATAACCATGGGATGTCCATAACATCAACTGGTTATCTACGGTCGCATAGGAGGATCAGCACACCAGAGAAGGCAGAGATCAGTAATTTACATGCTGTGAATGTTCCAACAACTTAGATATACTCTGCCATAGCAAGGAGAAAAGGGGGCAGAAGACAATTGGATTTCACGAGAAGGATGCTCGTAATTTCATTTATCATGAACGTCAGTCTAAGCTGAAAGAAGGAGATGCTCAGTCGATGGTAATCCATTTCACCGAAATGCAACTCAAAAATCCCAATTTCTTCTATACCTTAGACCTCAATGATAATGGTCATCTCAGGTCTGTCTTCTGGATTCATCCAAGGTCAAGATTGGCATGCACATACTTCGGTGATGTTCTAAGCTTTGACTCAACCTACTTGACAAATAGATATCAAATGCCTTTTTGTCCATTCGTTGGGGTCAACCATCATGGACAGTCCACCTTGCTTGGTTGCGCATTGTTGTCTGATGAGAGTACTGAGACATATAAATGGGTTTTTCAGTCATGGCTGGATGCAAATGGTGGTCAAGCACCTATTGCCATAATAACTGATCAAGATAAGGCAATCGAGGCTGCTGTTAAAGAAGTTTTTCCTAACACACGACATCGATTTTGTCTTTGGCATATATTGAAGAAGATACCTAAAAAGATTGGCCACATTTGCACAGCAAATCCCAAATTTATGGTTGATTTTGATGAGGCGATATATGATTCATTGACCATACAGTCATTCGAGGAAAGGTGGGCACATGTTATGGAGAAATATAAAGAATGCAAGGCTATAGATTGGTTCAATGTCCTTTACGAATGTCGGGATAAATGGGTCCCAGTTTACCTAAAGGATACATTCTTTGCAGGTTTGTATGTTATTGTCTTTGGTTCATGTTCGCGTTCAACGCTTCTTTTTGACAAAATTATGTACAGGGATGTCATCTTCACAAAGGAGCGAGGGCATAAATCATTTTTCGATGGGTTTATAAATTCGAAGACTATATTAACGGAGTTCATAGGTAAGTATGAAGATGCTTGGAGAAAAGGTACGAGGCCGAAAATGAGGAGATAATAGGACATTGCAAACGATTGCTTTCCTAAAGACATCATCACCTTTTGAGAGACAAGCTGCAGGAAGGTATACAAGGCGCATTTTTAAAAAATTTCAGAATGAGATCCTTGAAATGGCTGCATCAAATACTAAATTGATCAAGGAAGTTGATAACTGTTGTGTATATTCTGTAAAGTCGTATGAAAGGATTGAAGTCAATGGAATCGGCAAGGAGATGATCAAAGATTATATCGTGTCATACGATAGAAATATTGAGGATGTCCAATGCCAGTGTCGATCCTTTCAGTTTAAGGGATACCTGTGTAGGCATGCCTTGTTGGTTCTTCATCAAAGCGACGTATTTCGTTTACCAGATAAATACTTCTTGAAGAGATGGTGCAAGGACATGAAATACCAATTCGATGATTTCGACTGCAATACTGAAAGTTATGATAAAAGCATACAAAAATCACGGTACGCAGTGATAATTTTTTATTTGAAATGTCTTAATATATGTTTTTGATAACATTATGTTATTGATTGTAGATATAGTTTGCTGAGTCATCGGATGATGAAGCTCGCAGAGATAGCCTCTATGTCTGAAGATGCATTTAATTTAGTGATGGATGGTCTAACACCTATATTCAAAATTGTCGTGGATGCTAACTGCGTAGCTAAGCCAAGAATAAAGCTTGTAATTCAAGATCCTCAGCAAATTAGGATGAAAGGTCGCCCAAAAGAGAACAGATTAAAGAGTGGAGTTGAGAAGAAGTCAAAAAGATCAAGAAAAATTTGGTCAAGGCAACCGTTGACGCTCCACCAATGCAAAGAATTGTACCACCTTCCAAAACTTTGATGGACGAGTTTGATGCTTATGTATTGAGTCAGCTAACACAGGAGCATATATAAAACACGGGTGTCGTAACTTTGTAACGAGGGTGTCTTGGTCGCAAATGAAGTGCTTTGTAACTTTTAGCGCGACGACCCCCCAGCTCTGAGCTAATGACACCCTAGCTTTAGCTCGACGACACCCGAAAGGCAAAATGTTACGACACCCCTGTTCTCACGAAAGGACACCAACGCTTTTAGCGTGACAACCCCCAGCTCTGGGCTAACGACACCCTAGCTTTAGCTCGACGACACCCAGAAGGCAAAATCCTACGACACCCTTGTTCTCACAAAAGGACACCAATGCTTTTAGCGCGACGACCCTTCAGCTCTAGGCTAATGATACCCTAGCTTTAGCTCGACGACACCCGAAAGGCAAAATGCTACGACACCCCTGTTCTCATGAAAGGACACCAATGCTTTTAGCGCGACGACCCTCCAGCTCTGGGCTAACGACACCCTAGCTTTAGCTCGACGATACCCGAAAGGCAAAATCCTACGACACCCCTGTTCTCACGAAAGGACACCAATGCTTTTAGCGCGACAATCCCCCAGCTCTGGGCTAACGACACCCTAGCTTTAGCTCGATGACACCCGAAAGGGAAAATTCTACGACACCCCTGTTCTCACAAAAGGACACCAATGCTTTTAGCGCGATGACCCCCCAGCTCTGGGCTAACGACACCGTAGCTTTAGCTCGACGACACCCAAAAGGCAAAATCCTACGACACCCTTGTTCTCATGAAAGGACACCAATGCTTTTAGCGCGATGACCCCCCAGCTCTGGGCTAACGATACCCTAGCTTTAGCTCGACGACACCCAAAAGGCAAAATCCTATGACACCCATGTTCTCACGAAAGGACAACAATGCTTTTAGCGCGATGACCCCCCAGCTATGGGCTAACGACACCCTAGCTTTAGTTCGACGACACCCGAAAGGCAAAATCCCACGATACCCCTGTTCTCATGAAAGGATACTAATGCTTTTAGCGCGACGACCCCCCAGCTCTGGGCTAACGATACCCTAGCTTTAGCTCGACAACACCCGAAAGGCAAAATCCTTCAACACCCCTGTTCTCACGAAAGGACACCAATGCTTTTAGCGCGATGACCCCCCAGCTCTGGGCTAACGACACCCTAGCTTTAGCTCGATGACACCCGGAAGGCAAAATCCTACGACACCCCTGTTCTCAATTTACGACATTTTAGTTTTCAATTTACGACATCATATATGAAAACTTAAAAATTGTGAAGTAGAAAATGCATAAATATGAATAAATCGAGGACACCCATGTTCTCAATATAAAATATTTGCATTTTCATTAAATATGAAATAGTGTTAATATAAATAAATTACATTAAATTTTCATTGAAAGAAGAATGAAAAAATTAAGAACAGTTTGCGACAAGGTCGTTGATCTTTTGGTTGAGGACCTCTCTCAATATCGTCGCAGCTAATTGTCGCCGGTATTCTCTTACTTCCTCCTCCGTGAAATCTATCTTCATATCAGGATTGTCCCATCGAACAAGACATTCCATGTATCTCAGATAGTATAGGCCACAATCCAGCGATCCGGCCGGTTGACTTGGGCAATCCAAAATCTCTTCCATCGGCCAAGTCATCACCTCCTCCTTATCGTAATAGATATGGAATATGTGGCCAAGAATTGTATGCCATTTCTTCGCATTGGCCTTGTACCTGGCATTGCATTTTAATGAATTTAGGTGCATGAACACCTTTCTTTCCATGTCGACAACAACAAGATGCCAGTGCCAGTTATCGGAGTTTATTATGGTGAATAGAAACCGGAATTAGGCCTTATCTTCATCGAATACATTGTCAAATATCGAAGCCCCTGATGTTGCAGCGAATTCATAAGGAGTTAATGGAGAAGTCAGGCACAAAGCGGCTATGAAAACTGATGCAAAGATGCACTTATGGTATCGGTCCGGATGCTCTATCCAGTTGCACATCAAAAACTCCTGGCCGACATCAATTATCTGCCAATGGAATGTAAACCGATAAATATAATTCTAAAATCAACAACTAGAAAAGGTTTCTTGAGATACTTACATCATCTATTATCATATCATTGTTAATCAGATCCCGAAGACTTTTCCTTGTTACAACACCACCTAACTTATTGGTATACACGATCTCGTCGGTTAGTCGTTCGCTCAAAAAAAATTTATAATAATTTGGTCATCTTCGACCGTTGTGTTGGGCTTTGATGTGCCCACTGTCTTCGACGACTTTCTTGGACGGGTTGTCTCATAAGAATCTCCTCTGACCTTGGATGTCTTTCGCTTTCTCGGCTCTTTTTTAACCCTCTTAACAAGAGAAGGCATTCCAATGATTTCTATGTCAACATCATCACCCTTTGGAGCAGGGGTGCCAAGTTTATTATCAGATTTGGACTCCTCTTGGCCCTCCATAGAATGCCCCTCCCCGCTCTTCTCCTCCTCTTTATTTTCAATCCCATGCTCTGTTTTATCGTCCAAGGATTCCCCCTCCAATCTCTTCTCCTCTTGGTCCTCCATCTTATTCTCCTCAGTATTTCCTTTAACATGCTCGAGAAGACACTCCAGGGAATGCCCCTCCTCTGTCTTCCCATCTCCCTTGTCCTCCTCATTTATTGCATTTCTTTCCTTTCTGAGCAGTGAACTGAGGAGGCTCTCAGCAATGGACAACCTGTGCCTGACATCGTCGAGTTGATCCTTAACGCAGGCCAATTCAATCCTCAACTCAGCACAACTTTCGCAGCGCTCTGTTGGTTCAGGCAATGCTACTATCTGTTGACTGAGAAGCCAGCGCTCCTCTGATAGTGGTACAGTAGCTCCTTCCAACTGCAAAGCAAGACGATAAATAAATTAATATTAAGTAAAATATTAACACATTAAGTGAAAAATATGGTTAGAGAAATGAAGCAATGTATTAGCTTACCAAGTCGTGAGGCTGCATGTTGGCAACCTGAACCGACTGGATTTTCATTTGGTTGTTATACCACTTCAACAGCCGGGGCAGTTTATCGGGATATGATGATGCTCTCATTGATGTATGCTCGAGGAACCACGCCTGAACATGATAATTTTGGATATTAAAAAAAAAGTAATATTAACAAAGGAATTATACTAAGGATACTATTTCTGCATCTCAATAATCCTTACCACCAGCGCTATCGAGCATCCGAACAGGGTAGGCTGCCTCCTAACCTTTTGTGCTCTCTTTGAGTGGACCGGCTCCTCGGAACGCAAGCAAGCAGCTACTTCTAGGAGAGCCAGAACAATCAACTCCTTGAATGCCGAAGCCCAGTCAACCTTTTGTGCTGGATGAGATACTGTGGACATCTCTGATTAGACTTTGGAGCCAAAAACATGTCAAACATGTAGGTGATCCAAAGTCTGACGGTGTCCTCGATATCTTCCTATACCTTAGATGATCGAAGTCGAAAAATTAACTTCTCCAAACCTTCTTGACAAGATCTAAACCCTGGCCAAATCGTCTGAACAACCTTCCGTTGAACAACTGGCTGGACGTGTCGATCTTCTTCCCATGAGCTGGAAGACCTAGAATAAGTGCGACTTCATTGGCACTGAATAGAACCGGCTTGCCATAGAAAATAAACTCGTCGCCTCCATTGTGACATCTTATGATGTCTGCTAGCAGTCGCCCGTCGACTGTGAACGTCTACATGTCGATGAAGGCACCAAATGGGATCCTTCGAATAAGTTTTGTATGGTGTCTAGTAAACCCCATCTTCCAAACCTTCTAACGTATACGGCCAGCCTGCAACTATTCTTAAACAACTGGAAAGCCTTCACTCAGGGGACTGGAATAATTTTCATGTCATCTGAAACAGGGGGTAAAACATACTAGTCAGCTGGGTGCCATTATGTATGAACTAGGGTGTTATGACATTTTAAGAGAGGATGTCATAATATCTTAACAAAGGATAAACATACCTAAAGGAGACGCATCCTCATTCGAATGAAGAATGATGTCCTTGCTTTGTTCTGCCATTTTTTCCTTCTGGTTCTTCTTTGTTCGCGGTCTTCGTCCACAAACGAAAGCACTAATCTCCATGAATGAAGTAGATGGAGGAAAGAACTGTGAAAGAAATTTAGGACACCAGTGGCTTCTCGAGCAACAAACGAAAGACCTCTAGGGTTCAGAAATTTTTTTATGCCGACCTCGACACCAAGAGTGCCACAATCATACGTTGATACGCAAACCCGTAAGAACCAGCCATGTTATGCAACTTTTCTCGAAAAGATGGCATAGCTGAGTTACTAGGGTGTCATCGAATTACAACTAGGGTGACGTCGAAATTCCCATCTAGTTCAAATTTATTGTAGTGGTGTCATAAGTTTATACCAAGGGTGTCGTAACGTTTCAATGGGGTGTCACGAACGAAACCCCATGAAACAACTTACGACACCCCAGCTCTCATCTGACGACATCCTAGCTTTAAGGCCACGACACCCGTGCAGGGACTTGTTAAGGCGGGGACCTACGACATCCCTGACTTAGGCTGTTACGACACCCCAGTTCTCATCCGACGATACCCTAGCTTTAGCGCGATGACACCCGTGCGGGGACTGTTAAGGCGGGACCTACGACATCCCTGACTTAGGCTGTTATGACATCCTAGCTCTCATCCGATGACACCCTAGCTTTAGCGCGATGATACCCGTGCGGGGACTGTTAAGGCAGGGACCTACGACATCCCTGACATAGGCTGTTACGACACCCCAGCTCTCATCCGACAATACCCTAGCTTTAAGGCGACGACACCCGTGCGGGGACTGTTAAGGCGGGGACCTATGATATCCCTGACTTAGGCTGTTACGACACCCCAGCTCTCATCTGATGATACCCTAGCTTTAGCGCGACGATACCCATGCGGGGACTGTTAAGGCGGGGACCTACGACATCCTTGACTTAGGTTGTTACGACACCGCAGCTCTCATCCGATGACACCCTAGCTTTAGCATGATGACACTTGTGCGGGGACTGTTAAGGGGGGACTGACAACATCTCCGAATTAGGCTGTTATGAAACCCTAGCACTGGTGTCGTAGCATTGGTGCTAGGGTGTTGTAAGATTTAAAATGGGGTGTCGCGAAGGATTTTCGGTAGAATTCCTCCTGGGGTATCGCGAGGCTTCTCTCAATGGTCAGTTATAAGCACGGGTGTCATAGCGTTGTCGCATGGGTATCGTAAGGTTTCAACTGCGGCGTTGTAGATCTTTTTTTGGATGAACATAACTTGGGTTTCGCAATACTTCCGACCTATTTCCTCTTGGGACGTTGTAAATCTTATCCGTTAAACGTGCATTTAAACCACGGGCACCAAGTGGCCGATTGAATATTGGAAAGTGCTCATTCCGTCATGCGATGAGAGACACTCTGATTTACTATAACAAAGACACTAGCATGGCCAATACTTGTTCCGAATCGGGGATTGGAACACTGAGTTCAATGAGTTTTGGTTTCTCGACACTCTCTTCAGTAATGGTTTCTGTCCCCCATCCCCCAACTCGACGGCTATAAAAGGGGAAAGGATGAGTATTGCCTGCAACCACAGGAAGGGTAGACGACATCAGAGGTAGTTTAAGAAGGTTTAAGAAAGCTTCGCCCATGATGACATCGGAGGTAGACGAGCTGGCTATCGCCTTTAGCATGAAACTTCGGCTCGATGACTCCGACGAAGATGTGGAAAAGGAAACTGCCAAGGGATCGTTGAAGACCGACTCTGATGGATCTCCGAAACAGAATTTTGAGCATACAAGTAAGAAGAAGAGAAAGGGAGGAGACCATAAGTTGGTCTGGAAATGCAAAAAAGCATTTCCGTTTGAAATTGTAACAAAATTTTGCAATGACTAATAATATTTTAGATGAAATTGCGACTTCTTCGATGCTACTGTGTTTTAATAGTAATTCTGGGGTATCGTAGCTTTATTACGATTACGATGGATTTTCTCCTGCGATGTCGTAAAACTTTTCACCTACGCATGAACGGATGTCTTAAGTTTGTAACTAGGGTATCGTACTATTTCATGTACGAAACCCCATGAAACAACTTATGACACCCCAGCTCTCAACTGACGACATCCTAGCTTTAAGGCGACGACACCCGTGCAGGGACTTGTTAAGGCGGGGACCTACGACATCCCTGACTTAGGCTGTTACGACACCCCAGCTCTCATCCGACAACACCCTAGCTTTAGCGCGACGACACCCGTGCGGGGACTGTTAAGGCGGGGACCGACGACATCCCCGACTTAGGCTTTTACCGATACCCCAGCTCTCATCTGACGACACCCTAGCTTTAAGGCGATGACACCCGTGCAGGGACTGTTAAGGCGGGGACCTACGACATCCCTAACTTAGGCTGTTACGACACCCCAGCTCTCATCCGATGACACCCTAGCTTTAGCGCGACGACACTCGTGCGGGGACTCTTAAGGTGGGGACCGACGACATCCCTGACTTATGCTATTACCGACACCCCAGTTCTCATCTGACGACACCCTAGCTTTAAGGCGACGACACCCGTGCGGGGACTGTTAAGGCGGGACCGATGACATCCCCGAATTAGGCTGTTACGAAACCCCAGCACGGTGTTGTAAGGTTTAAACTGGGGTGTCGCGAAGGATTTTCGGCCGAATTCCTCATGGGGTGTCGCGGGGCTTCTCTCCATGGTCAGTTATAAGCACGGGTATCGTAGCATTGGTGCTATGGTGTCGTAAAGTTTCAACTTGGGTGTCGCCAAGGATTTTCAGCCGAATTGCTCTTGGGGTCATAGCATTATCGCTAGGGTGTCGTAAGGTTGGAACTGGGGTGTCGCAAAAGATTTTTGACCGAATTCCTCTTGGGTTGTCGTGGGGCTTTTCTCCATGGTCAGTTATAAGCACGGGTGTCGTAGCATTAGTGCTAGGGTGTCGTAAAGTTTCAACTTGGGTGTCGCGAAGGATTATCAGCCGAATTGCTCCTGGGGTCATAGCATTGTCGCTAGGGTGTCGTAAGGTTTCAACTGGGGTGTCGCGAAGGCTTTTCGGTCAAATTCATGTGGGGTGTCGTCGGGGCTTCTCTCCATGGTCAGTTATAAGCACGGGTGTCGTACCATTGTCGCTAGGGTGTCGTAAGGTTTCAATTGGGTATCGCGAAGGATTTTTGGCCGAATTCCTCATAAGGTGTCGCGAAGGATTTTCGGCCGAATTCTTCGTGAGGTGTCGCGAAGGATTTTCGGCCGAATTCCTTGTGGGGTGTCGCGCTATTCTCTCCAGAGTTGTAAAGTGAGGACACTAGAGCTATATGGATAGGGAATAACGGGGAATATAGGCCGAGAGCGAGGGGGAAGAAAGAGCTTTTCTTGCACGGATGTAATCCAAGAAAAAATGGTGGTAGAAGTAGGCTGGAGGAAAAGGGCATTTTCGTCTGCACAACAATTTTAAAAAAAGGCGAAGAACTTTTAATGGCCGTCATGATCAGAACGTAACATCATAGCAGAGTCATACCATTCCGCATCGTCAGCCACGTAGGATCTACGTTGACCAATCAGGAGAGGCGGTGCAGCCCACGTAGGACTTGCTGCACCGGGGGCGGTGTACAAAAACTTTTCCATAGCCCCATTTAGGTGATATTAAGCTGCTCAAACTTTCAAGGAAAAGACTTGATGCACCGGAGGATGGTGCAGCAAGCACGCATCGAACGTGCGAATTAACCATGCGCCCATGCTGCCGTACATGCGGTGCACAACAAGACTCATTGGGTTTCAGCATGTATAGCGGTACAGTGTGCATGGCCAATCTGCGCGCTCGGTGCGCGCTTGCTGCACTGTCAGGCGGTCCAGCAAGTCTTTTCCAACTTTCAAGCCCAACACCAGTTCCAAGTCAGTCTGATTCCAACTCAAACATGACCCAAAGTCACATGCTCATTAGCCTGACCACTGATTTTTGGGTCCAATTCAGTTCTTGCTAATTTAGGCACGCCGTTAAGGCCAAGACAATCTTGATGTGCTTGTCATAAAACGTTTCAGGGCATAATGCATCAGGTTAAATTCAACGTGGCTTTGCAACATGACTCAAGTTGGACCGCATTCCAAGCATGCATCGTCCAATTTACTAAGCACGATGCATCATAGAGGCGGTGGTTTGGGATATCCTCAGCGACCGGGAAAATAAAAGAAAGGGAGTTAAAAATTTCAAACAAAAAAAATCAGATAACGCTTTTTGGAGAATATCAATTACAATTATCCATCAAAATTATAGCTTTCACTGATTTGTTCAACAGGCTGCGATCTACAAAGGTCCTCGTCACTTTTCCTATGTTTATTCTCAAAAAAAAAAGTCTTTATATACCGCGCACAATGATTAATCGAGCAATGTGCAACCATGCATGGCCAAGAATAATTTTATTTTTTATGCATAGCATGCATGACCATATGTGCACACGATCGCACGTCCTTCTGCACCATGCATGGTCACATGTGCGCATGATCATGCACGCTTTTGCACCGCGCATAACTAAATACAATTTTATTCTTTTGCGCATCGCATGCACGGCCGCATGAGCTTCAGAAGAACTTTTACCCTAAGTTATCAATTTTGTTTTAGATTATGTTTTGTTTTAGCTTATGAAATAAAATATTTCAATCTCGTTTAGATGCTTCATTTGGAATATATATATATATATATAATGAAAAGTTTATTCAGAATTCATATTCTTCATAAACAATAATAATAATAATATAAAAATAAAGATAAAAAATAAAAATTATGTTCATAATTCATAAGTTTCATCATCAATAACAATGTACTAACAAAATAAAAAATAAAAATTTGTGTTCACAATTCATTCTCTTCATCAAAACCATAAAGAGAACCAGATGTGGGGTTTAAAACTTTAAACGCCAGCAACCACCATGGGAGCTTTGCAACCAAGCTTTTTAGAAGAATTAAAACATTCGCAAAATGAGATTGATGAGAAAGCACAACATTCATAAGAAAAATCCGTAAAATAAAACTAAAAGGAACAAAAAATTACTACAAATTACTACCAACCTAATGAAAATATCAATTTAAAAAATTTAAAATTAAAAATTAAAATTTGATTAAAAAAAGGAGAGAAAAGAACCTGATCTTTAATCTTGTTAAATGCTTTTTTTGAATGCTATCAAATATTTGATGCTATAATTTTTTTTTAAAAAAAAGTGAGAAGAATGATAAGAAAAAAGATTGAGGATGCAAACCGTCCGATTGAAAGAAGAGATAGTGAGATACAGGTAAGTTTTTATTTTTTTAACTATATATATATATATATATAAATGATCCTAAAAGGTTTAAAAATTTATAAATTAGTTCCCAATACATATTTTACCGAAATGGCTGAAACATGCCGAAATGACAAAAAAAAATCTTTCAAAGCAAAATACAAGGCTCATCATTTCGGATAAGCCATCGAAACAAAACGTTTCGATTGAAATGGTACGAAATTAATAACCTTGCTTTTGCTTTTATCTAAGAAAAAGCCACAAAAGGCCAGAACTCTAGGGGTCAAAATTGGATGGAGAGCCGCTTCATCAACCACCCTCCACTATGGCTGAAGAATTCTGTGCCATTACCCGTCCTAAGAAGCATGCAGTCATTAAAATACACTGCAACACCTATTTCCTTTGCATTATTTACCTAAATTTAAAAGCAGGTACAATATTATACCTCAAAGGAAATTCTTGGGTTGTCTAAGAGACCTGAATGAAATGAGAATTTTAATTGGAAAAAAAAATGATCCTCATTCACGAAACACTCCTATTTATGCATCCTAACATTACCGGAACTGCAATTTCTTTGGAGTGTGTTCTGATGACGCTCGATCACCTCTCTTGGATACCGGGAATGGAGGCTCTCCTTCTTCACCGGGTTACCTGCAAAGAAGTCCCAAGACCGGAGAGGGTTCTTCGGTGGGACCCTCCGATGCCCTAGTCAGTGACTGAGGCCACAGCAGAGAAGGAGTTCGAGAGAGCTCTTGAGAAAAGAGAGAGGTCTCGGAAGAACTGGGTTCCTCTTTTGAGAGTTAGGGCATCAAGTGTGTTAACTTGCGTTACCTGGTTCTCGACGTAATTTATCCTTTTATAGGGGTTGATGCTGGCACCATCACGTGGGTTTTCGTGAAGTCAGAAGGTCTGTTGAGCCGTTGCGTGAATCTGGGCTGATTGGTGGGTTACGTCCCATCAGCAGCTGGGCTGTTGGGCAGCGCGCGTCTGACGTTGTCGAGCGGCACGCGTCGCACGTCTGACGTTGTCGGGCGGCGCACGTAGCCCGTCTGACGTTGTCGGGCGGCACGCGTCAGAGAGGTGGTTTCTTGAGCCGCTGGGGCTGATCTGGCGGGAACCGGGGAGTTCCGTCTTGTCAGGGCCGAGCTGGGTCGACCTGAGATGGCTGGGGCCTGTCCAGCCGGCAAGGCAGTGCCGGGGCGGGGCCGAATCGGCGAACTTGGAGACGACGGGGCTGAGTCGAGCCGGCCGGGGACAGCCTCGGCCGACTCGGCAGGACCGGAGACGCCGGGGCCGAGTCGGGCCGGTCGGGGACGGCCTTGGCCGACTCGGCGGGACAGGGGACGCCGGGGCCAGTCGGGCTGGCCAGGGATGGCCTTGGCCGACTCGGTGGGATCGGAGATGTCGGGACCGAGTCGGGCTGGCCTGGGATGGCCCTGGCCGACTCGGCGGGATAGGAGACGCCGGGGCCGAGTCGGGCTGGCCTGGGATGGCCCTGGCCGACTCGGCGGGACTGGAGACGCCGGGGCCGAGTCGGGCCGGTTGGGGACGGCCTTGGCCGACTCGGTGGGACAGGGGACGCCGGGGCCGAGTCGGGCCAGCCAGGGATGGCCTTGGCCGACTCGGTGGGATCGGAGATGTCGGGACCGAGTCGGGCTGGCCTGGGATGGCCCTGGCCGACTCGGTGGGATAGGAGACGCCGGGGCCAAGTCGGGCTGGCCTGCGATGGCCCTGGCCGACTCGGCAAGACTGGAGACGCCGGGGCCGAGTCGGGCCGGCCGGGATGGCCCTGGCCAACTCGGCGGGACTGAAGATGCCGGGGCCGAGTCGGGCCGGCCGGGGATGGCCTGGCCGACTCGGCAGGACCGGAGACGCCGGGGCTGAGTCGAGCCGGCCGGGGATGGCCCTGGCCGACTCAGCGGGACTGGAGACACCGGGGGCCGCCTGGCTTGGAGAGACCGGGGCCGGCTAGGAACGTGCCGGGGTTCGGCTGTCTTGGCTAGGAACGTGCCGGGGCCGCCTGGCTTGGAGAGGTCGGGCCGGCTGGGAACGTGCTGGGGCCGGCTGGGAACGTGCCGGGGCCCTGGCCTGGAGTGGCCGAGGCCAGCTGGGAACGTGCCAGGGCCGCTTGGCTTGGAGAGGCCGGGGCCGTCGGTTGTCGGCCTTTGGGGCCGTCGGTCCTTGGAGCCGGTCTTCGTGTCGGCCTTTGGGGCCGTCGAGTGTCGGCCTTTGGGGCCGTCGGGTGTCGGCCTTTGGGGCCGTCGGTCCTTGGAGCCGTCGGTCTTCGGTGTTGGCCTTGCAGGTGCCGGTCTTGGAGATGTCGGCCATTGGGGCCGTCGAGTGTCGGCCTTTGGGGCCGTCGGGTGTCGGCCATTGGGGCCATCGGGTGTCGGCCTTTGGGGCCAACGGTCTTAGAGGTGTCGGCCATTGGGGCCATCGGGTGTCGGCCTTTGGGGCCGTCGGTCTTGAAGGTGTCAGCCTTTGGGGCCGTCGGGTGTCGGCCATTGGGGCCGTTTAGTGTCGGCCTTTGGGGCCAACGGTCTTGGAGGTGTCGGCCATTGGGGCCGTCGGTCTTGAGCTGTCGGCCATTGGGGCCATCGGGCGTCGGCCTTGGGGCCGTCGGGCGTCGGCCTTTAGGGCCGTCGGGTGTCGGCCTTTGGGGTCGTCTGAAAAAATTTTATTTTTCATGGGGTCAACTGGCCCCATCAAATGCCCCCTACACTCCTTGAGCTTGCGTGCCTCGCATCGGCTAAGCGAAAGGAGTGTAGAACTTTTACCTTGGCACCTTGCGCTGCCTTGGATGGACGTCTGCGTGCCTTCTTTGGCTAGCTGAGGGCGGCTAGTAATCCTCTTCCCAACGCGGGGTCTGGGAGTGAACACTGGAGGGTGACCTGAGAGCTGGGCGTCGTCAGGTTCCTTTTGAGCCGCCTCGGGGGTGTGGAACCGCTGCGAGGGATGACTCAGCCGGGTACGGAGCCTTTAGGGTCTTAACCGACTCGGGGGCACCACGTGCCGGGGCCGAGTGGTGTCCCATGGGCCGCGATGCCAGTGAGCTCCTTTTGAACCAGCTTGGGGGTTTGTGTGCCGCCCAAGTGGCGACTCAACCGAGTACGGAGCCTTTAGGGTCTTAACCGACTCGGGGGCACCGCCGTTCCGGGGCCGAGTGGTGTCCCATGGGCCGCGATGCCAGTGAGCTCCTTTTGAACCAGCTTGGGGGTTTGTGTGCCACCCAAGTGGCGACTCAACCGGGTACGGAGCCTTTAGGGTCTTAACCGACTCGGGGGCGCCGCCGTGCCGGGGCCGAGTGGTGTCCCATGGGCCGCGATGCCAGTGAGCTCCTTTTGAACCAGCTTGGGGTTTGTGTGCCACCCAAGTGGCGACTCAGCCGGGTACGGAGCCTTTAGGTCTTAACCGACTCGGGGTGCCGCCGTGCCGGGGCCGAGTGGTGTCCCGTGGGCCGCGATGCCAGTGAGCTCCTTTTGAACCAGCCTGGGGTTTGTGTGCCACCCAAGTGGCGACTCAGCCGGGTACAGAGCCTTTAGGGTCTTAACCGACTCGGGGGCACCGCCGTGCCGGGGCCGAGTGGTGTCCCATGGGCCGCGATGCCAGTGAGCTCCTTTTGAACCAGCCTGGGGGTTTGTGTGCCACCCAAGTAGCGACTCAGCGGGGTACGGAGCCTTTAGGGTCTTAACCAACTCGAGGGCACCGCCGTGCCGGGGCCGAGTGGTGTCCCATGGGCCGCGATGCCAGTGAGCTCCTTTTGAACCAGCTTGGGGTTTGTGTGCCACCCAAGTGGCGACTCAATCGGGTACGGAGCCTTTAGGGTCTTAACCGACTCGGGGGCACGCCGTGCCGGGCCGAGTGGTGTCTCGTGGGCCGCGATGCCAGTGAGCTCCTTTTGAGACCTGGCGCAAGGGAGAACAAACTGTGGCATCAAAAGGGGCTTTCTTTATTATTCATGCTTCTTGGAGTACATTGGTAATACTGGTGGAGGTCGTTCGCGTTCCAGGTACGTGGAACGGGCTTCCCATCAAGCTCTTTTAGTTTGCATGCCCCCCCCCCCCCCCCCGGTGAACTGTTTCGGTGGTGCGGTAGGGACCTTCTCAGTTGGGGGACAACTTGCCCCCCTCGGTAGGCTTGGATACCTCGGTCATTTAGGTGCAGAAGCTGATCCCCAGGACAACATCCCGATCGTCTGCCCCGTGGGAGTGTTGTCGACGGTGGCTTGAGCTGGTGGAGGCCCCATGATGGCCGGCAGCGGCTGTTGCATCTTCTGACATATTTGCCGAGGTAGCCCCACTGGATGAGCTCCTCGATGGCCCGCTTCAAGCTGTAACAGCTGTCGGTGTCGTGGTCGTAGTCCCAGTGGAATCGACAATAGCGGCTTCTGTGGGGGGAGGACGTTGAAGGTAGGGCTCGCCCTCGATCTCCATCAGGATGGGATCGAGGGGCAAGGAGGGGAGTGAGCTTACTTTCGTCGGGGACAGGGCTTCGGCGCCTGTTGTCGGACTGGCGAGGTGGGTTGGATCGGCGATGTCGGGGAGGCCCGCTCGGCTCAGGGCGAGCGGACTTGTGGCTGGAGCCCTTCGAAGACTCCCGACGGGTGAGATCAGCTTGGTCTGCCGGATGTACTTCTGGGCCCGGAGGAGGTTGGAGTAAGAGCTCGGGGGCTTCTTATCCAGGGAGAAGGTGAAGCGGGATGGAAGGAGTCCTCGCTTCAGCGCTAGGGAGGCCACCGCATCGTCGAGATGGTAGACCTCGAGGGCGGTGGTTTTGAATCGGGACATGAAGTCCCGCACTGACTCTCCTTCCTTCTGGCGGATGGAGAAAAGGCTGTCTGCCACCCTTGGGATCCGGCGGCAGGCATCAAAGTGGGCCAAAAATGCCCTCTCCAACTCCTGGAAGGAGTCGATGCTGTGAGGGGGCAGGCGTGAGTGCCACGCACGGGCGGCCTTCCGCAAGGTTGCAGGGAAGGCCTTGCAGAGAAGGGCATCTGAGGCGCCCTGGACTTGCATCATGGCCTTGTAGCTCTCGAGGTGATCGAGGGGGTCAGTCGTACCGTCGTACGGGTCCACCTGGGGGAAGCGGAACCTGGAGGGAACCAGTTCCTTCAGTATGCGGCGGGTGTAAGGAGGACGAGTGTCAAACTCTTCCTCCGGCTGGTGGTTGATTTTCCTGGTGAGCTCATCGAGGTGCCGGTTGTACTCCTCCAGGCGTTCCTCGCCTGGCGGTTGATCGTCGGAGCCCTCCGGGATGGCTCGGAGGAAGAAGAAGAAGAGGAAGCAGAAGATGGAGACGGAAGTCGGGACTTCTGCCTGGGTTCCTCGTGATGATGTGGCTTGGGAGGAAACTGCTAGGGATGTGGCCAGGGGACCATGGCCGCTTGGAGGGCTCGCGGCGAGGCTTCCTAGGGGAAGCTTGACGTCGGCCGGTCCCCCGACGGGGGGAGCCTCCCCTCGCCGACTGCTGACTAGCGGGGGGAGCGGTCTGGTGTTGCGTGGCCACGGACTGCTGCTGCTGGAGCCCATGGACCATGGCGGTGAGATTCTGAACTTGCTGGGAGAGGGTTGCCAGCCGCTCCGCCGTTTGGGCAGCGGCGTCCGGCGGTGGGCCGGCAACCAGAGGGTTAGTAGTATGGGGATCGGCCTCCTGCCGCCCAGCCGGTGGGATGAGCCCCGCCGGGCAGCTGACGGAGGTATCTTGAGCTCGCGTCACCACCATGGCTTCTGGGAGAAGAGAGGGGACGAAGGGTGTAGCTCCGGAAGATCGTTCGCTACCTTTTCTTATCCCCCCTTCCTGGCATGCCAATCTGATGACGTCGATCACCTCTCCTGGATGTCGGGAACGGAGGCTATCCTTCTTCACCAAGTTACCTGCAAAGAAGTCCCAAGACCAGAGAGGGTTCTCCGATGGGACCCTCCGACGCCCTAGTCAGTGACTGAGGTCACAGCAGAGAAGGAGCTCGAGAGAGCTCTTGAGAAGAGAGAGGTCTTGGAAGAACTGGGTTCCTCTTTTGAGAGTTAGGGCATCAAGTGTGTTAACTTGTGTTACCTAGTTCTCGATGTAATTTACCCTTTATAGGGGGTTGACGTTGGCACCATCACATGGGTTTTCGTGAAGTCAGAAGGTCTGTTGAGCCATTGCGTGAATCTGGGTTGGTTGGTGGGTTACATCCCATTAGCAGCTGGGTTGTTGGGCGGCGCGCGTCTGACGTTGTCGCATCGCGCGCTGACATTGCGGGCGTGCATGTCAGAAAGGTGGTTTCTTGAGCCGCTGGGGCTGATCTGGCGGGAACTGGGGAGTCCCGTCTTGTCAGGGCCGAGCTGGGTCGACCTGAGATGGCTGGGGCCCGTCCAGCCGGCAAGGCAGTGCTAGGGCGGGGCCAAATCGGGGACTTGGAGACGACGGGGCCGAGTCGGGCCGGCCGGGGATGGCCTCGGCCGACTCGGCGGGACCAGAGACGCCGGGGCCGAGTCGGGCCGACCGGGGACGGCCTTGGCTGACTCGGCGGGACAGGGGATGCCGGGGCCGAGTCGGGCCAGCCTGGGATGGCCTTGGCCGACTCAGCAGGACAGGAGACCGGGGCCGAGTCGGACTGGCCTGGGATGGCCCTGGCCGACTCGGCGGGACTGGAGATGCCGGGGCCGAGTCGGGCTGGCCTGGGATGGCCTTGGCCGACTCGGCGGGACTGGAGATGCCGGGGCTGAGTCGGGCCGACCAGGGACGGCCTTGGCCGACTCGGCGGGATAGTGGATGCCGGGGCCGAGTCAGGCCGGCCAAGGATGGCCCTGGCTGACTCGGCGGGACCGGAGATGCCGTGGCCGAGTCGGGCTGGCCTGGGATGGCCCTGGCTGACTCGGCAGGATAGGAGATGCCGTGGCCGAGTCGGGCTGGCCTGGGATGGCCCTGGCCGACTCGGCGGGACTGGAGATGCCGGGGCCAAGTGGGCCAGCCGGGGATGGCCCTGGCAACTCGGCAGGACTGGAGATGCCGGGCCGAGTCGGGCCGGCCGGGGATGGCCCTGGCCCTCGGCAGGACTGGAGATGCCGTGGCCGAGTCGGGCCGGGGATGGCCCTGGCCGACTCGCGGGCTGGAGACGCCGGGGGCCGCCTGGCTTGGAGAGACCGGGGGCCGGCTAGGAACGTGCCGGGGCCGCCTGGCTTGGAGAGACCGGGGGCCGGCTAGGAATGTGCCAGGGCCGCCTGGCTTGGAGAGGCCGCGACCGGCTGGGAACGTGTCGGGGCCGCCTGGCCTGGAGAGGTCGGGGCCGGCTGGGAACATGCCGGTGCCGCCTGGCTTGGAGAGTCCTTGGAGGCCTTTGGGGCCGACAGCCGTCGGCCATTGTCGGCCTTTGGGGCCGTCGGTCCTTGGAGCCGTCGGTCTTCGGGTGTCGGCCTTGCAGGTGCCGGTCTTGGAGATGTCGGCCATTGGGGCCGTCGGGTGTCGGCCTTTCGGGCCGTCGGTCCTTGGAGCCGTCGGTCTTCGGGTGTCGGCCTTTGGAGCCGTTGGGTGTCGGCCATTGGGGCCGTCGGGTGTCGGCCTTTGGGGCCGACGGTCTTGGAGGTGTCGGCCATTGGGGCCGTCGGTCTTGAGCTGTCGGCCATCAGGGCCGTCAGGTGTCGGCCTTTGGGGCCGTCGGTCTTGGAGGTGTCGGCCATTGGGGCCGTCGGGCGTCGGCCTTTGGGGCTGATGGTCTTGGAGGTGTCGGCCATTGGGGCCATCGGTCTTGAGCTGTCGGCCATTGGGGCCATCGGGTGTCGGCCTTTGGGGTCGTCGGGTGTCGGCCTTTGGGGCCTTTGGGGCCATTGAATCTTCCTTGTTGAGATAAGTTTCTTTGAACGGCGAATGGTTAAGCCGTTGCTGGATGAGGGCCGCTTGTAGCGGTAACTGCCGATCGTGGCAGCACTTGCCCATGATTTCAGTGAGCGAGGTACACGGCAATAGACCTCGAATCTCGGGATCTGGTGCCTGATGCGGGTCATTGTGTATGCGAAAGAGGCACCTAGGACCGGAGCCGTTGCTGTAGGCCGAAGCCAAAGGCCGAGCTGAAGGCCGTCGCTGGAGGCCGAAGCCAAAGGCCGTCGCTGGAGGCGGAGCCGAAGGCCTGAGGGCCGTCGCTGGAGGCCGGAGCCAAAGGAGGCGGAGCCAAAGGCCGGAGCCGAGGGCCATCGCTGGAGGCCGGAGCCGCCGAGCCAAAGGCCGTCGCTGGAGGCGGAGCCAAAGGCCAGAGCCGAAGTTCCTTTTTTGGGTTTTGCTGTCACATCATTATCTTCGGAAATCGTGCAAAAGATAATGCCACTCAGGGGAGACGGTCAGCCGTATCAACCATTGTTGCCGCCAGATCACCGGGAGCGTCCGTGAGCGTCCATCCTCCAGCGAGCTCCTCGCGCCTGCGGGCCTGCAAACAAGTCCCGGGGCCAAAATTCCGGCGGGGACCCTCCGACGCTCAAGTCAGTGCTCTGGGCAACGGCCGTGAGCTTGAGGAAGCTCGAAAGAGAAAGAGAGAGAGGCTCATAGACCGGAGCTCTCCTAGTAAGCGTTTAGGAGTGTTATGAGTGTGTTACCTCCTCGGGGTCTCTCTTACCCTTGTTATAGATACCTGGAGTCTGTGGGCCTGGGGCGTGATCACTTGTCAAAGTAGGTGGTCGCAGGGTATGGCCGATCGTTACGGCTCTTGCCAAACATGTCCCCTACGTCACCTTTTTGGTTGTCCTATGCGGACAGTGATGGGTGATAAAGTTAGTCGTGTGGGTCCCAAGGTACAGCCGTTGGGGGAGAAGGATGATGTTGAGTTGAAGCCAACTGTCCCTCGTAGAGTGTTGAGTATGGAGTGCTTGCGTGGCCCTGCTCATGCCCCTGGGATGAGCTTGCATGGCACTGTTAACGGCGAGGGAGCTTGGTAGCTTGGAGGTGTCGGCCATGGAGCTGTCGGCCTTGGAGCTGTCGGCCATGGAGCTGTCGGCCATGGAGCTGTCGGCCGAAGGGCTCTTTGGAGGCCGAAGGGGGACTCCGTCAGTTTCCTTCACGATTCTCTAATGGCGTTGGATCAGCCACATCAGATGCCCTCGCCCCTGAGACGAAGCGGGCCCACCCCAGCAAGGCGAAAGGGGCGTACCTCCCAAGTGGCTGATCCTCATCCGACTTTGGGGTCTTTAACTTTTGACATGAAGTTTGAATGTGGGTCCCTGTCCACATGCCATTGAGGCAAAGAGCCAATGATGCTCCTGAGGCAGAGGGAGCCGTTGCCACGGAGGCAGAGATAAGCCGCTGAGGCTGTAATAAGGCCGTTGAGGCTAAAACAAATGGCCGAAGCAGAAATAAAGCCACAAGGGCTGAAATAAAATTGCCTCTGTGCTTGCCCGGAAGGTGACTCAAGTGGGTACGGGCTGTTAGGGATTTGAACCGACTCGGGGCATATGCTAGCCAGGCCGAGTGGTATCCGTTAGTCGCCATACCGTCGAGCTACTCCGAAACCACCTCGGGGGTTTCGTGGCTGGCCCGAGGGGTGACTCGAGGTCGCTGGAATCATAGGTCTTGAACCACCGCGGGGTTTTGCGGCCGGCCCGGGGGTAACCTTTTGATCACAGGACCGTCGAGAGCCTTTTGAATGGTTGGTTTTCCCATAATACATTTAGATACTAATGAAAACGAAACTTTTTCTTGTAGTGTACTTAGCTCTTTATTGGAGGAATTCGTCTCCTTCTGCTTCGTTTTGGGAGGCTCCACATTTGTGGCTTTTGTTGGTGAGCTTGGAGGGGCTCTTTACTTTTGGCGTGAAGTTTAGAGGTGGGCGCCCGTCAACTGTGAGCTGAGGAGTTGGCCTCTCCCAGCCGACTGGCCATTGGCCGCTAATGCAGAGTTGAAGCGCTGAGGCTGAAATGAAGCCGTTGAGACTATGACGAAGCCGCTGAGGCAAAGTTGAGGCCGTTGAGAGCCTTTTGAACCCCGAAGGGTGACCTAAGAGTTGAAATTCGTCAGGAGCCTTTTTAACCCCGAAGGGTGACCTGAGAGTTGAAAGTCGTCAGGAGCCTTTTTAACCCCGAAGGGTGACCTGAGGGTGCTTGGACCAGGCTCAGGTGCCTTTTTCTTTAAAGAAATTGGTCTCCTTCTGCAGAGTTGATGACCTGCCCCCCAGGGAACCGTGTTGATTGAAGGCGGAGGGGGGGACCAGTGCTGAAATCCAAGGGCAGCTGGAATGGAATCCGCAGGAGGTCTTGGGCTTGGATTGCCGACGCGGAGCCGGGCTTGAGTGTGCCGATGCGGAGACGGGCTTGAAGATGCCGACGTGGAGCCGGGCTTAGAGGTGCCGACGCAGAGCCGGGCTTGAATGTGCCGACGCGGAGCCGGGCTTGGAGATGCCGACGCGAAGCCGGGCTTGAATGTGCCAACGCGGAGCCGGGCTTGAATGTGCCGACGCGGAGCCGGGCTTGAGGTGCCGACGCGGAGCCGGGCTTGAATGTGCCAACGCAGAGCCGCTCTTAAGTTGCCGGTGCGGAACCGGTCTTTTTGTGCCGACGCGGAGCCGGTCTTAAGTTGCCGGTGCGGAACCGATCTTTTTGTGCTGATGCAGAGACGGTCTTAAGTTGCCGGTGCGGAACCGGTCTTTGGTCTTTTGAGACGCCAATGCGAGGTTGGTCTTGAATGCTAATGCAGAGTCGGTCTCCCCTGCATGACATTTTTAAGTATCAATGAAAGAAATAGTCTTAAGTGCAACGTACTTAGCTCTTGCAGTACCCCTATTTTCCTTCTACAAACTTGACCGCTCCTGCTGGTGGTCTGCCCCTCGGGAATCAAATTGGTTGAAGTGGAGATACCTCTGCCCTTACTTGGGCCTCCCTTTGTGTCGCCGTCCATAGGAGAGAAGGCTGCTTGGGCGGCGAGTGATGGCTCTCTGAGCTTTAAGTCGTTGGTGAGCTTGAGGATGGTGGACCTCTTGCTGGGGAGATTCCCGGTAGGATGAAGGATGGCTGGCCTGGGCAGTGACCACAAAGCGAGTGAAAGCTTTTGCTCGATGTTGCGTGGTCATGAGATGTTGCCTCCGAGGCTTTTGCTCAGCTCGTTGAAGGTGCCCCCCAGCATAACTGGTGAAAGCTTTCCGGATTCTTGTCATCACCATCTTTACGATCCACCATTTTGATAAAAATGGGATGAGATCTGCAAACCAGCATCGCTGACCGCCCCCTTCCTGGCGCGCCAATCTGATGCGAACAAATCAACCGTATTGAGCGACGGGCATGCTGAGGTTTGTCGTGGGCTTCCAAGTGGGATGGAGGGGTCGCCTCCCTTCTTGGAACCCTGCAAGAAGTCCCCGGCCGGTGCTCCCGGCGAGGGCTCTCCGACGCTCAAATCAGTAAACTTGTCGCTCAGTTCTGTAGTAGTGAGATAGGAATTGAGAGACAGAGAGCGATAGATAGGGAGAGAGAGAGATATCCCCTTGCATTGAGCTCGGGTCCTCCTCTTATACCTGTTTGGGGGTCCGTTTACTTGTTCTGTTGGAACCATTGAATCTTCCTTGTTGAGATAAATTTCTTTGAACGGTGAATGGTTAAGCCGTTGCTGGATGAGGGCCGCTTGTAGCGGTAACTGCCGATCGTGGCAGCACTTGCCCATGATTTCAGTGAGCGAGGTACACGGCAATAGACCTCGAATCTCGGGATCTGGTGCATGAGGCGGGTCATTGTGTATGCGAAAGAGGCACCTAGGACCGGAGCCGTTGCTGTAGGCCAAAGCCAAAGGCCGGAGCCGAAGGCCGTCGCGGGAGGCCGGAGCCAAAGGCCGTCGCTGGAGGCCGGAGCCGAAGGTCGAGCTGAGGGCCGTCGCTGGAGGCCGGAGCCAAAGGCCATCGCTAGGGCCGGAGCCGGAGCCGAGGGCCGTCGCTGGAGGCCGGAGCCAAAGGCCGTCGCTGGAGGCCGGAGCCAAAGGCCAGAGCCGAAGTTTCTTTTTTGGGTTTTGCTGTCACATCATTATCTTCAAAAATCGTACAAAAGATAATACCACCCAGGGGAGACGGTCAGCCGTATCAACCATTGTTGCCGCCAGATCACCGTCCGCGAGCGTCCATCCTCCAGCGAGCTCCTCATGTCTGCAGGCCTGCAAACAAGTCCCGAGGGCTAGAAATTCCAGCGGGGACCCTCCGACGCTCAAGTCAGTACTCTGGGCAACGGCCGTGAGCTTGAGGAAGCTCGAAAGAGAAAGAGAGAGAGGCTCAGAGACCGGAGCTCTCCCAGTGAGCGTTTAGGAGTGTTATGAGTGTGTTACCTCCTCGGGGTCTCTCTTACCCTTGTTATAGATACCTGGAGTCTGTGGGCCTGGGGCATGATCACTTGTCAGAGTAGGTGGTCGCAGGGCATGGCCGATCGTTACGGCGCTTGCCAAACATGTCCCCTACGTCACCTTTTTGGTTGTCCTATGCGAACAGTGATGGGTGATAAAGTTAGTCGTGTGGGTCCCAAGGTACAGCCGTTGGGGGAGAAGGATGATGTTGAGTTGAAGCCAACTGTCCCTCGTAGAGTGTTGAGTATGGAGTGCTTGTGTGGCCCTGCTCATGCCCCTGGGATGAGCTTGCATGGCACTGTTAACGGCAAGGGAGCTTGGCAGCTTGGAGGTGTGGGCCTTGGAGCTGTCGGCCATGGAGCTGTCGGCCTTGGAGGTGTCGGCCATGGAGCTGTCGGCCATGGAGGATGGCCGAAGGGCTCTTTGGAGGCCGAAGGGGAGCTCCGTCAGTTTCCTTCACGATTCTCTAATGGCGTTGGATCAGCCACATCACAACCACAGTTATCTTTGCAAGGCATGAGCGAAGACAGGATTATTCCATTACCAAAAGCTTTTATTAATTATTGAATTTTAAAAGAAAAACATGAAATTTTAATGCAATGTATGTTATACAGGTGCATCATTTCTACTCCAATTTTCCTCTATAGGACGCTGCAGCATTTAGGAATTTTCAAGCTTTTGGATGATCGAGAAGTCCCGGATGGATGGTTGAAGCAGATACTAAAAGGTACATTCATGTTTTAAGAGTTCCCAACAGGCTTCAACCTCTAGCGTTGTTTGCAAATGCGGGAATGGTTCGGAGGCTTGTACTGGATATTCATATATCACCTCCCACACTGAAAGTAATGTAGACAAACCAGAATTGCTTTCAACCGCATCCGCAAATTATAGTGATTTTTCGAAAGGAGAGACGAAAACAATTTTGAAAAAAATTGTGAAGCTAGACATTTTGAAAAACATTGTTTGAGTGGAATTTATAGTTTTAAAAGTGTCTTGGAATCCGACAGGGATTGATTATTTTTATAATATTTTTATATTTTCAAATAAAATTTACTCTGTTATTGTTGGGTGGCAGATGATGGCTACCTAATTGATAAGACTGAGGCTAAGTTATACTCTATGTCCTTAAGATAATTTCGTCCCGCAATGGTGCTTACGGTCAGTATGACGATTGTCTCTCAGGATACAACAGTCTCCTTTGATGAAAACAACACTACAATTCACCAAAAATTTCGAACCAAGAATGCTACTCTCTTTTTAATGCACTATTGCATGCAAATGCCTAAGAGAGGATTCAATTCGGAATGGAATTGAATTGAATGAAAATGCAAGGGTATAGGGTCTTATTTATAGGTTTTTAGGTGCCCTTTGGAAGCAACCCTACGGATTTAATTTAAATTGAATTCTTTGATCGGATTTGATCAAAAGATGTGAGAGTTAAGGGCTTATCACCCTTGATATGCCCATTAAACATCGTGATCTCCAGATTTCATGATCTGAAAGGTCGTTTCTCGATCAGATAAGCCAATTCCACGATCGGATAAGTCATAGCACGGCTATAATACGTCTTTTCACGATCGAAACGTTGATTTATCACAACGGCTTGATCAGACGAACGCTTTATCACCAACCGTAGGATCGGACGAGTGCCTTATCACCAACGGTCCTATTTACCGGTCAACCAACGAGTGTGAGCCGTTGGATCGCGATCGTGATTGGATTCAATGATCAGTTCTGATCCTGATCCAATGATCAATGGTAAATTGATCTCAGCCTTTATCTTAATTCGATCAGTCTCCACCATTGGATCCTTATGATCTAGAAAAAATTTAAAGCCCCTCAAGCTTCTCGCGACGATGCGCACGTGCAAAGTGCCCTTCGCACGCGTGTGCGCGGGCATGGTGAACCTAAAGAACTTAAGCTTCAAGAAGAGGTTTTCATATAAGTGAACCTTCCTTTCTTGTTTTTTTCCAATGTGGACTAAATGTTCTCACAATTTCTCATTCACACACTAAAAGGAGATGATGGGCTTTCAAGGCCCATTAGGTATTTCAGGTCTATTAGCCTGTTTAGGCCTATTAGCATATTTACCCAACAGTTGTAAATGGTGGATAAATCCCCAGGCATCAGCTGATCCCTTTCCAAGACAAATAACACTCGCTGGCACCATATAAGCAGGAGCTGGTTCGAGGCCCATGCAAGTTTCTCCCTCGATGAGCTTAGATGACATTTTCACCAAACATGGGGTGAAAAATCTCTCCTTGGAGTCGTACGGTTCTCCTTTGGTCAGGAAATCATTTAACGACAAGAAATGATGTAATCACTTTTTAGATGTGATCTGTGAACTAAAATGTCAGCTTTCCTGTACGCTGTAAAAGCCTAACCACTGCTGCAGCATGTGGAATCCATGAAACATGGGCAGCAGAAAACAGCACAGAAAGAATTTGAGATAAAGAAATAACAAGAATATAGTACACTGTTTCAGCTTTCATCAGCAAAGGAACGTGGTACTGCCTTTTCCAATAGGATAGTCTTCTCAAACATCATAATTGGGTGTTCTAGATATGTCTGCAACTGTCAAATTTCTAGTTGTCAGTGAAACTTCAACCAGGGGCTGGGTATTAAGTTAAATCATGAGAGTGCCTAAAAAGGATATTATTCAATATAAAGCTGGCAAGAAAGTACTTACCCGCTCCTTTGTCACTTCTGCAAACCCAAGCTTATTTATCCATATTGATTGCACATTCTTGTCAACAGAAACTAAGAGGAACTCCACCTTCAAGCGGCAAAGTAACCTCTCGATTAATGAAAGAAGAGTTCGAAAGTAGCCCTGTGAGACAATGGCAACGTAAATGGCAACAATTCTCTTTCATTAAAGACCACACAACATGCAAGGTTGATAAAATAAAATAAAAAGAACATTAGTAGAATAAGGGGAGCCATATCAGAAATATATATGTTGCAGATTCTGGAAGAATGAAATTGAAAAATTGCTAGCCTGCTTCTTTAAAAGTGTTGCAATAGTATTTGTCTTTCATTTCTGATAACATACACACAAAAGAGCATAAGCTTTGGAGCAACTAGCAGAAGTCTAAAGCATGTAGTGCAAGAAAAGAGAACCTAAACCTATAATTTGAAAGCAATATCAATTAAAGTTAAAAGGTAAGGGAATTCAGATGCATAAACTAAATTAAAAATGAGACATAATTAGTAGCTTCTGCTCACGCTGCCAAAAGAGTCTACCATCACCAAGACCTCCACTAACTGATACCTTTGAGACCACAACGATCTTGCAGAGTCCACGCAGAAAGAGAACAGAGTACGCATAGTAAAAGTGAGGAGGGCTTAGTAAATTTGAATGATGAAATCCGAGTACAAGAGGGGACATTTACAGGTTCTGGGATCTCTTAGAGATGTCCGAGCACCCTCAGAGTTAAAAAGGACAAGGAAAACAACTTCTCAGCAAACTAAACAAAGCTGTCTTGCTGTTCTTGGCCTTCTAGAAGAAAATTGACTTTAATGGTGACCTATCAACTATCAATTGCTTTCAAATATCAGTTATGGCACCATCAAATGATCTAACAGAGGTCCACCATCAGTTCTCTAGGACTCAGAGTTTGTCTCAGAATAAAGCTTAAAACCTTCAAATGATAGGCAGCAACCATCAGAAGCCTTCTGACTGCAGAAGTGCACTATCAGCTGAATGTCAATGGCTCACTGTCCACAGATTCTTGGGGCCTGACGATTTGTCTCCAGACTAGCCTGATCTTGGCCTGGACCCAAATAAGGCAACAACTACAGCCCAGCCACTAAGGATGGAAAAAAAATGTTTTCCTAGAATAAATTTGAGATGCATGACACTCTTCTAATTAGTATACCGAGTCCCCATCAAATTTCAATCCTAGTGCTATTTTTCATATTGTTGTGTTCATTTATTCTGTCTTCGTATTTAAGAAAGTTTTAGTGAGGTTTCTGAGACAAAGGACTGCTGTAGCTGTTTTTACTATATGGCTGGTTTTTTTTACAGGTGATGCAAAAAGAATAGGATAAGTTAGTCAGAAAAGTATCAGGGACTAGCTATCTAGACAGTGCTTAGGTATTGCTTTTGCAATGTTTTTAAGTCTTATTTGATCATGAAAATAGTGCCTTATTTCACTTATACAGGTGAAGAAAATTGAGCCATTATGGTTGTATTCCAAAGTTAGGTTTATTCCTGGTGCTTCATGAGCGAATAAGTTTTCTACCTTCATAGTGAGACCGTCTTGAGATTGTCCTTTGTAACTGTGATTTACTCATACTAAAATGTCCTGTCAATACCCAGCAGATTTGACGAGACAAAATTAAAAGAAAACGCAACTGAATTTCTTTTTCTTTTTTCAGGAAAACTCCTGTCGCATAAAATGATTGGCAAAAGGACTAAGATACTGATGAACAAGTTACAAAAATTAGCAACTTCCTCTATAAGTTAGAGGTTCCAAATAATGGATCTTGAGACATGTTGAGAGTACTCCTTTCAAGGCATGATGGCAAGTTAAAGATGGACATTTCAAAGTTAACAGACAATTCCATGTTGAGAACTTCCTCTGTCAGATTCTGACTTCAGAATTCCAAGTGGAGAAACTTTCTCCTTAGAGGTCCCAAAAGAGATTAAAGCAAAAAATTGCAGTCATAAAGGTCAAGAGGTATGCTTTTGTGTGGTGGGAGCAATTGCAGCTGACTCAAAAATTTGTCAAGATTCTTTAGCAGAGATTTACGAAGCTTCTCAGCTGACTTCATGACAATTATGATGCAATTCTCCATAAAAAGTTAATTAATTGGACCCAAAAGAATGTCAAGGAGTATAAAAAAATCAATTGCCTACCTTTGTGTAGTGATTTACAAATAAGATGAATGTGGCAAAAATGAGAATATTAAGATGAATATGTACCAATAGAAGAAAAGATAGAATAAGAAATGAAACCATTTATAAAACACAAAAATAGCTCAAATTGATAATAAATTAAGGAAAGGACAATTTAAATGGTTTGATCATGTGCAATATAGATCTAGAGATGGACCTATGCGAAAAAGTGTTTTAATATATGTAGAGGGAAAAAAAAGGTAGAGGTAGTCCGAAAATCATATGAGAGGATGTAATAAAGAAAAACCTAAAATTCTTGCATCTTACAAAAAAATATGACTTAGAACATAACTAAATGAAAAAGGAATTCATATAGCCATTCCCAACTAGTTTGGGATTAAGATTTTGTTATTGTTGTTGTTGTCACAACTGTAGCACAACTTACACATGAAAGATCTAGTCCCCATTCTCTATGTTCATGATGTCCAAATTCAAATCAATTTTAGGTTAAAAATTTGCAAGCCTTGAAAATGTGTGAGAGCCTGTGTTGGCATGTTTTTAGTCACACAGCAATTATACATAAGGTACAACTTGAGTACATATGCAGGATTAAGGATCCTAATTAACATCTTCCAGCTAGCCTTTTTGGGTGGGGTCTTGGGCTTTTATGTATGCCTTTCTACTGCAACAAATTCATCACCTCTGCCTTGCAGATGTCAAATAGAGAGAAAAGGTTATGGATGGTCAAGAAACAAGGACTGCCTTTCACCATAGAATTTTTGGGTTTGACGACAAAGATTGCAAGAGGATAGGAAGAAACATTTAATTCAATCACAATCACAAAGTGAAAGTTGTGGACATTTGTATTTTCAAAGGTTGATTGTAGTTGCACTTGAGCTGTGAGCAATGACTTGATCCACCAAATCATGATTTGGAAGATTTTGGGCTTCTCTTTGCCCATACCAAAGTTGGACACCCACATGTTCTTCAAAATATTGAAGTTGGAAGCAGATCACAACTTCATCAAATTTTAGAGCTCTAGACAATTCGCAGAATGATCAAGTCAACGAAACTGAAAAACTGAAGGGATATCCAATAATGCCCCATGTGTGATCGAAGACATTTGTCTGGAAAGGAAATATGAATCATTAATTTCAATCCAAGTCCATTTACTGCTGGACCATAGTTCTCTTTTACCTTGCTTTGTCTATTCACCTCTTTTTAGGAGTTCCAGGACTGTCACTGGTTAGTTAAAGAAAGATGCTAAATTTGACTGAAAGTGTTTGGGGACCATTCACAATAGTTTTGAGTCCTGTTTTGTCTGGGAAATGTGTTCAAAACTTTTATTTGAGTAATAGGGACAATTTTAGAGATTGTAGTTGTGTTTTTCCATATAGGGGCATATAAGAATCTTGATTTTATCAAAATATTCTATATCTTATGAACTCCTAAGAACTAGGTTGCCTGTGAAGGAGACTATATAAAAGTAAATTTAGCATCCCACATAAGTTAATATATATATTTTCTGAAGAAAATAAAACTTCAACCAGCAACTCGGCTCTTCTCATATTTCCTTTTCCCTATTCAAGTTTGTTTCTAGTGCACTGCTGAGACAGCTTCACAAGTTCCTAACATGAATAGCGAGCCCAAACACAACATGCAACATGAGAGAATAAAGGAATATTTCTAAGATATTCAACTAGATCAGAAACTTAAACAAAAATGAAGATTTACATCATGAGAGTTGCAAGCTTGTCTCACCTTTCCTCGATATTCCTTAGGAGTAACAACCAAAGGAAGTTCAGCAACCTTCTGACCAAATACCCTAAGAACTCCAGCTGAAGCAGGATCTGATCTGTATTCACCACACGTACAATATTTCAGATCAACATCACAGTTATAAAGTTCAATGGTCTCCAAAGCATTGTTCCATTCAATTTGGATTTTGCCATTGTTTCATGACAAAGAACAGGGGGCAAAAAACTCTATGCCCTCCCCAACCCAGGTCTTAGTCTAGGCATTGGCAGCATGAAATAGATATTGTTCCAGAACCATTGGCAAAGCCAAAGTCAATGGTTATGATGAAAATAAATAAACCAAAAGCATTATCTATAATAAGAGAAGAGCTTGAAGGCCAAGGAGCACTACTTTACAATTATTGCCGCACAATACATTTCACTGCAATCTGACCCTGGAACCTTTAAACTGCAAAAAATTCATGATCTAAGTAATTGTTTATAATATCTTTCAGAGAAGAATGCACAATAGAAATAGTCATAGAAAGGGAAAGAAAAAGAATAGGAGGCAAGATCTTACCCATGAATCATTGCAGGTATTAAATCATGACCATGACTTTCTATAGGATGGAATGCAGCCTGAGAACAGAAAACAGATCAAGTTATTTTTGTATGATATATTTTTTGAATTTTTTGAATGTTATGCCGGGTATAGAACTTGTAACATTGATATTTTGAATGAGTACGAATTCTTAATAATCCCACAATATTGTAAGAATCCAGCAATATCATGTTCAAGTTACTCAGCATCCTCCAACTATATTTTATCTTATAGGTAATCTACAAATAATTCCAGTGAATTGAACCAATGATCAACTAGTAATGGTTGACAAACTTGCAAGATCATGAAATCCTATATGGATTTACTTGTGATGTCAGACTATTGATTAAAACAAATTTTAATCATGTCCACATGAGAAGCCCAAGTTTTGTGAACTATTTTCTTTTTATGAACTGCTGTATCCTTGTACTCTGACTTAATAAACAGAGTTTTTTTTCCTATATAGATATTTCAAGTACCACACAATTGACAAATTATTCAATTTCACATTGTCAATTGCAAATCTGCTTTACAGTAAGGAATTTCCAGCAACATTATCTGATAAGTTACTGGGCAAGATCTCTTAGCATCATTTCAATGAGTTCAGGTTTCACCTCAAGCAAGAACTAAATTTACAAGAACCAAAGTGCATCTTTAGACATAAAGTGCATCTTTAGACATCATGTGGCTGTGTTGGATCTATAATACAATAAATTATGACCATGGCAAAATCATGTATGCATTTATAACAAAACCAGAACATATAATATCAGTGGCAAACTTCTAGAAGCTGCCGGAAATGGTGTTTTAATGACGTAAAATACTGTGTCCAAAACTAACTCAAGGATACAAGAAACATGATAATTTTGAAAGTTTTTAAAACCTACAATTTTTAGCCAATCTCAAAGGTTTTATACCACGTTAGGGTCATTGTGAAAAGAATCCAACCATCGACTTCTAAAACGTACATTAAGAAAATTGCCATAAGTAACTAATTGTTTCACATGCATCCAGCTAGATGATTTTGTTAACTAACCACTTGAAGCCAAAAGGTTAAGCAGTTAGGGATTGGATTAACGATGTATATCAAGCCTTACCAAATGTCAAAGACGTGGATTGTTTGGGAAAGAAGCAATATTTGAAGTTACACTGCAGATCAGATGCGAAAACTATACACATGAACATTTCAAGAACATTGCATTCAAAATATTCTTTAAGCTTGCGATTCAATTGGGAAGGGAATTTAGATCACAAGATTAGCACTCATATAACTATAAGCACCCAACCTAATAAACTCCCAACCCTATACCTGGTCCTGGGTCAAGACAACTAATATTGCAGAGCTAGTAAGACAATGCAAGCATAAACAAAAAGTCCTAGTTCTCAATAGTCATATGGGAAATGTCTTCATAACCTGTAATCTTCTTATCTTGGATAATTAACCAACTTACCTCCAAAAATGATCTTACCCTTCCCCACCAACTATAATATTCAAAAGAACAAATTAGTTCTCATAGATTCTTACGATGCAAATATATAGAGAGTACAATTGCTTTAATGTGTTCATATATTAACTCATGCTCCTTACGCTCAGATTATTCACATGAGTTTGTAAGTTCATGACTTTGTAAGTTCATGACTTACATTGTTTATAAATACTGCACCATATGTGTGGCAACTTACTTATTGTTGTGTGGATTATGAAATTTAACATGTATTTTGTATGCCCAAATGATATGCTTGAATCACCCAAATACTTGCCACATGAAATTGAAATGCTATAGAAAACCAGCACATCTTAAAGTTGATTTGTAAAGAACAGGAAATGTAAGGTACTTGCACGTCACAGGATTCAATCAATAGTTCAAAACTTCAAATCTGTAGCAGCAAACTTCAACAATTCTGTTGGATTAGAACGAAAGCTGAAAAAGCCTGCACATTGCTATCCATGACCAATGGAGCGTACACTTCCTTATACATAAATCAAAGGATACTAGTGAAACATAATCTCCTACATTATCGGAGGCTTTTGTTTCTGGTTTTATTTGAATTTGTGAGGTGATAAAAGGCAGTGAACAAGGCAATGTATCGCAATAATCATAATATAATAATACGGCTTAACCTCTACAAGAATAGAAAAGGAAAAAACTCAGGATTTTGCAGTCCTCTCATTAACAAATCATCTAATGCATACTTAATGACCTGCCTAACACTTTATTGTATGTCAGATACACTTTCTATTTGCTTGAATCCTTCTCCCTTTGAAAGTTGGGATGAATGTAGGTAAAATTTCTTCGCACTTTTCACTAGCTATAGCTAAATCTCATGTCACTTTTGTTTGTACATTGGCACATAACTGCATCTGAGCATGTCTTTTGTTCCATGCGCGCAAGTGGGTGAGTCTACTTGGGTGTAGTGGTGGGTACACTCATGTGTACACATGCATGCATGCATGCGCATGTGCTGCTTTCATGTATGCATATAGCATCTATGTATGCATGAGTGTCCACATGGATGCATTCAAACATGTGTGCGCCCATGGTTCTACATGCATGCATGAAAAATGTGTCAGTGAGAGTGTGGGAGGATCACAAACAAAGCTAATATGATTAAGGGTGTATTTGGTTTCTGAGAATAGTCTTACTTTTCATTTTCATTTTCATAGGAAATAGAAAACATTTGTGAAGATGCGTTTGGTGATTTAAAATGAAAACAATTTTTTTAGAAAATACAACTTCAAAATGACAAAAAACTGAAAGCAATTTAAAGAAGTCCCTACCATTGTTCATCAAAATAAAGAGAAGAATAGAAAACAAAAATTAAAAAACTTGAGAGTGAATGATATCCCTTTTATGTTTTTTCACCTACTCTTTTGAAAAGTATTGTTTATAATGAATATAAAAATGGAAAACAATTTTTGCTCTTACTTACTAAATGCACTTTCTAGTAATCAAAAAGAAGAAGATAAAAATTATTTTTGGAAAATGAAAAAAAATGAAAAACATTTTTGAAAACTAAATGCAGCTTAATATTCCTATTAATAGCATTGGTGATCCTCTCTAAACTCTATTTGCCTATGGAGAACTTTTTTTCTTCACAACTAAATACTTCATCATGCATTAGAAGTTTCTTGCTCTTAATTTGAGCTCTTAAGTTGTGATACTGAATGTTCTCATATTGTTTATTAAATTGAATAGATATCAGCAATATGTATATAAAGAGTTAGGGTGAGCCTTAGCACTATGGTAAGGTTGAGGCCATTTGTTTGAAATATAGAAATAGTATCTCTACATGCAAGGATAAGGCTGCATAACCCTTCCTAGGCTTTGCAATGGTAGGATACTCATGCATTGGGCCTCCTTATGCATATAAAAAGTGTAATCTCCAATACATTTAGCAACTAATATAACCAAACTATGCAACTACTCATGCCATATCAACTCAGTTAAAAATGTTTAGTCACATTCATTAAGCAGGAACAAAAACAAAATAAATATAAACCATAGAAAATTATGGATGGCAATGGAAGTTGTGCAGACAAGGTGATAAAAAAAACTTCATTTGCCCAGATAAAGTTTCATAAAGCTGACAAATGCATCTAAATGTCTAACACTCACAAAGGTGATAAAAATCAGCTTGCAAGCTATCACTTACTTGAAAAGATAAAGTAGTCTTTCTAAGTAAAATTTTCTCTTCCAATTTTATATTTTCATAATCTTTTCCTCTGAATAGTTGCCACTGAACATCAGCTTCAGCATCATCGAGTGGATTTCTCTCCTTAGGCTTCTTTTTCAATATGCTTACTAATGACTTAGGAACAATATGCTGTCCAGTATTAACCAATTCTCGTAGAGCAGCATGAACTGTCTCACAGTCTCTGCTGCAAAACCACTTGCCCTCTGCAACTTCCTATATCAAAGTGTCAAAAATATGAATATGTGATGCATTAAGCATTGTTTGTAATTTAATGTTGGTAGAATTCAATTTAAAAAACCAAGTGGGGTCTGCTTGTCACCTTTATATTACATGATCCAGGATCCTTTAAGCAACCAATATGATACAGCCTGTCACACTACAAAGAAAGAGAATCATGTCAAATTTCAGAGACCTGCAATAATGTCAATAAGCCAAAAAAAAGAAAAAAGAAAAAAAAAAAGAGCAAAATATATGACTTGCTTGAGCACAGAATACACATGTTTTTGCATTGAATACAGCAATGCTGGAAGAACCATCCCTGTACGTTATATGCCACAAAAGGTGATATATTAGCATGGAAACATGCCAGGCAATTTGACATGAATAAATCACAAGAACGACAAATTAATAAGAGAAAGCTCTATCAAGTTGATGGTCTAGATATATAAAAGCCTACTTGCAAAGGACACAATACTCAAGTTCATCTGTTCGATCCTTTAATATACGTCTCAAGCGAAGGTCAACTGATCTGGCAGCACTTGAGAGTTCTTTGCTGGGATCTAGTTCAGACTGGAAATTATGTATGCAACTGGGGCAATGCCACTCGCCATCAGGTAAAAATTGTAACTTCAAGCAAACTGCAATGTTGTCATGGGAAGAATAATCAAAAAGACGTGTAGTAACAGAGAGTGGCATCTATCATATACTCAAGAGCAGTATGTTTACTAAATACAAGAACCCAAAAGCTTCATCTTCTGAGGTCAATTTGTCCATTAACAAGTTATCAAAACTAGGCTTGCTGGAGGTCATGAGTTCAAATCCTCTGGTTCAGTTTTTTATTTAATTATCTCTGGTCAATTGTCATTCTGATTCTTGTCTGCTCTTACTCGGTTATCCCTCTCCATGAATGGTCCCGATCTTAAATGAGGGAGGATGTTGATCTTGACATGTATCACTGACCCTTCTTCTATCAGCTTAAGCTTTTAAGGTCAATTGGTTAACAATAAAAGAATTAGAGTTTCAAGATATTTAACACATGCTATGTAATTGCATGCAAATTATACAATGATAAGCAAAGATTTTTGCATTCTATACATAAAATACTATTTGAAAGTAATATACTCATATTATCCTAATATTCAATGGCTAAGTTCTTTATTTCCGAACCCTTGTCTTCTGCTTACGTCTGATAGGATCTAGTTTCAAATCCAGTCAATTGAAGTCTGGTCTACCTTTACAAAGTGATGTTAAATTGTTCAAACATGTTAGCCAAATTACATGAGGTGGATGAAAATATGGGTAACAAATTGTGGCATTAGACACCAATAACTAAAGGATTATGACAATACTTGCCATCATGATCTTCGAAGTCTTGTCTATTTTTAAACTTCAACAAGGTGGCAAACTAGCTTTGTATAAGCCATATCTGCTCTCTTTTTCTATCATATTTGCATATCTTTTTTTATTCTTGTCTCGTATTCACTTATTTTCTTGGTAAACTTAAATATTGTCTAGGATCTTTGCATATTCCTACTTTGTTAATCTTGAGTTGCTCTTCTCATTGTGCTTCTTTTGTCTTACTGTGTTTTGATCTCCTATTTACTGCACGTCATAATTTTCTCTTTGACACATTACTGTTTTCATGGTGCCTCTTGATGCTCTTTGCTCTTCATACTTTCCCTAGACATTGGGCATTTAAAGTTTTTGCTCCATAATCTCCATTACATTTATCTTTCTTTCCTTAAGTTCCTTGTTTTTGCAAGATCAACAACTTCCATTTTCATACACATTAGCCTCTGATAGCTTGGCGATCTTTTGATTAACTTTGTTTTTTCAAGGATAGATTTCAAGACACTCGAACTCTTTCCATGTATTGGAGGCTTAACTCCAATCAACATCATGTAGCTGTAGATTCCTGCCCTTTTCTCTGAGAGAACAATTGGACAAATATCCAATCTAATTCAAGATTCTTGCCATTATTTATTTTTTGTTTTGCATTATTGCTTGATTGTTGTCAGTTGGCTTTATCAGCCAATTTCCTCTTCTACAAGTTTGTTTTTTTGTGTTTACCTCGGCATCAGCATGTCTCATAAGCTTGGTTCTCTTTATTATCGATGCCATTATTTCAGATCTGACTTGGTATCTGCGCTCATTCTTGAGGCTTCTTCCAAAAGGTAGGCCACATCATATTTTATTGATATGGATCTTTTTAGCTCCATTAGTATCATCTCAGCTTTATTTTAAGCCAGTCTTGTTGCAAACACTACATCTATGTGGTTTTGTACAGTAGCTTGACTAACATGACACCATGCTTTTGAGTCTTCACCTATAATATTTGCTCCTCAATTGTCTTTTCTAACTATCCTTTTGGAGTATACAATGTGGATATTCAGATAGTTCTATTTGTTCCATATCCTTCTGCTACAATTGCTATCCTTTTTCTACTTCACTCAGTTGATAGCTTGTAGGTATGATCCTGATGTATTTCTGACAGTAGAATCTTTGTTTATGATCAATTGTGCAATCAACTTTTTTGTGTTGTAAAGATATTATTGCATGGGTTCCAAATATGCATGATCCACCGATTTAAGGTGGTGTTGCTCATATGGTAAGCACACGCTAAGTCTCCAACAGTTATTACTTTGTTCATGATTTTTATGGTCAAATACTTGCACAATAAAGTGTAGTTCCTGATAAATCTATACTGGTCATTGCTCAACTTTGCTTTAAGTGGGCCAGATGGTATCTGCTGGTATCACCTTGGGATTTCCTAAAATTCCAATAGACCGTACTCAAAGAAGTGGACATGATGTTACCTCTAAATTGCCAACATCCCAAAGTCATATATCATATAGACCCCTTGCCTATGCATCAAGTGATCATAAACAGATAAAATAGTGTTATCCAAACCATTTATCTATGACCATTTGATGTATATGCAGGAGATCTCCAAAATCCATGATTTGTTTGCAGGTAGTTTATCAATAATAAATCACATTCATTACATTCTTTTGTAAGAAAAAGAGTTTATTGTATCGATAGCTTAACAGTATAATATAGTACACCCAGCTATAGTACCACCTAAATTGAGTGGCATAGGCTAGAACAACTGAAAACTAGGTGAAACTAGCCAGTATCAATCTATTAGATCAATTGGACAAACCAATAGGTTCTCCTATATCATACCATAATCCAATATAGTAATCAAGATTTTAAATTTCATAAGATAGGTTTTTCGAATTTTTCACGGAATGAGACACCTATCCCATTCTAATCCGAGACCCGATTAGGCATTCATGTACTTACTTGGATACTTTTTTAAAAAAAATATTTATAAAGCTTGAGTATTTTATTCAATTTTTTAATATATTTAAGCTTTAAAAGTTATATTTTTACAATAAATTAGATCTATTTAAAATTGATGCTATAATGTATTATGGCCAAGATGAAAGAGGATAGGATGGAACAGCTAAGCTTGATGTTGAATTCTCTCTAGGACAAGACACGATGGTTGTCTACGCTCCTATCTCGTCAAGACTTGAGACGTTGATCGTAATGATACTTTACTAGTATGGTATGGCACATTCAATATAAGGTAATATAAATTGGTATCATGAACCATGGGGTTCATGGATAAAATTACCTAGCTATATTAAGTAATAACCCATATAACCAGCCCTCTTCCTAGCCATATACTTATGATTCTTTATATTGCCACCATCTTGGCAACATTCAAAGTTCTTTTCTTTCAAATGGAATCATGTTATTATCTCCTTAAAACCTTCTTTAATACCACGATGGTATTTGTAGTCAATGATTCACTAAGCACTCCTTCCTAACAATCATTTCTTAAATTTCTCATGAATTTCATCCAAACAAATTCAGACCTGTAAGGAAAAAAAAAAAAGACTGAAGACCATCTAAAACTATCATTATCTTATTGATGACTTATGCATCTCACTTAGAATGCAACAATATAAATAAACACCATCCCATCAGCAATGGTTATACTAATTGCACTTCAACATCATTCAACATCGCTTGCCATCAAAAGTCAGGTCTTTTGAAATGGGGTCTTCAAATTGCTCTTTGAGATCCATAGAAATTCTCATTTCTAAATATTCAGAGACCATTATTAACATGCTGATCAATATAGCATGTCTAACCTTACTATTGTCCAATAAATTTCTTCCATAATTCTGACCCTGAAAAATTCTTACAACCAGATCCAACGAGTGGAACAATTCATGACATAGGGTGCAGACCAAATTGTCACCAATCCACAAACCAAACATATCAACAAGCAAGTCAAGCAAGCACAATTCACGTAACCCAGAGCACCTTTCCATTTCATCCACCAATCTTTACTTTTATTCTATGCATATCTCTTGCCACATATTCTAGTATATTCTTACCTTCCCACATGGTTCATTAAATGAATTTAAGGTAAAAAATAGTCAAGTAGAGGATAGCTATTAGCTACAGGTGGCAAGTTCATTAGTGTGACATATTAAGTACAAGCTCTAATATATCTTCAAACTTAAAAAAAGAATACCTGCATGAAAGGCCTTAAGACATGTGTGACAAGAAATCAGTATTCCTCCATCTCCACAAATTGTGCACTCACTGCATTTTGCAGTTAAATTTTGACCATTTAATAGAGAAATTGATAATTTATGAAGTGACAAGCCATCAGAAGTATATATGCAATGATAGCTGCAAAAGTATAGAATATTTCCATTGTTAAACAGTATGATGTATTTTATCAACCTTGAATAAGTATATCAAAATATAGAAGAGACATCTAAAAATTTTACTCACGGTTGGCGTCTTGCTGCCGATCCAGCATGAGCTTCAAATTGTGAAGGGCTGACCTGATTTATAAAACAAACAACTAAGATGGCATTTTCTGCAAAGATATACCACAATTCATAATGAGGTCAAGTAATACCTCAGTCTTACAGCAACTACACAATATACCATTCCCAGACTTGTAACCTGTAAGCACATCCTACAGAAGGGGAAAAAAGGAAAAAAAAAAAAAAGAAAATCCATTCATAAGGGAATGGTGTGTCTCCTAAGAAAAATGGCAGATTGAAAATTTATTATAAATATTTAGAAACCTTTCCATTCACACAGTATGCTAATTTAGATCCATCTGGCAGACCATTTTCCTTAAAAATCAACTGGTGCAAATCAAGATCCCTGAATAGACAAAAACAGCACAAAATCTTAACAAAACAATTGGACGGCATTAGTTGAGCACTTCTTCTCAGTGTATCACCTTTTCTTGGGACCACCTTGAGCAGTCATCTTCTCTTGCAAAATATTAGCAGGAAATTTTGGCAAAACCGGCCTAGGAATAATATAAACAGAAGATAACTCGTCAGAAAGGATAAAATATGCATTCAAAAGAGATCATCAATCACAAGTTAAGCAAGAGTATCATGAGATCAAATTGAAAAAAATATCCACCCACAGGACACATTGTTGTCGGGCATTGAGTCAAAATTAAGATAAGTTAACTGCGTTAATATGGTTGAAACTTAGACATTTAAATGGAAAAACATAAGGAAGGTAATGAATTGAGATATACCTACCTTTTGATTGTCCTGCTTTTCAATTTTGGTTTACTTCCCTTCATGGATCGCTTCTGTGGACCATGTTTCAAGAGATTTGAAGGTGGATATATATGAACTTCAGCATCTGGAGTTATAGTGGTGAATTTATCATCCATAATGGAAATTGAATCAACACCGTTTTCTGTATCTGGCCCTGAGGAGCTAAACTTCTTGCTAACACTTGAATCTTGCTTGCTACTGCCTTCAGTAGCAGTGTGTGGAAAGCTATCCTCAATGGCAACTCTTGAATCTGGATGAGTGATGCCTTCTCTTGCTGGTCCTGGAGAGCCGAACACCGCAGGAACACTTGGAGTTGAACCAGTAATGTTTTCCGTGGCTGGCCTCATGGAGCTGAATAATGTTTTTGTGGAAAATCTTTAAAGGTTGGCGAGTTTCATCATCATTTTTAAACTTTGAATACAAATTAGCAGTTCCAAGGGACCTAAAACTCTTTGAACATCAAATACAACGCTTAGTTATCATGTTTCGCATGCTCTACATTGCAATTTTTAAAGAGTAAGACCTCATTAAATTCTAACAACTTGTTTTTAAGCAATGAAATTGCTTCAAAGTCATTTCCTTTGAATTCTCAGTTTGCAATGTTCCACAAAATTAAGATTGCACAGAAGGAAATGATAACCAGCAGGAATAAGTTGTACTCAAGCTCAATAAATAAAAATATCATCTAATCAAGCTTTCTTTTCTATTCCCTTTCTATTATCCTGGATGGTGAAAATTTGGCTACTGATCACAAAGATTATTGCAAAAACTCAAAACTAAGTAACCTACAATTTCAATTACGAGAGAGAGAGACCCACAGAAGATTTATTATGCCTCTTGCTTATTAACAATCTACTCTTCTGTTATCTTCAGTGAAAGAATTTCAACAATTCTCAATGCTGACCAGCAGCCACCAACTATAACAGGTTGATAAGATCCAAATGGTAAGCTGTTATTGCAGATAAGTGAGTGGATCATGACAAAGTGGGAGACTCGTTACAAATTACTTTAGTTATGATCTGAATTTAGTACCACAGCATTAAAAAGTTTGACATCAATCACCTAGAGAGCACCGAAAAGGTAGCATCCTTTTGCTTGCTTATCTGTCCAAATTTTACCATCAAACTCTCTTTCAAAGCAAATCCAATATAAAACAGTTGGTTCCATTAATCTCAGAAATCATCCACAGGATAGAAAAGTGTCGATAAGACTTCCAAATAGAAGAATAGCTCATCCTCTATCATGATATGCTGGCATTTTCTCTGCTGTTAGGCCCTACTTGGATGTTGGAGGATCCTATCAGTGTGATAAGATCTTCTAGGCAAGGCTCTCAGCAGGCTTTTGTTCTAAGGATATGGCAGAAGCAGAACACTTGAAAGCAGTGGAGAAGCCAGGGTGACAGCTAATCCCTGAAAAAAGAAAAAACAACCTCTACAATTGAATTAGTTCTCTCTTACAGAGAGGATTGATTGTTACTGACGTGGCCCCATTCTCTTGAAACCATCCCTCTTCTAACATATTTTAATATAAAACCTCAACTAGCATCCAAACAGGCCCTAAATTAAAAACCAATTATGATAGGACTATTGTGCTTTCCTTCATAATGCATTTTTAGACCTCTAACTATGAATCATTCAAAGGCTAACACTCATGCCAGCATAATATTATCTTCTAAAGCAGTTGTCATTATTTTGTGGATTGTCAGTTGATGCCAAATGATCGACATACATTCATGTGCATAAAATATATTCATGCTTGAATTTAAGCATTCAATTCTTCTAGTACCATTGATGCCGATGCAGTAGATTCCTTAAATTGAGGATTCACAATGTTGATCACAATCTGTACATCTTGCTTAAGGTCTCATGTTGCTTGATTAGTAAGATTATTGAACTCTCTCAATAAGTTATGTCTTAATAAATTATCTATATTTCAGGTTTATTTTGGATCTGACAAAGAGTATATCTTCTAGATAAAACATGATCTCTCTCTCTGACCTGAACATGGGTTTATTTACATTCAGATAATAGACAACAAACTCTAAGAAATGAAATATATATAAAATTCAATGAGCTTCTTCACTGTGTAGTTTTTTATTTAATCTGACTCCCAAGATCATTCCCAAGATCATTTAATATATGTAAAATCAAACTTTTGTCCTAAATGCCATAAAAGGATATGCCAAGTACATTATTCAATGTGAAAAGAAGATGCCCAAGATCCAAAGGAGTTTAAGCATGCATGTTGTAAACATTGTCTTTGCCATTTTAAATCATCCCTTGTATACAGAGAGGCTGTTTCCATATTTTGAACACCTGATACTATTGCACCAAGGCTCACCCTTAACTATTTTTCTTTCAATAAATTATAAAATTTTCTTAAAATGCAAACTGACCTTCCAACTAAATAAAGCTCACCATGAGGCTCTGGCTGATTCTGTTGGATCTTCTCACCATTTGTGCTTGATTTTGAAAAATCAAGCCTCCTTTGAAATGACTCTAAATGAAAAGGACAAGTCTATTCAGCCAAATAAACCAACAAGAAAAGTGAAATCTATTTCAAGAGCCCCATGCAGAGGAGATCAGAAAAGGCATTTCACCTTTCCAGTCCTCAAAGCCTTTCCTGTTAGCTGCATAGCTGGTCTTTTCTTCAATAACTTCATCTAATGATCCGAGACGTGTATTCTTCAGCTCTTTCACTAGGTTATAAAGACTCAACCCACTCTCCAAGAATATATGACTATTTTGGTTTCCTGTGACTACCTTCGCATGTCTCTTGAATTCATTAGCAGAAACAACCTATATCACCATAAATTCAACGCATGAAATATTCCACAGCTTAAGAAGCAAAATTCCTGTAGCATTCAAGAAAAGGGATGAATTGCAATATATGGAGAAATAAAGTACCAAATAGATATTGTTTGGCAGTTGCTGACTAAGTTCAAGCAATGAAACAAAAAAGATTGTTAAGAGTGGCCTTTTTGAGAATAGGTTTCCAACAGCGACTTACTTTTGCATAGTCGCAAGACGGGCAGCCACACAGAAAACCGGAAACTTTATAAATCCACGGACTTCTACCTGACAAGCACCGCAGCACGCAACTAAAACAAGGGCAAGATGATGCACAAGAAAACAAACTAATAAAGACACAAAGGTTTACTTTATTCTTATACTTCACTGCGAGTCCTTCTAGCAATCTTGTGGACAGCAAGCCTTTGACATCCTTAAGGAGGCTATCTGGAGTATATTTTGGAACCTTGGCATCCCTCTTATTGAGAGTGCGAGGCGAGAAACCTTTAGTTCTTGACTCACCCTTCTTCCACTCCGTCCCTTCAGGGGTCTGTGCTACCGAGCCCGCGACCTTAGAATCGGTCTTGGGATCCCCATTTCCGTCAGGTTCTATTAGGTGACAAGACGGATCGACACCGTCACTGGGCATCAAGAACGGGGTCAAACCAGATGGGGCATCGTCGCAAGCATCCAAGACCAATCTAACATAAGATTCCACTCCTCGTGTCTTGTTGCGAGATGGGCCATCTGGATCACCGCCATCGGAGAGCCAGTAGTGCGGCCTCTTGCACTCCATTTTTTAAGCATTACCACTCGTCGCTCTCAGCATCTGCCGCCCCTCCTGAGAACTATCAAGAACAGGGAAGGAAACCAAGACATCCGAACAAAAAATTTATAGCAGAACACCCTCGTTGAAATAATGGGAAACTCCGCTAAAAAGGAAAAGCGATGAAATCAAATCAAGAAATGAAATCGAATCAAGACGAAATCATTCAATAATAGGGAAAAGTGAAAAAAAGGAAATTCCATCGGAGCTGTCGAATTTCAAAGAATTCCGAAGATTTTCAAACAAAACTAGATTAAGGTTTTCGATTGTCAAGTTACCATCAGCATCATAAATCGAGTGGAGGCGTTTGGTTAAAGAAGCGAGCGTAGGCTTAGGGGAAGGGATCTGATTTATAGCGAGGGAGGGCGAGGGAAGCAGAGGAGCCGGTAATCGGGCAACGGCTAACGACCGATCGATGATTTCAAATCCATGGGTCGAGTCAATCTCTAGCCTATTGGGCCGGTAGGAGGCGATGGATTAGTGGTTCGCCGCTGTTAACTTAGCCGTTTAAGGCCAATGTATGAGTTGATTTTAGGAAGGAAAAGTCTTAACCGGTTGGTACAGCGCATCGATCTCGATGATTGACATTGCATGTATGCATATATGTTAGAAGTAAAATTATTTTTTTTTTTTTTTACTTTTGCTCGGTGCAAGTTGTACCAGGCGCAGTGATTCATCCACACGCAGGCCCGCACACCTGCAATGCGGGACTCACGAGTGAGCCTCTCGTGCGAGCCCCAGACGAATCATCATGCCCAATATGGGTCATTCTGCACCAAAGACGATATACAATGACTTTTTTTATTTTTAAATGCTTTTTATTGTGAGAAATATTTTTCTTAATTTGAAATATTTCACATGAGTTTCACTTTTGGCATGCAATAATGCATTGGGATTTGGATTTTATTTTAGTTTGTTGAAGTAATTAATATTTACGTATATATGGTTTATGGGCAAGAGGGATCTTGAGTATGATCATTGTCATCAATATAGGAGTAAAGGCCAAATTCTAATAATTTGTTGGAACATAATAATTGTTTTGGTAATAAAAAAATTGAATTAAAGAAAGCATCTCCAATTCAAAACTTTCTTTTAGAAATGATGCTCAAGGAAGGAGTTGTTACCTTGGCTTAGCTTAACTTCACTCCAAAACATTTAAAATCAAAGGAGAAATTTCTAGAGGTGAAATTATTTTTGAATATTTGAACCAAAAAAAACCTTGTAAGTATGAAAAATTCATTATATTGAAGCATCTGTAATGGGGACTAAGGCATTTCAAAATTTAAAGATTATTTTTGAAAATTTGATTAAAAAAATTAACAGGCATGAAATATATTAGAGCTCACATTGTTTTTTTTTTTTTAAGGGGAGGAGGAGATCTATATATTCCTTCAACAAATTAGATGCACCACTTCTAATTGGCTAGAGATGTTCATTCCATTCACAAAGCAGACAGGCTAAAGGAGCATCTCTACCTAAATCTCAAACTTAAATTATTCTAAAACCCTAACCTCTATAAATAATAATAGACACAAGGGTCACAAAAATTAAAATTAAATGTTTGCAAGTTCTTTCTAGCCATAGCCTTCTTTGATGAAGAAATTGATGAAATAGCTTTATTTTAAGCTAGTTAATTGGTCTATTAGGTATGTAAAGGATTAAATGAGTTTTCAAAAGGATTGTTACTATTTCTATGGCTCATGCAATTAGGTTGGTTATATTTAAGAAAATGATATTATTTACCTTACATAAACAAAATAAGGTCAGTCACGTATGATTTACTATTCTTATCTTGATAATAATTTTATTTACTAATAAAATGACTAATTGATAAGGAAATTAATGAAATGGCTTAATTCTACACTAGTTAATTGATCCTTTAGGTATGCAAAGGGCTAAACGAATTTTTAAAAGGATTAATATTATTTTTATGACTCATGCAATTAGGTTGACTATATTTAAGAAAATACTATTATTTACCTTACAATACAAAATAAGGTCAATCATGCATGACTTACTATTCTTGTCTTCAATAATAATTTTACAATTGCTCCTCTACTAGTAAAACATCTAACACCAATGAAGTCTAAAGGCAAGAGCGATATAGGTTTATATTATAATTCTGATAAAAAATTTAGTCCTAGCCAACATTGTAAATAATTATTTTTTTATGGAAGGAGACAAGTAAGTTGATGTGCCATAATCAAAAGAGAACAATAAAAATCGATGGAAGATTTGTTGCCAAAGATTTCTATGCACACTATGATTGGTACTATCTCTTTGAACAATGTAAGTTAATTAGGATAAAAGAAATAATTATTACTATCCTCATTAACTTTGGTAACAATCATAATTTTATTCATCTGAATATAGTTAAGATCTTAACTATTGATTGATAAATGATAAGCGTTTTGATGTCATAATGTCTAGCACATCAAAATATAAGGTATATGTGATAATACTCCTGTATTTATGCAAGGTTTTAATTTTATATCCAATTTTATATGCTTCCTCTTTGCTGCAATATGATTTTAGGGGCTTGTTGACTTTAGACTCATCATCTATAATTTTTTTATACTATTATATAGTTGAAAGACAAGAGGTAAAAAGCATATATTAAGAGGGTCAAAAAATTCTCCTATAAAGATCATCACTAGCTATGCTATTAAAAATATGATAATTAAGAGAAATACTACCTTATACATGGCCTTCTATTCATTGGAGGAAACAAAGTTAAAAGATGGCACTATCTTCCAATCTGCAACAATTATTACCATATTTGGAAAAAAAATTAAAGATATTTCACCACTCCCATTAGACTTCCTCTAAGGTGCAGTCATAATCATGACATTTTTTGCTTTTGATAGTCACCTTCCAAAGGTCTAGCTCTACCAATCCTCTCATATTCAAAAATTAGGTATAAAGGCTATCTTGGTTTGAAAAATAGTAAAAAAAAATCTTAGAGTTGTGACGATGATCTTGATGCAATGGTCAAACTCTCCTCTAAAAAGCCATTTGAGGATATTTCTACAAGTTATGAGAAAAATTCAAAGATATTTCTACAAGTTATTAAAAAAAAATCCACTCGAGGATATCTTTAGACTAAATGATACTCTGCATTTTGTCTTGCTTGGCTTTATGTATCATAGAAAAAGCTGAGAATTAGTAGTGAAATGTAATACCTATGAATGGTTGCTTTACTTAAACAAAAATTTCATCCAACCATGATTGATATCTGCCAGCGGAGTATGAGGCTATCTATGCATCCACTCAAATGTTTCAGGTATTTTTTTATCACCTTGGAGAAATTAGGGTGATAAAAATGAGAGACGATGAGGTGAGGTTCTTGGAGAAATTAGTGCTCTTCATTGGTAATATTCCAAGCACTGACACTTGGGACAATGGTTCTGTGGCTCCTCAAGATGTTCTCAGGTTTGCTCAGATTCAGGCCATTAGCAAAAGGTATGAAATATATTATGAATCTCAGTGTAGCTCTATTATACTTGATGCTATGACTTCTGAACCACTAATGAAGACTCAACTTCTGAGCCATGAAGTTGATCTCATATGGATGATCTGTTGCTTATGAGTTTGGTTTAGCAGTAAACTTTTATTGTTAACTCGTTATTGCTCTCTCTCTTTCTCTCTCAGACACACTCACTCACATCTGCATGCACCTTCCTACCTGCTTGTGTTATAATTAATATTTTCATAATGGAAAGCAGAAGATGCTCTGGTTGGACACTGATAATAGCCATTTGACAGGTTGGTGGGCATGACGAGGATCATATCGAAGTTTCCAACCTACAGAAGGAGATTGTAATGTCTTGTTGAAATGCCTTCTTTTTTGGAAGCTTCGAGTCTTGGGATGGGATGTGACCTATGGCGCGAAGTTTGTGCCGAGTTCAGAGAATGGATACACCGTGATCATGCAAAAGGCTAGGAAATTGGTTGCCACTTGTATTTTTCCATCTTGTTTCCATTTTTGAGTTATTTGTTTTGTTTGATGTAAATGTATTGGTGATGATTTTTATAATAATTTTATGTTATTAAAATAATGCAAATATAGGTGTTGTTTGGGCCGTTCGCTCCGAATTGATCTGGACCGTTTGATCTGAAATCAAATGGTCCAAACCAATTGATGTATTAGAAATTATAAGGGTAATTTGGGGTTTAAATCAATTTTTTTGAGGAATATCTTCTCCTATCCCTTCAATCAAATACAATCAGAGGGAATAAGAAGAAGTTATTCAGGAATTTACTTTTTTGCATTTGATATTGATGGGATAGCCAGGGATATCCCCTATCCTCTCTGGATAAACTCTATCCTGTACACTTAACACTTAGGTAGTGTTTGATAGGAAAATATTATCCATGGATAAGTGTACGGGATAGAGTTTGTCCCCTGGCTATCCCTAGGGATATCCCTTGGTTATCCTATTGATCCTATCAAATACAAAAGGTAAATCCATATGATAACTTTTTTTTTACTCTTATTTGGAGGGATAACCAGCTATTCTGCATTTTCTAGGGAATAAATTGAGGGGATATCCTATGGTTAACCATAGTTAACCATGGATTATCCCTTTGGTTAACTTTATTCCCACTATCCCTTATAGTTATGGCTTTTGGGAATAAGAGGGGATATCCATCCTCTATTTTAAACACTACCTTATCGAGGAAAAGTATTTTTTGTATCAAACACTACCTAAGGAAGGTGAAATGATGCATTCCTACATAATTAATTGGTTGCCACTTTCCATTATTATTTTTTCTATTAAACTTAGATCAATGGCTGCCAATTAATTTTTTTTAAAATTAAAGCCTTTATTTTTGTTATGCTTGAGCTTAATCTCTCAATTACTTTTCCATTGTTTTTTTTTTTTAAATCTTTGTGGTATCAGAGAGATGAAATAGGAGTTTGGCTTGGCTTAAATGAGATGAGATGTGATTAAAGGAGGGTCCAGTCTGACATAAATTATTGGAAATATAGCCCCATTTAGGTGATATTAAGCTGCTCAAACTTTTAAGAAAAATGCTTGCTATACCGGAGGATGGTGCAGCAAGCACGCATCGAATATATGAATTAATCATGCGCCCATGCTGCCGTACATGCGGTGCACAACAAGACTTATTGGGTTTTAGCATGTATGGCGGTACAATGTGCATGATCAATCTGCACGCTTGCTGCACTTGCCAGGCGATCCAGCAAGTCTTTTCCAACTTTCAAGCCCAACACCAGGCCCAATTCCAAGTCAGTCTGATTCCAACTGAAACATGACCCAAAGTCACATGCTCATTAGCCTGACCACTGATTTTTGGGTCCAATTCAGTTCTTGCTAATTTAGGCACGCCATTAAGGCCAAGACAATCTTGATGTGCTTGTCATAAAACGTTTCAGGGCATAATGCAACAGGTTAAATTCAACGTGGCTTTGCAACATGACTCAGGTTGGACCGCATTCCAAGCACGCATAGTCCAATTTACTAAGCACGATGCATCATAGAGGTGGTGGTTTGGGATATCCTGAGAATGCAGCGACCGGTAAAATAAAAGAAAGGGAGTTAAAAATTTCAAATAAAAAAAATCAGATAACGCTTTTTGGAGAATATCAATTACAATTATCCATCAAAATTATAGCTTTCACTGATCTGTTCGGGCTGCGATCTACAAAGGTCCTCGGCACTTTTCCTATGTTTATTCTCAAAAAAAAAAAAAACTTTATGTATCGCACACAATGATCGAGCGATGTACAATCATACATGATCAAGAATAATTTTATTTTTTTATGCATCGCATGCATGACCACATGCGCCCATGATTACATGCGCTTTTGCACCATGCATGGCCACATGCGCGCACGATCGCGCACGCTTTTGCTTGCGCGCTTTTGCACCGCGCATGATCAAATACAATTTTATTCTTTTGTGTTTCGCACGCACCCACATGCGCTTCAAAAGGACTTTTACCCTAAGTTATCAATTTTATTTCAGATTATGTTTCGTTTAGCTTATGAAACAAAATATTTCGATCTCGTACCGTTTAGATGCTTCATTTCGGATATATATATATATATATATATATATATAATAAATTATTCATAATTTATATTCTTCATAAACAATAATAACAATAATATAAAAATAAAGATAAAAAATAAAAATTATGTTCACAATTCATAAGTTTCATCATCAACAACATACTAACAAAATAAAATATAAAAACTTGTATTCACAATTCATTCTTTTCATCAACACCATAAAGAGAACCGGATGTGTTTAAAACTTTAAATGCCAGCCGCCATGGGAGCTCTACAACCAAGCTTTTTAGAAGAATTAAAACATTCTCAAAATGAGATTGATGAGAAAGCACAACATTCATAAAAAAAAAAATCTATAAAATAAAACTAAAAAGAACAAAAAATTACTACAAATTACTACCAACCTAATAAAAAATCAATTAAAAAATTTAGAATAAAAAATAAAAAATCTGATAAAAAAAGAGAGAAAAGAATCTGATCTTCAATCTTGTTAAATGCTTTTCTTGAATGTTGTCAAATATTTGATGCTAGAATTTAGAAGGAAAAAAAAAGTGAAAAGAATGATAAGAAAAAAGATTGAGAGGTGCAAACCGTAAGGCATAAAGAAGAGATAATGAGATACAAATAAAATTTTATTTTTTTGACATTATATATATATATATATATATATTAAAATGGTTATGAAGGTTTAAAATTCATAAATTAATTTTTAAAACATATTTTACCGGAACAACTGAAACACGCCAAAATGATCAAAAAAATCTTTGGAAGCGAAATGTAGGGCTTATCATTTCGGATAAGCTATCGAAACAAAACGTTCGATTGAAATGGTACGAAATTAATAAACTTGCTTTTGCTTTTACCTAAGAAAAAGCCACAGAAGGCCAGAACTCTAGGGGTCAAAATTGGATGGAGAGCCGCTTCATCAACCACCCTCCACTATAGCTGAAGAATTCTGTGCCATTACCCGTCCTAAGAAGCATGCAGTCATTAAAATACACTGCAACACCTATTTCCTTTGCATTATTTACCCAAATTTAAAAGCAGGTACAATATTATACCTCAAAGGAAATTCTTGGGTTGTCTAAGAGACCTGAATGAAATGAGAGTTTTAATTGGAAAAAAAAATGATCCTCATTCACGAAACACTCCTATTATGCATCCTAACATTACCGGAACTGCAATTTCTTTGGAGTGTTCCATGATAAAACACGAGAGCCATCAACCTCAGTAAACATGCTACAGTTAGTTAGGAAAATCAATCAATTATTGTACACGTACATAAGTTAACAAAGAGTATGGTCAACTGGTCATATTAATCATTCTTCTTTAAGAATGTATGGGGTGTTCACTCCAAAACTTGGGGCCTATAATATCAATATGTGCGAGTACCACCTTTTTCCGAGTTCTTTTGATGGAATTTTCGCTCCCATCCACTTCACTGTTTCTTCCACGTCCTAGAGTTTAGATATATATAGTTAGTGTGATATCAAATGTACTCTCAACAACACTAAGTGAAAGAAAGAGTACTAGTACAATTCTGCTAAATGAGCTCAGATGACATAAACTTCACTAATAAAGAAATCTTATGCAATAATATTGTAAACTAAGAAGCTAATTTCTGCAAAGGCTTGCAGTGGTTGAAGTAGCAGCTGCGTAATTAAAAGTTGGGGAGGTTATCATCATCACAGGTGTAGCAAAAGATATAAATTTAAAAGCACAAGAAGAAAACATAAAGTGTAATATTGTCTTCTTCATATCATGCCCGCATCAGGAAGAGAAAGAAGTCTTTGACTGAGTAGTGCACAAATTCTCTTAGCATGTAGTGTTACCTGTCTCTGTAGACACAAGATCTTTTCCGAAACATAGCTGGCAGATCATTGTAATTAATACCAAACTGTTGGAAAAGCAGCTCATTCTTATCCTTGGATTGTGTACCCTGTAGAATGAGGGTGACATAATTAACACCCCCAAGGGACATGAAAACAATTTCATGATTAAGCACGATGATAAAATGAAGGAGCTGAGTTATAAAAATTAGCAGGAAGTCAAGAAAGAAACTTATAAATAATGCATTGAATAATTGCATAAAGGAGAAAAATGGAATTACCTTGTAATAAGATGCGACTCCCTAATCTCTGATAAACTAGGAGTATACTAAATGATTGAAGAAGATGAAGAACAATCCTATATGTCTACTGAAAAAATGGATGAATAGTCCCGTACTTCCACCTTAAAAAGTTATTCTTCCTATGGACTCTCAAAGGAACCATTTGGGAACATTCAAAAGTTTCATGTTTTGTAGTAATTAATTAAAGTAAGAACAGTGAAATCTTAGAATTTATGCCAGCTAGAACAAATTCATAAGGTACAGCCCAAATTGGGACATTTGCATGTTGGCACTATGATGGTCATCAGGATCAACTCAAAAGGCCGTGATTAGGATTCAACTCCCAAATTGGGACATTTGCATGTTGGCACTATGATGGACATCAGGATCAACTCAAAAGGCCATGATTAGGATTCAACTCTAACAATGTTGCTAATACATCAGTAATAAACCATATCAATGAATGAGCAAACCACTGCTTCAGAATCAATTCATTCAAGATTGCAAACACCTGTCTGGTTTAATTAATAATCAAGTTAAATTTGAAAGCTATCTTGATCAACTTATGGAATATTTGCAGAATATACAAAACTGGACCATTGTGTTCAAGACAATACTTCAACATGTAGGATATGGCATGGCTAATTGAGCAATTTTTCATAGTTTACATATTTTCAAAACGTAATGCAATATACAATCAGTATTACAGCGACAGCCCTATCCCACATACTTGTGAAGCCTGTAGTTGTTATCAATATAGAGAAAGCTTACAATAGACTTCCATGTTTTTTCCATGAGCATGTCATCTGGATCAGTGTCTAACAAGTAGCAGAGATTCTCAACCCTCTCTAGGATCAAGACATTTTAACCAGAAATTTGTCTCTGAAGATTCCTTTAGAAGCTCAAGAGGAGTAAGGCAAGGTGATATGCCTTCACCATCCTCTTAGTGATGGTCAGAGGTGGTGAGTATTGAAAATAGATTGAAGTAGGAGAATCTTTTGCCACCGAACCTCCACCTCCTTTGAAATAGAAAGCAAGTAGCAAGAGGATTAACATACATCCATACATATATACATACATGCATATTCAAATCTTATAATGAAATATGACCATTTACTCATATAATACAGTCAATATATGGATGTTTAAAGTGGTTATAGTTAAAAAAAAAATGCACACATACATACATATATGCTCAAAATCTTATTATAAAATATCATGATTGACTTATTATAATATAATTACTATATGAATATTTAAAGTGGTTGTGATAAAAATAATGAGATTGCTTGACATAATCAAATGCAAATCGCACACCATTCCACAGGACTCTTTTAGATGATATATATACATTGATAAGTCAAATAACTTATGTTAATGATCCATGATGCAACAGTAGTTTCCGTACATTGATCAACTAAATATATATCTCAGGCTACAGATACATATTGTCAGAATCTTATTCAAGATCAGAGACTCACTGACCTCAAGCTAAACCAAATATGACTTTATCTTGGCACGTCAATTGCATCACTGCAAATTGACCTTTAACGATCTGACATTTTGTTTTTGGAGGAAATCTGAATTACATGTTCTTGCTTAAATTATAGACTACTAAGGCTGTACTAACAAGCTTCTTTCAGAATAATTTGACATTTTAAAATGGCAGGTCTTGACTCCATTTCATGCCTGATTTTTCATTTAATCCAGACCTCAATTTGTCATGACTGTGTTGAATTGTGTTTCCCGGCTGCTTGTCTGCCACCTTTGGCTCTGGTGCTTGTAAACATGGCTCTAGATTACTGGAAAAAGAGAACCTAAGTTAGATGATAAAAGAGCTACTGTTTAATCTCCTTCAAACGATTCACTAAACTGGATAAATGAGCATGGATTTGAACAATAGTATCAGATCAAGCTAGAGGGGACGTGGATTCAAGGAACCCACCCCCCCCCCCCTCTCTCTCTCTTCCCAGATTCCTTTTTCTAATGGAAAGGAAGTACGGCATTAAACAAACTTGGATTAGAACAGGTGCCAGAGCTCATTCGGGTGCAAAAGCAATGAAGCAGTATTGTCAATTAATCAAATCAGGAAATGGGAAGATCTAGAAAGATTTTACATGTAACTTAAAGGAAAAAGAAAAGGTCAAAAATAATAAGTATTCATTTATTTACACATTCCCAACTTTCTATATGCTAATGATAGCTTAGTGATATAGATTACATCATAAGAGAATTTAAAACTTGATTAACTAAGAAAGAGGCTTCACATTACAGACAATCCTATAGTTTTGTAGAAAATAATGTGATTGAAGAGTGATTTCTATATGGTGGAATTAGCTAAGAAGAGTCTGTTTCTATATGGTGGAAATTAAATGTCAAGCAGTTATATGGTAATACAGATTATTTCTAACAATTAAATGTAATTAACCTTGTTATATGCAAGGAGTAAAAACTGCCTGTTAAGTTTAAAAGACTACATCTTTATTGGTATGGCTCCTAGTGATGAGCAATCTTAAATTAGAGTGCTCTTTTCAACTTCAATCCCTCGAAAGTTTACCTTATTATCTTCTAGAGTTTATCTATCTTCCTTAAAATATTTCTTTAAGTTACATTAATAACAGCCAGGCCATTAAACTGTTATACATACATCAACCAGCCATAAATTATTGCAACATAAAGCAAGTAGTGCCATTTTTTTAATCAAACAAGTTGCTGATCGAGGTTGATTCTTTCTTCAGAGTCAATCGCTTGAACGCAAAGGATGCTGGGGTAGCAAAAAGAGGGACAGGCAACAAAAAAGTAAACGGGCTTGAAATGTCTAAAAAGGACAAAGTTTGATGGTGAGTCTACCTAACTCTTCTATTGGAACTCTTTCGTCCAGGGCAAAGTTTAACGGTAGAAGTGGTAACAGGACGCATTTCAATTCATATTTAGAGATTGTTCTCAGGTAATCTTCAGATTTGAATAAGGGCTCAATTAACTATTTGTTTTTGACGAGCCTAAGCTTTTATAAAACTAAGCATTATTGTGCTGATGCATCTCACTGGTTTCATGCGATCACAGTGAGCTATTAGCCAAGCTTGAGTCCTACGCTTTCTGAAGCATCGTAACAGGACCTGAAATAGTGTTTCATAAAGTTTTGGGATGCCATTTTGATTGAATCCACCAGCTACATCACATGCACACTTGGATATAACGTAATAAGACTTAGAATTCAGTGTACAAGATTAATAGATGGAAATAGGTCATTTGAAGAGGATAAGTTTCATCACATCCATAGGAAAGGGTATATGGTCACAATGGTCGTTGATGGAAGGAAAGTTTCATGGGCGGCTAAATGGCCCTCGACTCAGTCTTTGATGGAGTGAGCTTTAGAAGATGGTCTTGTAATATCCCGTTTAGAAGATGGTCCTATTTTAGCTTAATCGTCGAATAATTCTCTATGTCATCCACTGGTTAATGAGTGGTAACGAAATCTCTTAAATAGTGTTAAACGCTTAAACGCCTGCGGTGGATTAAATAGTGTTAAACGCTTAAACACCTACTTTGATGGGAGTAGGCGGTGGAAGGAAGTTAAGATATCTCTTTAAATAGAGATCCCTTCTGAGGCTTTCGATAACAAACAAAAATGTCATCGAGAGAAAACCAAAAAGAAGCTTCCTGAGGGACACCATCGTGTGCGATAGCTCATTGATTGGAAGAACTCAATCAAGGTTTTCAAAGCGGTAGATCAAGATCCCAAGTACTCCATCAAGGTTCCCCAAAGCGGTAGATCAAGATCCTGAGAGGTGCAGCTGATTCAGATCGAGAGGAAGATCAAGATCCTTACCCTTATCTGGAAGAAAATCAACAGCAATGGCTGGAGGTATTTATCGATCTGACTTGCTTTATTCTATGATAAATATATTGATCTCATGTTTCCGCATATCTGATAGTGATCAATATTTAAATTAAGTCTAACATTTGGTATCAGAGCCTTTAAACCTCTGTCTTATTTTGTGAGTGTTTCCATCAAGGTTCTTCTTTTCAAGCAATTTATCCCGCGTGTTTTTCGTTTTCAGTTTTTTTTTCGAATCTCAAGTTCCAATTTTGCTTTGTTCGATTTTTGTTCACGGAACTGAGCAGAAACCGTCAAACTGATCTCAGGTTCCGATTTTTGCGGAAACAAAACGTAGCCTCTTCCTCTTCTGTTAAAGATGTTGAAAGAATTTCGTGCATTTTCGATTTTGTCGCATCAAGGATTTCTTGGATTTCTCTCTGGTATTAAAGAAAGGAAACGTAAAGAAAGGAAAAATAGCGGAAACGTGGCTTCCATAACCACATGCGGTGACCTGTTAAAGAGAGAAACGTGGCATGTTCTATACGGTTTTCGATTTTCTCGCCTATGGGTCTTTCGGTTTTGGGATATAAAATCAGATTGGATTGGTTAAATTTTAAATACATGTTATTATCTGTTTAATATTATATCATGTAATATGATTGGTTTTATCATTTGTTTCTTAAGTTTAAAATTTTTTGTATTAAAATATGCCTCCTGAGTCTCTATGCCTATGGTTTTGCGTAGACTGGCCCAAGGGAATAAAGAGTTACGGCCGGACGTGTTTTAATTAACAAAATTTTTTTAAGATGATAATTTTTAAAATTCATTAATAGATAATTGATATGCTATCTCCTATTTTGCATATTAGATTTGTTTTATACATGAATAAAAATTATATTTGGTGGTAGTGTGAAAAATCACAATGCAAATCCTTTCAGGTTTGATTGGTCAATTGGTGTCTAGAAAGTAAAGAGATTATGGTTACTTAATTGGTTCGTTGACTGACCTAAGGAAAGCAACGGGGGACCCCCACTTCTCTTTCACTGGCCTTGCCAATTTGATTAATTCAGATCTTGATTTGGAAATGTTATGTTGATTAAGATCACTACCTAATAATCATGCTAAGTTGGTTAATCTATATGCATATAATGGAATTCAAATGTCATGTGATCAATATAATTTTGATTAATTAAGAAGTAGCATCTTTAATTAATCAGAATTATATATTGAGTTGCAAAGATCACATAAGGTTAGATGACATTAATTATGATTAATTTATTAATGCAATGAATCTTATCACACAGGAATTTTTATTGCACTAATAATTAATTAGGATGGATAATAAATTATTTTCTTAATTACCCATAGGAATTAAGAAAAGAATATGATTTGTTAGTCACATCATTAAGTTAATGAGTCTATTTGAGTATAATAACTTAGTCCACTGGTAGTTATTATATGTTATTGATTCATGTTATTGCATGTTTACATTGGTAAGACATGACATCAAGTTATATGCCTCAAATTCAATTACATGAACATGATTTTTATTTTATGCAGCTATTTTGTCTGTTAATATTTCTGATATGAAATGTGACGTTCCCGATTTAAGTGGTGATAATTATAAATTATGGAAGGAGAGAATTCTTCTTCAATTAGGATGCATAGATATTGACTATGCTATTAGGAAGGATGAACCACATTCGGTTATATCTACTAGCACTCAGGCTGAGATTGCTGCGTATGAACGATGGGAGCGATCCAATCGCCTCAGTATGATGTTCATACGTACTAAGATTTCTGCTAGTATACGTGGTTCAATTCCTGAGTGCAAAAATGTCAAGAAACTTATGAAGGCTATTGATGTACAATTTGAGTCTTCAGATAAGGCACTGGCTAGCACCCTAATGACAAAAATTGTCATCAATGAAGCTCACTACTGTTAGAGGTAAGCATGAGCACATCATGAAGATGAGGGACATTGCGGCTCAGTTGAAATCCCTAGAGGTTGAGATGTCAGAATCTTTCTTGGTACACTTTATTTTGAGCTCACTCCCACAGCAGTATAGTCCCTTCAAAATATCTTACAACACACATAAGGACAAATGGTCAATTAATGAACTTCTGACCATGTGTGTTCAAGAGGAAGGGAGGCTGATTTTAGAAATGG
>UESW01005029.1:105708-157991 GCA_900491605.1 Calamus simplicifolius
ATCAGATGCTGCGAAAGAAGCTGTGTGGCTGCGAAAGTTCATCTTCGAGCTTGGAGTGACACCTTCCATAGATGAACCAGTCCTGTTATACAGTGACAGCACTGGTGCCATAGCTCAAGCAAAGGAACCACGAGCACATCAGCGCACCAAGCACATACTGCGCCGGTTTCATCTTATTCGAGAGATAGTAGACCGAGGTGACATAAATCTTCAGAAGATTGATGGAAAGGAAAACCTAGGTGACCCATTTACTAAAGCACTCAGCATCAAGGAGTTTGACAACTATAAGTTGAAGATGGGTATTAGATACTGTAATGAGTGGCTTTAGGCTAAGTGGGAGTTTGTTGGGAATTGTATCCTAAAGCCAATCATTTGATGATTGTGCTGATGTAAATTGTATATAAATTGATATATTAATAAAAGTTATTTGGCAGTTTATTCATTACAAGAACATCTTCTTAATACTCCTGAAAGTAATGAAGCCCTTAGGATCTTCCTTCACGATAAAGGAGGATTTATCTTGAAGGTCCTTAAAAGAGTTCGCGACCAAATGATATACTATGACAGGGCCATAGTACTATCAATTATAGGACGTTGTATATCATATTTGTTGGTTATCCTCTTAACCAAGGAGTGTAGAGACACTGGTATGACATACAGGTGAAAGTGTAGGAGTACATTTCACCGAACGTGACTCATTTCGGATACTCTGCTGTCAAGAGTTAATCCGAGAAGATATAGGTATAAGTATCCTTCAGACCTGAAGATCACAACCAGTGGCTTACAAGCAACTCATTGTACTTAGGTGCCGGACCACCTGGATTTCTAATCCAGCTACGAAAGGTTACTGGGTGCAGTCAAGTACTTGTGGTAGTCAGTTGTGGATCAAGATGGAATTTGACCTATCCCATTAAAAGGAGAAATGCTTGTGTTTCAATTTAGCAAGACCTTGGCCAAGGCACTTCATGTGAAAGTCACATGATCACTAAAGTTGAAATCACTTTATGGATTTGCTATTTAGAGTTGACAGGCTCTTAAGCCATCCTTAGCATTTGTGGTCAAGAGGATGAATTATACGGTAACTGTTTCTTAGGGTTCTTGGAGTTTGCTCGGCAACTCTTCGACCTATCCGGACGTCGGGTTCCATTGCTAGATGGGCACATCGATTAGTATAGAAAGTTGTTTCTATGCTACCGGCTTAGGTTCGAACCTAGAGAGTCACACGCATAGAAGTTTCCTAGGATGATCTATTTGCTGATCAACGATTGAGAATCGTATATGATTTAATTAATCAATTTGATTGATTGAATTATCTCAATTGGGTTAAGTACAATTGAATAAGATTCAATTTGGTTTAAGTCTATTAGAAGGACAAGTCAATTTCAAATATTGATTTGAAATTAGACTTGATTTGATTTAAATAGATTCAGGACTAGCCAAATTTGATTTGGGCTTGGACCATGATCTATGTGGGTTAAGTCAAATAAATTCAGATCAGAACCCAAACCTCTCGAATATGGATCTCATATGATGAGATGGCTAAAATCTCATCTCATGAGATAGAATTTAATGCATGACATTTATTTACCGAATCGGATTTATCCCTCGTCTCTTTGGTTTTCTCCGAACGATGGAACTAAACCAAACGCCGCGACTCCTTGGTTTTCTCCGAACGTCGGAATTAAACCAAGCGCCGCGCCTTCGGCGTCTCTTCGCTTTTGCCAAACGACGGATTCTTAAATGTCAGAATTAAATGTCAAGGCTAAATCGAGACTATAAATAGAGGGCATTCCCTCACCAGAACACAGAACAAAAATAGAACAACAATACACGATTTGTCGTGGATTGTAATTCTAAATTTGGATTGTAATTCTAAAATGTTAGAATAGAAAATCCTGGTGATTCTGGTGTTAGCGGAAGCCTGGTGGATCTTGGAGGAAGATTCAAGTGAGAGGATTCAAGATCAGCAAAGCTATTTTTCCGCGAGCTAGCACTCCCGAAATCTGATCATTCGGGGCTTCGCGTGGACGATACTAGAGGCCGGACGATTGAACGGCTGCAGAGCAATAAGGATTTACCTACTGTTCTTAAGGTAAGTGATTTGATCCCTAGATCTTAAGGCAGGCTTCAAGATAATAGTGTGACTAGTCATCTTGAAGATCAAGATATGATCTTGATGTTTTTTATATGCATATTTTAGATCAAACGACCCTGAATATATAGGCAAAGATATGATCTTGATGCATTAGATAGATTAATATGTAATCTTTTAATTTCCGCAATGATAATAGTTATCAATTTTAAAAATATGCATGCCTCGGAGACTATTTCTCCCTACACTCACGTAAGTGGTATTTAAAATTTCATGATGTGATCTCTTCCTTTGGTTTGAAGAAAACATCATGGATCAATGTATATACCAGAAGGTTAGTGGGAGCAAAATTTATTTCTTGGTCCTATGTAGATGACATTCTACTTGCAACCAATGATATAGGGTTGCTATATGAGGTGAAACGATTTCTCTTCAAAAATTTTGATATGAAAGATATGAGTGAGGCATTTATGTCATTGGCATTAAGATCCATAGAGAAAGATCTCGAGGCATTTTATAATTGTCTCAAGAAACTTATATCAATAAAGTCTTAGAGAGATTTCAGATGAAAAATTGTTCACCAAGTGTTGCACCTATAGTGAAGGGTGACAAGTTCGCTTTGATCCAGTGCCCTAAAAATGAACTTGAATGGGAACAGATGCACAACATTTCATATGCTTCAGCTATTGGAAGCCTAATGTATGCTCAGGTTTGCAGAAGACCTGACATTACATTTGTAGTAGGAATGTTGGGAAGATATCAGAGTAATCCAGGTTTAGACCACTGGAGAGCTGCTAAAAAGGTCATGAGGTATCTTCAAGGGACCAAGGACTACATGCTCATATATAGACGAACTGATCATTTGGAGATAGAGGGCTACTCAGATTCGGACTTTGCTGACTGCGTTGATTCTCGAAAATCACATCAGGATTTATATTTATGTTAGCTGGTGGAGCCATATCATGGAGGAGTGCAAAGCAGACTTTGACTGCTACCTCTACTATGGAAGCGGAGTTCGTTGCTTGTTTTGAGGCTACATCGCAAGGTGTATGGTTGAAGAGTTTCATCTCAGGGCTTAGAATTGTTGACTCTATTGCTAGGCCAATTAAATTGTACTGTGGCAATTCAGCTGCTGTATTTTTGGCTAAAAACCATAAGAGTGGTAGTCGAAGTAAACATATCGACATTAAGTATTTAGCCATAAGAGAACGTATTAAAGAAAACAAAGTGGTCATAGAACACGTTAGCACTGAATTGATGATAGCTGATCCTTTGACTAAAGGCATGCCAATTAAGAATTTTAAGGATCATGTGATACGAGTGGGAGTTGGTTCCATGATATAATTGCATAGATAATAATTTGTACAAAGAAACTCTTATTTCAATTATTTGTTTATTTCTCATTCAGGTGTACACATTATTTGACTTTCGAGAAATGACAAACTTTTCTTTTGGACTCTGAATAAACATATGGTTTATTCATTATGTTATGTTGTCACATTTGGAATAGTGGTAAAAAAATTGAATGCATTGTAATACATAGAAGATAATACTCAATTATAGAGGACCTATCGCTATGATTCATGTATTTGGTTTCTTGTTCAGTATTGAGAATTATGGATTAAGATAAAAATATACGGACCAAGTGAGAAAATGCAGTATCCCGTTTAGAAGATGGACCTATTTTAGCTTAATCGTTGGATAATTCTCTATGTCATCTACTGGTTAATGAGTGGTAACGAAATCTCTTAAATAGTGTTAAACGCTTAAACACCTGCAGTGGATTAAATAGTGTTAAACGCTTAAATGCCTACTTTGATGGGAGTAGGCGGTGGAAGGAAGTTAAGATATATCTTTAAATAGAGATCCTTTATAAGGCTTTCGATAACAAACAAAAATGTCATCGGAAGAAAACCAAAAGAAGCCAGAGAGATTGGGTCCCTGATCAAGAGCATATCCTGAGGGCATACACCATCGTGTGCGATAGCTCATTGATTGGAAGCACTCAATCAAGGTTTTTGAAGCGGTAGATCAAGATCCCAAGTACTCCATCAAGGTTTCCCAAAGCGGTAGATCAAGATCCTGAGAGGTGCAGCTGATTCAAATCGAGAGAAAGATCAAGATCCTTACCCTCATCTGGAAGAAAATCAACAGCAATGGCTGGAGGTATTTATCGATCTTGACTTGCTTTATTCTCATGATAAATATATTAATCTTATGTTTCCGCATATCTGATAGGAATCAATATATTTAAATTAAGTTTAACAGGTCTTACCAAAAAGTTTCTTTATAGTCACATCCTGCAATTTCTAACTTGGCATATGAGACTTCATTCTATAACCTAGTGTCATAGAAAGAATGAAAATTATCACATACTAAAACATATTGAGTGTTTGAGTTTGTCTTCAATTAAGTAGTATCTTTTCGTATCTATCATTTTTACATGGTTAACTATCAAATTCTTCTGGATAAGATTTTAAAATCCAAGCTAGGGCTGGATATAAGATACCTAAACGGAGGATAAATAGCAAGTTTCCCATCTCACAATGAAAAGACTGCATTTCTTTCAAAGACTCAGCAGCTGATACCATTGGGAGGCTAAGAACTCCATGAACTGGCTACTTTCCTGCTACCCAAAATCTGTCAGGACTTGCATGGTAATCACCAAGAGAGAGAGAGAGAGAGCAACCATGATCTAACATATACTCGAGAGGAAAGCTTTCGTTGAACGCTTAAAGCTAAGTATATAAGGGGTATATATAAATTCTAGGACTTCTATGTTGAAGGAAATTTTGGGTACCTTACAACTTGGCTTAAACTTATGAAATAAGGCTTTTATAACAAATCTTATTTCAGCAACATCAATTAGGACTCCAACAAGTTTTTTTAAACTAAGAGAAGCAAGAAGAGTCATCCTTAAATTCAGAGGCCATGCAATGATATTTTCATAATTAGTTTGATCTTTATTAGTAATGCATGATGTGGCAGATTTTCAATAAAATTGTTATTATTTCTCATCCAAGCTTTGACTAAGTTGATCTAAGATACATTAAAAAGATAACTTGACGGACATAATATTGTAAGAACTTTAAGCTTCAAATCTAGTCGATGCTAAAGCCATCTTATGGATTAATATTCATAGGATGGAATCTATCATTGCGACTTGGCCCATTATTGTCTAATTTTATAAAATTTATATTCATTAGGCACTTTGAGTCAAGTTTCATAGTGCGTACGTTTTGACTTCAACATTATTTTGGATGACTTCATGGCATTTTCCTCCTCCTTGATAATAATTAGCCTCTCTTTCATCCAATGAAGACTTTGGTTACCAAATTTGATGTAAGATGGTGTGAGATCAAGATACCATAGGGCAGTGCATTCTTGCCCTGTATGCTCTCTTCTACTTGAAGAATATGGTTCCCAATGAATAAAAGCCTTATTAGTTCTATAAAGCTTGCAGCATAGCCCTCCCTAATGAATTAGGCTGAAGGTGAGGCTCTTTAGAAAAGGTATGGTGGTTTAATCCTTTGATCAACTTCAGCATAGTTTGGTAGTCAATCGAATCATTGTGCTATTCCATGAATAGCTTCAAAAATTGGTTAATAACCATTGAAAGCATGCTTGGCATGTTGGATAGAGCAAATGTATCACAAGCCATCCTTCCTGCCACTATTGTTCTTCATATTTATTAGGGCTTTGTGGTGCACAGTGTTTGGTGATGGACCTTCAAAGATAAGGGCCATTATCACAAAGCCTAATAACAGCTACTAGATTTTAAGTGGGTGTCAAGTTTAGCCTTTGAAAGCACCTGTCTTATTAAGGTAGAGATAAAAGTCTATTTTCCTTCATTCTCAAAGAGATCTTAGATTTCAATTATGGTCCTTTGTTGATGTCTTCATGATCAAGCTATCATCTAACCTAATGCAGATGTTTACTTATCAGTAATCTTCATTGCTTCAAAAATCTCTATTGAAAATTTACATAACTAGCCTTCATTGTTAATTAGGCATTATTATCAACTTTAAAGTTTGGTGCTCACTCTTCAAAAGATGATCAGATTCGTTTATGATTATTAAACAGATGTTCTTCTTTAGCAATACCTTCTTCCAGTGGCATATTGGTGACCCCCTTCCTCTTAGCTATGATGCGTTGCTTCGATCTTGATTATTATATTCAGCTTGATGATCATTTGCTTGGCACAATATTATGCCATACCTTTTTAGCTAAAATATTTTTTTGATCCTCAAATTTTTAGTTTTCAAATATTAATCGTCATGTTTAAGAATGTTACACTTCTGAAGTCCCATTGCATGTAGAATGCAAGTGATTATGTTAATTTTAATGGAACATATATAACTAAACATTAGAAACATAATCTTAAAATATAAAGGATTAGGCTATAATAAATGAAAGTTTGAAAATAAAAATAATTTTTTAGTTAAAATTTAAAAATTAAAATATATTTGAATTTTTTAAATAAAAAATACTGTTCAAATTTTTGAGTTTAGATTTGAAATAGCTAGATAAAGCAGTGTGAACGCTATAGCAAGCTCCAACTCACCCTTTGATTTAAGCAAGCAAAAGCCGCTTGGCGTCCACAATCTTCTTATTGAGAGAATTCTATTACTGTTATTCGCTAGTTTTGACATGACTTTATGATTATCTGCCGACTAACCTTTGATCCGTGACATTCGATCTATTCTTCACGATGCTTACAGTACCATATTCGGCATATCTACCCAGCTCAGCGACAGACTAGATTGCCGCTCGTGTGGCTCATCACTTTGATTTTTGAAGCTTAAAGTAGGAAGACTCAAGCTCTATTATACTTAAAAAAAAAAAATTTTTAAATATATATATTTGACTTGCGGTATAATGATGTGATCATTTGTCTGAAAAAAAAAAAAAAAAAAAAAAAAAAAAAAAAAAAAAAAAAAAAAAGAGAGGAGGAGGAGCAAGCAAGAAATCAAAAGCCGGACGTTCGTCCGCATCCAAGCGAAAGAAATTTCGGACCCTCGCCGGACCCATACCTGCAAGCCTGTTAACCTGCCGCGGAAAAAAATCGTCTCCACGTGGCTCCACGTAAAGAAATCTCGCTCCTTCCGTCGTCTTGCCTTCGCGCAGCGTGCACGATTAAAATTGCCCATTCGCGCAGCGTGCACAGCAAACAAGACTTTCAGACAAATCAGAATTCTCTCCTTGTGGGTCCCACCGAAACACCTCTCTTTTTCTCTTTAAAATTCTCCGGGCTGGTCCGCTCCTCTCAAGAAATCTTTCCCCTCCTCCTTTGAAAACAAAGGTGGAAACCCTACAAGGAGGGGAAGCGGCTGAACTCGATTGATCCGCCGAACGATTAAGAGGTATAAACTAAATCCTCTTTAGATTCCTTCCAACTATTTCCAAATTTCTTCCTGCTCTAAATTTCTAAATTTCTAGCGGTTTTTTAGGGGAAAAAAAGTTTGTAACTTGCCTTTTCTTTAAATTTTAAGATCCTGTTTGCCCTCACACAATTCTTGGAATCCATTTGTGAGTTTGATCGTTTGAACCTAATATGAGTTTGCTGCTCTGAACTGGCAGGGCAAGTACCTTCTAAGAGATGGAATTGCTTTCTATTGGTTGCACTTCTGTGCCATGCCATCACTTTGCTGCTCTGAACTGGAAAGTGGGAGATAATAGCCTAAGTTTGAAGAATTCCAAGCCCTTTATCCATAGAAAAACTGGAATTTTCTGTGTTGCAGCCAAACCCCCTTGGGATTTAGGGAATTCTCACCAGGGCAGTAATAAGGTTGAGAATCTCTATCAGAAAGAAGAGGCTAGATTGTTGAGTCTGCTCGAAGGCCTCCGAAATTGTGCCAAATCTGAGATCACAACTGAAAATTATAATTATTATGTGACTGATGGAAAAGTGGGTCTGAGGGATATCCCCAAGAAGGTCAGTGAGGTCAAGAAGGTTTTAATTCCGAGGTTACCTGATGAATCTGAGGGCAATCCTGGTTCTCCAATCAGTAGTTGTTTTTGGGAATGGAAGCCAAAATTTTCGGTGCATTATGAGAAGTCTGGGTTGGAGAATGTTAATGCGCCGAACGTGCTCTTTCTTCCAGGTTTTGGGGTTGGGTCCTTTCACTATGAGAAGCAGATGAAAGATCTGGGCCGTGATTATAGAGTGTGGGCGTTGGATTTCCTTGGACAAGGCCAATCATTGCCAACTGAAGATCCAGCTCCTTCTGACAATTCAAGTGAGAATTATGAAGGGAGGGATGCAGTGTGGGGTTTTGGAGAGGTTTCCGAGCCTTGGGCGCAGGACCTAGTCTACTCTGTTGATCTTTGGCAAGACCAAGTTAAGCATTTCATTGAACAGGTATATTTGCTTGACTCATTATTTATGCAGGTTTTAAATTTATTACCTATGCAAGCTAGATCAAACTGTCTTTAGGGTCTTTTGTGAACAAAGCTCTTAGCTAGATCATGCCAACAATGATGATCTTTAACCTCTCTCGATGAATATATTAGGGATTCCTACTTAACTTGCTAGCTCTCATTCCTCCTTTTGCAACCAGCTAACATAAGAGAATTCAGAAACATTATCAGAACATTTATTTAACCTTTTATCTTCATGTCTGCATAGACCTTGTTAGCCAAGTAACCAATTTCACTGTCATGAAAACTCTGCACTGTAACAGTGAACTCATTATTTTGGTTCTTGCAAGTCTTGTTTGCAAGTTGCATACTGATATTTGGCATATCATTTCACAGGTTATTGGTGAACCAGTTTATGTTGTTGGGAACTCTCTAGGAGGCTTTGTAGCTCTCTACTTTGCGGCATGCAACCCAGAGCTAGTAAAAGGAGTTACATTGCTCAACGCAACACCATTTTGGGGATCCTTCCTAACCCCACTAGATCACCTAGACTGTCCAAATTGTTTCCGTGGGCTGGGACATTTCCTCTACCTTCAAGTGTGAGAAAGCTCACTGAGTTCGTGTAGGTATTTAGTAGTTTAATATGACCTTTTATGACTGCAGGTCATTGCAAGTTTCCATTTTTTTTTTTGGCTTATGTATCAAAATGAGTTGATTTTCCCACTGACGGTTGTGGTCAGTTCCTTATAAGCATAATTTTATATTGAAGTATAGGTCATAAATTTTTTGAACATTTTATTTTTCTCTGGGTTCTCTAATGAGTCTATTTTGACCTCGGATTCTTTTCTGCCTCTCCTGCTTAAGAAACAAATCTGGAAAATGGTCTTAATTGTTTGTAATATGGATTAAATTAGTCAAGTCTCAATTTAAGGAACCATTTGATGTGATCCAGCTATGTGGGGCCTGACTGGGTCATCTTGGGGTATGCAGACTGGATATAGTTCTTTTTAATGAGTGATGGCACCATTCCTGCACAAATGGTTTGATAATTGGATCCATATCCAACCATTGGATCAGTAAACCTGTTTGGGTCAATATTTGTTTGGACTCCAGTGGAAACACATTATTTTGAAATCTTATAAATATAATTAGTGTCAGTTTAGGGTAAAAGCAATTGCTTTCTATGCTGATATTTGATGCTTTCTAGTCATCAAATTATAGACGTAGAAAATCTTATAAGCTTAATTATCCATTCATTTGTTCTTAAATAAGAATGAGCTTAGATGGTCTTTTCTATTATTTAGATGGCAGAAGATAAGCGACCCCAGGAGCATTCTGGAGCTAATAAATCAAGTTTATGCTGACCCTTCCACTAAGGTTGACAAAGTCTTCTCTCGCATAGTTGAAACAACGCAACATCCTGCAGCAGCTGCATCATTTGCCTCAATAATGTTTGCTCCCAAGGGACAGCTATCCTTCCAGGAAGCCTTGTTGAGGTATTGCAGGAACTAAACTATTAGACACAAGTCCAATCTGCCAATTATGAATTGTCCAAAGCTTGTAACCTCTATGCCCTTGACATACAGAGTTGTTTATTATTCCATTTATTCCATCTCTAATTTTTTTCTTCTGAATGTAGGTGTCAAATGCAAGACATTCCCATTTGCCTTGTGTATGGCAAGGAAGACCCCTGGGTTAGGCCTGTTTGGGGCTTTAAAGTGAAAAAACAACTGCCAGAAGTACCATATTATGAGATTAGCCCAGCAGGTCACTGCCCCCATGACGAGGTTCCTGAGGTATGCACCATTCATTTTTTGGTTATAGAGTTAGCACTTTTTAATTTGGTTTGACTGCATAGTAATTTGTAATTTGAACTGATTTTCTTACTAATTTGGTGTATTTCTTGAGTGACCATTGGATAAGGTAAGTTGGAAACACTACCTTTTATCTTCAAAGTCACATTGGTAAACCTGCAATTCACAGCCAGCCAGCTAAATACATATTACAGTAATAGGCCATAGATAACCATTGTTAACACTTGAAATCAACTAAATATAATTCCTCAAAAAAGAAAAAAAAAAGAAATTAACTAAATAGCGCTAGAATTATTGGAAATCCCATGAAAGCATAATTCAACTGACGGAAGCATGGTGTTGTGAAATATTTCATATTCCATCTATTTGCAAGATTAGAGATATTTCAGCAGCAAATCAGCGCCGTTCTGCTGTTCTATCTGAATATCTCATTCAATTACTCTTGGTAAATGGAAAAAAAAAATGTGGTGTAACTTAACAGAAATTTATTCAGCTGGAAAAAGTAATCTGCTATGCCCCTGTAAGATTTTTTTTTTCTTTTTTTAAAGCTAGTTGTCAAACCGAGCAAACGAACTGAATCCAGCTAGAACGTCCTGGGATATTATTGTTCTAGTCTGATTACAAATTGAACTAACGTTCTAGTATTTCAAAGAGTTTTGGGTTGTGATTTGCTATGTGATTTATTGTTGGCATCTGCAATAAGTTATTTGAACAGTTGTAAAAGCCACTTTTTCCTTTTATATCTTCCAATGTTGTTTCACCTTTGTTGATGTTGCACAGATTGGTACGTCAGTATATAATATTGGTTGCAGTGAAAACTATTAATATCCATTTGATGAAAGTCTAGTTTTATCCCTCTTGTTGTTTTGTTGCCATACCTTCTTACTCTCCCGAAACAATAGGAAACCGAAGAGCATGCAACAATGAAGGATAGAATAGAGAAATTTCAAAAAGGGGAGAAAAGAAAAGAACATATGAGAAAATAAGGGATACATAAAATATACAACAACAAATTCAGATAATCTATATGACATTGAAAGTTCATCTGGATAGCTGTTTTCTCAACTTTCAGTAATTCAAATACAGGAGTTCTTGATTCAGACTGGAAACCTACCTAAGTACTAGATGAAAGCCTACCAATTAACATTTCCATTCATGTACATAAAAATCATAAATTTTCATTTTCAATTATATCCCATAATCACTAATCTTTTTAGACTCATAAATACATGCATCAGTCCTCTCCATGTACATCATATTCATAAGATTAGAGTGGCAAGCTAAATTTTCTAGACTATGGAACTAAATCATGTCCAGTAGTCTTATAGTCTAATAGGCACCAAATATGTTCTTCACTAAACTCCTTGTCAGGAAAATAACTTGTCGTCCATGTTAACCGTAACTAGACCGTTCTTCATTGTGGCATTCGTCTAGTAATTCCTTTCAAATTAATTGGAAAATTTATGCTAAGCCTGTTTTATCTGAATCCTGCTCATTTTTAGAGCCTTTAGTACATTGATTCAATTTTTATTCTTTGTAGCTAGGAAAGTGAATACCAGTTCTACCGTCATGTGTCATACATTGATCAAAAAGGGATGGTCATCCCAAAATGTTGCGAGCATGCAACAGGGAAACTTCTAAACACATCAACCCTTTGACATATTATTTCCAATGAACAACTTAAATGCACGTTAGCTATTTTTCATTTTAGTTTTTCATTTAGCCCTGCTTAGTAGTGCTAGTATTAATGCCCCACTTTGAGACCAACTTTTAAATACTACCGTGGAGATGCAATTTTCCTTAGTACGTTTATTACCATGGCTTATGCATTTACTCATCCATGAGCAACTTTTGTCTTGAATATTCTTTGACATCAATTCTCATATCTCAAGAATTTAAGGTTGATATATCTGTGGGAGAAAGATTATTTTAGGCTGGGGTTCCCCTTTTGGATCTTTACTGCATTTTTTGTTCTTTTCTTTTCCTTTTTTTTTTTTTTTTTTTTTGAAAGGGGGGTGTGTGTTTGGGGGGGGGAGGGGGGGGGGGGAGAGAGAGAGAGAGAGAGAGAGAGAGAGAGAGAGAGAGAGAGGATTTAGTTTGTGCCACTCAAATGGAAGGACATATGAAGTGCTTCCAAATTCCAAATGAAAAAGGTTTGGTGAGGTTTGTTCAAAGCTCTCATTCAGCACTCACACTTTAACCAGTACATGCTGAAACAGGTTGGTCTATGATAACCAGGGGGAGGGGGTTTCAGACAGGTCGTTAGCTTGTTCATGAAAAGCAAAGAAATAAAACCATCAGCAACTCTCATTATTGCAATGTGGTTGGGCTTTGTTTTTGATAGTTCATTTGAGTTCCTAGTGAAGTAATTGTTGGGGAAAAATAATTGTAGCATGTGGGTTTTTATTGGAAATCATTTGCAATCATTGCCTACCAATTAACTGACCAATGTGCTCTGGCTCTGCCATCAGATGGGGCCTTGAACATGAATATCGACCAAAGCAGCTAAGTAGGATATTATTTACTACAGGAGACTTATGCGTACATATGCATGCTCAGCAGATTGAGTGATCACAGCATTACAGTTCATGATGAAGTCTTTTTTACATGGATTGGAAAAGATTTACATATATTGCTTAAATATTGATAAACAAACATGTTCTCACCTTGCTGTTCTAATGCTCCCATTTATAAAAAATACAGCTGAAGATTCTTGTATATATTGCGGGAACATGACATGTAGGAGGCCAGAGCTAGAGCAGTAATAGTTCACTTGCTCAAAGTTCATTATTAATAAATCAGTATATGAAGGTGTTTCACTAAAAATGTGAAAGGGTTACCATGGAGACTAATTTGTATCATATAAATTTACTTGTTTTGCTATCAAGGATATTAGACTTATAATGACATTTCAGGTTGTCCAACTTGTGCCACCCAACATTATCTGTATCACTCTGTACTGACCCGTATTGCTTTTTTTTTTTTTGTGGTTATGTGAACCAGCAGGTTTGGACCTGCACCAATCTGTGCTCCCTTCATATCGTGTCTCCCTCCATATCGTTTGTTGTACAATTTAATGACTTGTGTCCATATTTTTTTTATTTTAATCATCAATCTCACCATATAAACTTTACCTTGACCATCCCAAGATTTGTCATGTTAGTACTAGATCCCTATACCAGTATCATATTGTTATAGAGGTCAAATCAACATGCCAAGCAAGGTTCGCAAGATCAGTACTGAGACCTATAGCGATACATTACTGATTTGGTATAGTGTGAGTCAGAACAGCACGATACGCATTCCATGCCAAGATAATATTTCATTCTTTTTCACTCTTAATGTCTCAGTACCAAGCAGTACAGATCAGTACCTTCAAACATGTAAAACTCAGTACCATACAAGTACCAGTATGGTCAGTGTGAGTTCGTACGACAGACCTTGATACCTGGACTTGATACTCCTCCCATATTGAGTTGTGGTATAGACTATGGAGCAGTATGTTCTAATATAGAGCATTTCATACTGGTATGGCGGACCATGCTGTCACTAAACTGAAATTATGGTCTTCTATATATTCATATTCATAAGTGCTAGAATATCTGCTCATTCTTTATTGTGTATGCCAGTTTCTGCCAAAAAGCTGAAGGTGCCTATCTATGTTGGCATATTTTCGTTTGTGCAATAAAGTAGTTTCAACTTACTCCAGTGATTATTTGATACCATGCAAACTCAAGTTTAAGATTCACGAGAAAGAAGATGGAATGAGGAGTCTGATTCATTTGTGGCAACAGGTTGTAAACTTCTTGTTACGTGGGTGGATTAAGAACCTTGAGTCCCAAGGCTCTGTTGCACTGCCTCTTCTTGAAGAACCTGATTATGCTCAAGATGGCATCTCTCGAGAACTGGAGTATGTCAGAGAAGGATTGCGGCGATCAGTTCAAGTACAATTTTTTGGATCAAAATTTTCTGTTTGGAACTTGATAGGCTCTTTTCTGAAGTCTGGTATTGCAAATTTGCAAATCAATTTCAGATAGAGCAACTCATCACTCTCTAAGTTACTGAAAATTTTCTTCCTGATTGTGTATAATTTATTCTTTACGTAACAAAATTAGTGGGCGCCTTAATATGCCTAAAATTATGGGCATGGCATTAATGCATTGTTTTCTCACTGCAGTTCTCAACTGTTCTGGAGATAGATATACACATTGTGCTCAATGTGCATGTTTTGTCAGCTCTTCCATATTCTAATAGTTACTGAGAAAAAAAAAATCTCTGCCATCAAACTTCAATGGAATAATTTTTAGGAACCCACTATTATTAATCTTGAATAATTCTTGATTTGGTTGATAAACCAATGTAATTACTTAATGGAGCATTCAGAAATCTTGGTCTTTGGATTTATCACACGTGCATGAGTACCATGTGTAGCATCTGTAAAAGATACTAATTGAGCAGTAATTATGAAATATCATCTCATCAAGCAAAATTTAGATAATGGCAACCTAATTAGATGCCTCATCTCTCCAGTAAGAACTATGTCACACAGAAATGTCATGGTGTCGTTTTGTTCCTTCTAAGTTACACGGCTTATTCTTTGTGATCCAAAACTACCTCTTCATCACTGGATTTATGAAACCTTGGTACCCCACCTATCGTTGAAGATCTAAAGATTACATGTTTTTATGTGAGATGCCTACCCTTGAAAGTTTGAAACCCGGTTGCAAGGTTTTGGGCCTTTGATTGTATACTTTTAAGGAAAAGTCTTGCTGCACCGAGTATAGTGTGCATTGGGCCCGGCAATTGATGCACGCATGTGCCAAAGATGAAAAAATGTTTTTGCTCTTGGTACACATCACGTGCTAATCATCGGGTGCACAAAGACTTTTCCTTACTTTCGTCGGGTGCACAAGGACTTTTCTTACTTTCAAAGCAACAAACAGTGTGCACAAGCAATTATAAATTATAATAAATGATGATATTTGTTTTATCAAAGAATTACTTGCCTAAATCAAGATTGTCAAATCAAATGGTGTGACACTAACCATTGCTAGTTTTTCTTTAAGTTTGTGACATGTCAAAAAGTATTGAATTAACCTTTTTGAAATACTAAAAATATTCTTGTAGATTTCATAATTTTTACTAATGGATGGACTGGACAGATAGCCAATTTTAAAGTAACGGGACTATTTTTAGATAATGACAATGTTCTCCTGAATCAATATGCAAGGAACTAGCCCCATTGTCTATCAGACCCATGAATAATATTTTTTGGCAGAAAGCAACTTAAATTCCATTGCACCCTTTTCAGAATAGAGCTGAAAATAAATTATTTCTTATTATCTGGACTGTTTAATTTTATAACCACTTGATGCTTGGAGAAAGAGGAGGGGTGTCAAAATATTTGTTTGCTACTTTATCCATCTTGATTTCAGTTCGTATGAATTGCAGGTTACTGCGCAATCCTTGGATGGAGCAGCGGATTGCATCCAATGACCACCATATATCATGTCTTATTTCATGATTTGCATCCACATGCGAGCCTAGGCTAATATGGTTCATTGGATCGATTTGATGTCCGTTAGAGCGCCACTTCTATCCACATTGTTCGTAATAACTGGAGAAATTATATGAAGTGATATATAAAGTTCAGTAAACTTAAAAGTCAAGTCAGAGATCTCTGAAAAGATATTTTAAATCCTCGAAATTATTTAGATTGGAGCAAGGACGAACTCAGATGGATTTGAGTCAGATTACATGTAGGAGTTAGTCCAATAAAAGATGCAATGAAAAACATGAGTTTTAAATTTTACTAACAGTAATACACATGCAAATACATTGATCCCCACTGAAGATTTTAGACATAAAACAAATTTTAAAAAATATTTTGCCCCATAAGGAAAATAAGTAATATTAATATACGTAGTTGTGCCGTGCATAGAAAAAACAAAAGTAATATACTTATTGCTGCATGTCTCTAACCATTATTATTTGTGTTGATGAGTCTCTTTTTTTCTACATAAATATACGCTTGCGTCACACATGCCATTCTAATCCTACAAATTGGATGGGTCAGAAAGGCCTAGGAGAAGATCTTATCAAACAATGAGGTCAAATGATAAGAGTTTTATTTTCGTACATCATTGAATATTAAACTTATATAGTTGAAGTAAATAGAGAGAATAAAATATTTGCACGATAAATTATATCATTCTCAAATTTACTCATGATATGGTCTAATAATGTTAAGCATCTAGAATGAGTGTTTCATGGATCATGATTTCTAAATAATCCAACAACATTCAGACTAAGAAAAATCTTTGTATATTATCTTCGGTACAGTAAATCTTATGTGGGTTGCATAATCCTTTCTTATTAATCCATGTGAATCCTACATGGCTTAACACGATGGGATGAGCTAGTAGGAATCATGATTACGAATTCATAAATGATATACACTATCCCTGATAAAACGGAACGGAACGGCTTGCCTTCCGAAAAAATAATATGATACCCCAGTTATAAAATTACGATACTCTTGTTATAAAACAATGACATCCTAATTATAAAACGTTAAATCAAAGCTTTACGATATTTCAGAATTTTTTTGATATTGGTCAAAAAAAATTACGATACCCTAGTTATAAAATTATGATATCATAGTTATAAAATTATGACAACTATTCAGAAAGCCAAAAAAAATTACGATACCCTAATTGTAAAATTATGACACCGAAGTTATAAAATTACGACACCCATTTAAAAAATGTTAAGGCAAAGCTTTATGCCATTTCAATAAAAAAAATTACGATACTGTAGTTGTAAAAATACGACACCGTAATTATAAAATTACGACATCCCTGAAAGATCTCTGATATAGGCCAAAAAAATATTACGATACTCCAGTGGTAAAATTATAATACTATAGTTATAAAATTATAACACATTCATAAAACATTAAAATAAAATTTACGATATTTTGACCAAAACATATTACGATATCGTATTTATAAAATTATGGCATCCTTAGAAGATATCTGATATAGGTCAAAAAAATATTACGATACCTCAGTTATAAAATTACGATATCCTAATTGAAAACCTACGTATTAATGCATGATATGCTCAAAACTTAAGATTGTATTTCTGCTATTCTATCTCGTCTCATTGCATTAAGCCATGCAAAATGCACATAAATCAATAAGGAGTGGTATAGTTCATATAAAATTTGTTGTACCAATGTACAAAATCTTTTTCTTCTCACTAATTTTTCATTGAAAAAAAAAATTGCCGATGGTGTAGCAAGCGTGCACCAACCCAATGGAAAAACTTTTACTTCACCTAATTACTTCGGATTGGTTTGAAAGGAAAAGTCTTTGTACATCGCCCCTGGTGTAGCAAGTCCTACATGGGCTGCATCGCCTCTTCTGATTGGTCCACGTGGATCCTACGTGGCTGACGATGTGAGACGGTATGGCTCTGCTACGATGTTACGTTCTGATCGTGACGTCCATTAAAAGCGCTTCGCCTTTATTTTAAAAATAGTATGCAGACGAAATACCCCTTCCCTCCAGCCTTTTTCTACCGCCATTTTTTTCTTGGATTATATCTGTGCAAGACAAACTCTTTCCAATTCTAAAACATTCTTCCCCCTCGCTCTGTTTTTCGGATGCAAGGAATCAGTCCAAGGTTTGAGCGATCCTGAGCCCTCGCTCTAAGAGTCCGGTGTCAAGTTTTCTCCTGTTTTGATTTTCGGTCGAAAGAAAATATTTCAGCTTCGAGGCTGGTATACGTAGCTACCGAAAATGTCATCCGTAGCAGGAAGTAAAAAGTCCTTGTTTCCACTTCTTTGTAAAGCTCCTTTATTACACTAACTATTTTTTGTCGTTAGAGGAAGTTAATGCCTAAGGAAATCATTTAATGCGCGGGTAACTTCCTTAGACCAAAACAGTTATGACATTCTGGGAGTCATAACTGTTTAGCGTTTAGTGTTTTGTAGCACGAATGTCATACTTTTTTAACTAGGATGTTATACCTTATGAACTGGGGTATCGTCAGAGTGTTTCAGCCTATATTCCCCGTTATTCCCTGTCCGTATAGCTCTAGTGTCGTTATTTGACAACTCGGGTGTCCTACGATTTTCTAAATTCAATTTCAGCAAGGGTCTTCCAATATGGGAGCTGGTAACGGTTGGGGCATGGCTTAACGGTTACATCTGGGGTGTCGTTATATAATAACTGGGGTGTCGAAGGTTTGTATCTACAGTGTCGTAATGTTTTCCTTGGGTGTCGCAAGGCTATGGTGTCGTCGGATTATTTCAAAGGTGTCGTAAGTTCTATAGCTAACATTTGGAGCTAGGGTCTCATCATCTGACAGCTCGGGTGTCGTAGGTTGTTTTTTGGGGTGTCGTCACGTTTACAGCTATGAAAACTGGGGTGTCGTAAGTCTTTCTGGGGTGTCGTAATAGTCTTTCTGGGGTGTCGTAAGTTGTTTTATAGGGTGTCGTAGGTTATTTTCTCGGGTGTCCTATCATAGTTTTAATCAGGAGTGTCGTTTATTTCTTTTGGGGGTCGTATCGTAGTTTTAATCCTTCGCGACACTGTAGTTCAAACATCACGACATCGTAGCGACAATGCTATGACACCATTGCTTATAATGGATGCTGGAGAGAAGGCCCACGACACCCCAAGAGGAATTCGCCCGAAAATCATTCATGATACCCTAGTTGAAACGTTACGACACCCTAGCGACAACGCTACGACACCCATACTTAACAACGGACGCTGGAGAAAAGCCTCGCGACACCCCAAGAGGAATTCACCCAAAAATATTTGTGATATCCTAGTTGAAACGAACGACACACTAGCGACAACGCTACGACACCCATGCTTATAACCTTCGCGATCGAAAAGGCATGCAGTGTCATAATGTTTTCCTTGGGTGTCGCAAGGCTGTAGTGTCGTCGGATTATTTTAGAGGTGTCGTAAATTCTATAGCTAACATTTGGACTAGGGTCTCGTCATCTGATAGCTCAGGTATCGTAGGTTATTTTCTGAGGTGTCATCACGTTTACAGCTATGAGAACTGAGGTGTCGTAACAGTCTTTTTGGGGTATCGTAACAGTCTTTCTGGGGTGTCGTAAGTTGTTTTATAGGGTGTCGTATGTTGTTTTCTTGGGTGTCGTATCGTAGTTTTAATCAAGAGTGTTGTTTGTTTCTTTCAGGGGTCATATCGTAGTTTTAATCCTTCGTGACACTATAGTTCAAACATCACGACATCGTAGCGACAATGCTACGATACCATTGCTTATAATGGACGCTGGAGAGAAGGCCCGCGACACCCTAAGAGGAATTCGTGCGAAAATCATTCGTGACACCCTAGTTGAAACGTTACGACACTCTAGCGACAACGCTACGACACCCATGCTTAACAACGGACGCTGGAGAAAAGCCTCGCGACACTCCAAGAGGAATTGGCTTGGGCAATCCGAAATCTTTTCCATCGGCCAAGTCGTCACCTCTTCCTTGTCGCAGTATATATGGAATATGTGGTCAAGAATGTTATGCCATTTCTTTGCATTGGATTTGTACCTGGCATTGCATTTTAATGAATTTAGGTGCTTGAACACCTTTCTTTCCATGTCGACAGCCACCATATGCCAGTGCGAATTATCCGAGTTGATTATGGTGAAAAGAAACCGGAACTGAGCCCTATCTTCATCGGATACATTGTCAAATATCGAAGCCCTTGATGTTGCAGCGAGTTCATGAGTACTTAATGGAGAAGTCAGACACATGGTGACTACGAAAACTGATGCAAAGATGCACTTATGGTATCGGTCCAGATGCTCTGTCCAGTTGCTCATCAAAAACTCTTGGCCAGCATCAATTATCTGCCAATGCAATGTAAACTAATTAATATAATTTTAAAATCAACAACTAGAAAAGGTTCTTGAGATACTTACATCATCTATTATCATATCATTGTTAATAAGATCTTGAAGACTTTTTCTTGTTACAACGCCACCTAACTTATTGGTGTACACGATCTCGTCGGTTATTCGTTCGCTCAAAAAAAAATTTATAATAATTTGATCATCTTCGACTGTTGTATTGGGCTTTGATGTGCCCATTGTCTTCGATGACTTTCTAGGATGGGTTGTCTCATAAGAATCTCCTCTGACCTTGGATGTCTTACGCTTCCTCGGCTCTTTTTTAACCCTCTTAACAAGTGAAAGCATTCCAACGATTTCTATGTCCACATCATTACCCTTTGGCACAGGGGTGCCAAGTTTATTATCAGATTTGGACTCCTCTTGGCCCTTCGTAGAATGCCCCTCCCCCCTCTTCTCCTCCTCTTTATTTTCATTCCCATGCTCTGTTTGATCATCCAAGGAATCCCCCTCCAATCTCTTCTCCTCTGTTTTTGCATTCCCCGGCTCATTTGGATACTCGGAGGAATGGTCCTCCTCCATCTTCTTCTCCTCAGTATTTTCATCCCACGCTCGCGAAGACACTCCAGGGAATGCCCCTCCTCTGTCTTCCCATCTCCCTTGTCCTCCTCATTTTTTGCATTGCTTTCCTTTCTGAGCAGTGAACTGAGGAGGCTCTCAACAATGGCCAGCCTGTGCCTGACATCGTCGAGTTGATCCTTAACGCACACCAATTCAATCCTCAACTCGGCACTGCTTGCACAGCTATCTGTTGGTTCAGGCGATGCTACTGTCTATTAAGTGAGAAGCCAACGCTCTTGTAACAGTGGTACAATAGCTCCCTCCTTCTACAAATCAAGATGATAAACAAATTAATATTAAGTAGAAATATTAACACATTAAGTGAAAAAATATGGTCAGAGCAATGGAGCAATGTATTAGCTTACCAAGTCGTGAGGCTGCATGTTGGCAACCCGAACCGACTGGATCTTCATTTGATTGTCATACCACTTCAACAGCCGGGGTAATTTATCGGGATATGCTGGTTCTCGCATTGATGAATGCTCGAGGAACCACGCCTGAACATGATAATTTTGGGATATGAAAAAAATATAATATTAACAAAGAAATTATACTAAGGACACTCTTTCTGCATCTCAATAAACCTTACCACCAGCCCTGCCGAGCATCCGAATAGGGTAGGCTGCCTCCTAACCTTGTTTGCTCTCTTTGAGTGGACCGGCTCCTCGAAACGCAAGCAAGCAGCGACTTCTGGGAGAGCCAGAACAATCAACTCCTTGAATGCCGAAGCCCAGTCGATCCTCTCTAGTTGACTTAAGTCATCCAAGTGCTGGATGAGATACTGTTGCAATATCTGATTAGACTTTGGAGCCAAAAATATGGCAAACATGTAGGCAATCCATAGTTTGACGGTGTCCTCGACATCCTCCTGTGTCTTGGATGATCGGAGTCAAAATATTAACTTCTCCAATCCTTTTTTATGAAGATCTAAACCCTAGCCAAATTGTCTGAACAACCTTCCGTTGAACATCTGGCTAGACGTATCAATCTTCGTCCCATGAGCTGAAAGACCCAGAATAAGTGCAACTTCGTCGGCACTGAATAAAATCGGTTTGCCACAGAAAATGAACTCATCGTCTCTATTGTAACATCTTATGATGTCTGCTAGAAGTCGCCCATCGACTGTGAACATCTGCATGTCGACGAAGGCACCAAATGGGGTCCGTCGTATAAGTTTTGTATGTTGTGTCGTAAACCCCATCTTCCAAACTTTCTGAACGTATATGGCCGGACTGCAACTATTCTTAAATAACTGGGAAGCCTTCACTGGCCTGATTGGAATAATTTTTATATCATCTAAAACAGGGGATAAAAACATACTTGTCAACTGGTTGTCATTATGTATGAACTAGGGTGTCATGACATTTTAAGAGAGAATGGCATAATATCTTAACAAAGGGACAAACATACCTGAAGGAGTCGCATCCTCATTCGAATAAAGAACGATGTCTTTGCTTTGTTCCGCCATTTTCTCCTTCCGGTTCTTCTTTGTTTGCGGTCGTCGTCCACAAACGAAAGTACTCATCTCCATGAATGAAATAGATGGAAGAAAGAACTATGGAAGAAATTTAGGATACCAGTGGCTTCTGAGCAACAAACGAAGGACCTCTAGGGTTCAAAAATTTTTTTATGCTGACCTTAAAGAAATATGAAAGGACACCATGAGCGCCACGATTATATCACTGATACGCAAACCCATAGCAACCGGCCACGTTATGCAACTTTTCTTGAAAGATGGCATAGCTGAATTACTAGGGTGTCGTTGAATTACAACTAGGGTGACGTCAAAATTCCCGCCTAGTTCAAATATATCGTAGTGGTGTCATAAGTTTATACCAAGGGTGTCGTAATGTTTCAACTGAGGTATCGCGAACAATACCTCATGAAACAACTTACGACACCCCAGAAATAATCTGACGACACCCCAGCCTTTGTGGGCCTTCTCTCTAGAGTTCGTCATAAGCACGGGTGCCGTAGCTTTGTCGATAGGGTGTCATAATGTTTCAACTAGGGTGTCGCAAACGATTATCGTGTGAATTCCTCTTGGGGTGTCGCGAGCCCTCTCTCCCGCATCGGTTATCAGCACGGGTTCACATATTACGACATCGTTGCTAAAACTATTCAGGCAGGAACTAACGACACCCCAGAAAATAACCTACGACACTCCATGGTCAGTTATAAGCACGGGTGTCATAGCATTGTCGCTAGGGTGTCATAAGGTTTCAACTGGGGTATCGCGAAGGATTTTCAGCCGAATTCCTCATGGGGTGTCACATGGCTTCTCTCCATGGTCAGTTATAAGCACGGGTGTCGTAGCATTGGTGCTAGGGTATCGTAAGGTTTAAATTGGAGTGTCGCAAAGGATTTTCGGTAGAATTCCTCCTAGGGTGTCGCGAGGATTCTCTCCATGGTCAGTTATAAGCACGAGTGTCGTAGCATTGGTGCTAGGGTGTCGTAAGGTTTAAACTGGGACATTGCGAAGGATTTTCGGCAGAATTTCTCCTGGGGTATCGTGTGGCTTCTTTCCATGGTCAGTTATAAGCACGGGTGTCGTAGCATTGGTGCTAGGGTGTCATAAGGTTTAAACTGGGGTGTTGCAAAGGATTTTTGGCTGAATTACTCCTGGGGTGTCGCGGGGCTTCTCTCCATGGTCAGTTATAAGCACGGATGTCATAGCATTGGTGCTAAGGTGTCGTAAGGTTTCAACTGGGGTGTCGCGAAGGATTTTCGGCCGAATTCCTCATGGGGTGTCGCGGGGCTTCTCTCCATGATCAGTTATAAGCACGGGTGTCGTAGTATTGGTACTAGGGTGTCGTAAGGTTTAAACTGGGGTGTTGCGAAGGATTTTCGGCAGAATTCCTCTTGGGGTGTCGCAGGGCTTCTCTCCATGGTCAGATATAAGCACAGGTGTTGTAACATTGGTGCTAGGGTGTCATAAGGTTTAAACTGGGACATTTTGAAGGATTTTCGCAGAATTCCTTCTGAGGTGTCGTGGGGCTTTTCTCCATGGTCAGTTATAAGCACGGGTGTCGTAGCATTGGTGCTAGGGTGTCGTAAGGTTTAAACTAGGGTGTCGCGAAGGATTTTCGGCCGAATTACTCCTGGAGTGTCACGGGGCTTCTCTCCATGGCCAGTTATAAGCACGGGTGTCATAGCATTGGTGTTAGGGTATCGTAAGGTTTCAACTGGGGTGTCACGAAGAATTTTGATCGAATTCCTCCAGGGGTGTTGCGGGGCTATTCTCCAGCGTCCGTTATAAGCACGGGTGTCGTAGCGTTGTCGCTTGGGTGTCTTAATATTTCAACTGCGGCATCGTAGATCTTTTTTTGGATAAACATAACTTGGGTGTCATAATACTTTCGGTCGGTTTCCTCTTGGGACGTCGTAAAGCTTATCCGTTCAGCGTGCATTTAAACGACGGGCGCCAAGTGGCCGATTGAATAATTGAAAAGTGCTCATTCCGTCATGCAAGGAGAGACACTTCGATTTACTATAACGAAGATGTTAGCATGGCCGATACTTGTTCCGAATCGGGGATTGGAACACTGAGTTCGATGAGATTTGGTTTCTCGACACTCTCTTCAGTAATGGTTTTTGTCCCCCATCCCCTAACTCGACGGCTATAAAAGGGGAAAGGATGAGTATTGCCTGCAACCACATGAAGGGTTCTCTTTGATTGAGAGAGATAGTTTAAGAAAGCTTTGTCCATGACGACATTGGAGGTAGACGAGTTGGCTTTCGTCTTTAGCATCAAACTTCGGCTCGATGGCTCCGATGAAGATGTTGAAAAGTAAACTGCCAAGGAAACGCTGAAGACTGACTGGTGGATCTCCGAAATCCCTTTTTGAGCATACAAGTGTGAAGAAGAGAAAGGGAGGAGGCCATAGAGGTCCGTCTCGAAACGAAAAAAAGTGTTTCCGTAAGAAATTGTAAAGAAAATTTGTAATGACTAATAAATATAATTATAGAAGAACTTATGACTGCTTTGTAACTATGGTATTTTAATAGTAAATCTGGGGTATCGTAGCTTTATTACGATTACGATTGATTTTCTCCTAAGATGTCGTAAAGCTTTTTCCCTAAGATGAACGGATGTCTTAGGTTTGTAACTAGGGTGTCGTACTATTTTAGCTTGGATGTCGTCACTGGTTTTCGGTCGATTTCCTCCTGGGATGTCGTAAAGTTTTCTCCTAAGCGTGAACGGGTATCTTAGGTTTGTAACTTGGGTGTCGTAATAATTCAACTGGGGTGTCCTCACTGTTTTTTGGCCGACTACCTCCTGCGATGTCACGAGGCTTTTCATTAGCACCCGTTGTAAGGCCACGAGTTTCATAAGTTTGAACCTACGGTATCTTAACTGTAAAGCTGAGGTGTTGTAGCTTTGTTTAGACCGATTTACTCCTGGGATGTCGTAAAGCTTTTCCCTTAAGCGTGAATGGGTGTTTTAGGTTTGTAACTTAGGTGTTGTAATAATTCAACTAGGGTGTCCTCACTGGTTTTTGGTTGATTTCCTCCTACGATGTCACAAGGCTTTTCTTCAGCGTTCGGTGTAAGGCCACAGGTGTCATAAATTTAAACCTTTGGTGTCTTAACGGTAAAGCTGGGGTGTTCCGGGCAATTTCCTGAATGGGTGTCTTAGGTTTATAACTAAGGTGTCATACTATTTTAGCTAGAATATCATCACTAATTTTCGGCCAATTTTCTACTAGATTGTCGTGAGGCTTCTCTTCATGGTCAGTTATAAGCACGGGTGTCGTAACATTGTTGATAGGGTGTCGAAAGGTTTCAGCTGGGGTGTCACGAAGGATTTTCGGCCGAATTCCTCCTAGGGTATCGCGGGGCTTCTCTCCATGGTCAGTTATAAGCACGGATGTCGTAGCATTGGTGCTAGGGTATCGTAAGGTTTCAACTGGGGTGTCGCGAAGGATTTTCGACCGAATTCCTCCTGTGGTGTCGCGGGGCTTCTCTCCATGGTCAGTTATAAGCACGGGTGTCGTAGCATTGGTTCTAGGATGTCGTAAGGTTTTAACTGGGGTGTTGCGAAGGATTTTCGACCGAATTTCTCCTGGGGTATCGCGGGGCTTCTCTCCATGGTCAGTTATAAGCACGGGTATCGTAGCATTGTCGATAAGGTGTCGTAAGGTTTCAATTGGGGTGTCGCGAAGGATTTTCAGCCGAATTCATCGTGGGGTGTCGTGGGGCTTCTCTCCATGGTCAGTTATAAGTACTGGTGTCGTAGCATTGTCGCTAGGGTGTCGTAAGGTTTAAACTGGGGTATCATGAAGGATTTTCGGCTGAATTTCTACTGGGGTGTCGCGGCCGTTCTCTCCATCGTCCGTTATAAGCACGGGTGTCGTAGAGTTATCGATAGGGTGTCTTAACGACACCCAAGGAAACATGTCCGACACTGCAATTACAAACTTTCGACACCCCAGTTCTTATATAACGACATCCTAGATGTAACCGTTAAGCCACAAACTAACGAGACACCAGCTCTCATATTACGACACCCCAGCCTTACGATACCCAAGGAATCCTTTGACACTGCAGAATCCTTCGACACCCTAGTTCTTATATAACGACACCCTAGAAAATATCGTATGACACCCGAGTTGTAAAGTGATGACACTAGAACTATATGGACAGGGAATAATGGGGAATATAGGTCGAAATACTCTGACAACACCCTAGTTCATAAGGTATAACCTCCTAGTTAAAAGAGTACGACATTTGTGTAGAAACACACTAAACTCAAGGTATTTAAGATGTTACCTGAGCATTAAATGGTTTCCTGATGCATTAACTTCTTCTAACGACCAAAATAGTTGGTGTAATAAAGGAACTATAAAAAGATGTGGGAATAAGGACTTTTTACTTTCTGCTACGGATGACATTTTCTTCAGAAGTTTTTTAAGAAGCCTTCAGTAGCTAGGTATTTCAGCCTCGAAGCTGAAATATTTTCTTTCGACCAGACTCTCAGAGCGAGGGCTCAGGATCTTGCTCAAACCTTGGACTGATTCCTTGCACCCGAAAGCCAGAGTAAGGGGGAAGAGAGTTTGTCTTGTACAGATATAATCCAAGAAAAAAATGGTAGTAGAAAAAGGCTAAAGAAAAGGGGCATTTTTATCTGCACACTATTTTAAAATAAAGGCGAAGCGCTTTTAATGGACGTCACGATTAGAACGTAATATTGTAGCAGAGCCATACCATTCTGCATGATCAGTTACGTAGTATATGGACCAATAAAAAAAAAAAAAAGGCAATGCAGTTCATATAGGACATGCTGCGCCGTGTATAAAGACTTTGGTTTGAAGGAAAAGACTTTGTACACCGCCCCCGGTGCAGCAAGTCCTACGTGGGCTGCACCGCTCCTTCCTATTGGTCCACATGGATCCCATGTGGCCTGACACGATGGGACAGAATAGCAGGAGGATAATGTTACTTTTATATCGTACATCCATTAAAAGTTGTTCAGCCTTTTACCATTGGTGTGAAGACGAAAATGCCCTTTCCCTCCAACCTACTTCAACCCGCCATCTTATTTGGATTTTGCTGATAAAAATTGTAAGGTTCTGGCCTGAAAGAAGAGTATCCGAAGGAGTGACAAAGCTCTACCAGACGATATCCTTACGCGCATTCAAAGAGAACAAGATTTCCATCATCGCGGAGACTGGCTGAAGCGACAGAGGAGTTGTGAGTGTTGCTGCTCCAGACCTCAGCTCCCTTCAAAGAGTCAAAGAGAACGAGACCTCCGGCCTCATTGAGTAGAAGAAATGAATTATATCCGACAGAAACATGAGCGCCGGCAACCCATACAGGTACCTGCTCGGAGGATGGGATCGATCTCGAGTTGAAGCGAATGCTGACTTCATACTGGTTAGGTTCGTCAGAGCGGCTAAAGAACTCCAATGCAAAGTTCTTGAACTAGGATGTCGTGGGTCTTGAACTAGAGTGTCATAGGTCTTGAACTAGGGTGTCGTGGGTCTTGAACTGGGGTGTCATGGGTCTTGAACTAGAGTGTCGTGGGTCTTGAACTGGGGGTGTCGTGGGCCTTGAACTGGGGTGTTGTGGGTCTTGAACTAGGGGTGTCATGGGTCTTGAACTGGGGGTATCGTGGGTCCTGAACTAGGGTGTCGTGGGTCTTAAACTGGGGTGTCTGGGTCTTGAACTGGGGTGTCGTGGGTCTTGAACTGGGGGTATCATAGGTCTTCAACTGGGGGTGTCATGGGTCTTGAACTAGGGGTGTCGTGGGTCTTGAACTGGAGTGTCGTGGGTCTTAAACTAGGGGTGTCATGGGTCTTGAACTGGGGTGTCATGGGTCTTGAACTAGGGGTGTCGTGGGTCTTGAACTGGGGGTGTCGTGGGTCTTAAACTAACGGTGTCGTGGGTCTTGAACTGGGGTGTCGTGGGTCTTGAACTAGGGGTGTCGTGGGTCTTGAACTGGGGGTATCATAGGTCTTGAACTGGGGGTGTCGTGGGTCTTAAACTAGGGTATCGTGGGTCTTGAACTAGGGGTATCATGGGTCTTGAACTAGGGGTGTCGTGGGTCTTGAACTGGGGTGTCGTGGGTCTTAAACTAGGGTGTCGTGGGTCTTGAACTAGGGGTGTCATGGGTCTTGAACTAGGGTGTCGTGGGTCTTGAACTATGGGTGTCATGGGTCTTGAACTGGGGTGTCATGGGTCTTGAACTGGGGGTGTTGTGGGTCGGTGTCATGGGTCTTGAATTGGGGGTGTCGTGGGTCTTGAACTGGGGTGTCGTGGGTCTTAAACTAGGGTGTCGTGGGTCTTGAACTAGGGTGTCATGGGTCTTGAACTGGGGGTGTCGTGGGTCTTGAACTGGGGTGTCGTAGGTCTTGAACTAGGGTGTCGTGGGTCTTGAACTAGGGGTGTCGTGGGTCTTGAACTAGGGCTATCATGGGTCTTGAACTGGGGTGTCGTAGGTCTTGAACTGGAGTGTCGTGGGTCTTAAACTAGGGTGTCGTGAGTCTTGAACTAGGGGTGTCATGGGTCTTGAACTAGGGGTGTCATGGGTCTTGAACTGGGGTGTCGTGGGTCTTGAACTAGGGTGTCATGGGTCTTGAACTGGGGGTGTCGTGGGTCTTGAACTAGGGTGTCGTGGGTCTTGAACTAGGGGTGTCGTGGGTCTTGAACTGGGGGTGTCGTGGGTCTTGAACTAGGGTATCGTGGGTCTTGAACTAGGGGTGTCATGGGTCTTGAACTGGGGTATCGTGGGTCTTAAACTAGGGTGCGTGGGTCTTGTTCAAGACCATTTCTAGCATTCTTCTATGGAGGATTTGTTGTTTCTATTGACCATTTCTAGCATTCTTCTTCTTCTCTTTTATTCTTTCTCCCTTCTATGGAGAATATTCTACGAGGGGAGAAGGAACCAAGAGTGTTACCTCCTCGACTACATATGCTTCAAGCCTTCCGACGATTGCAAGCTCTCCACCGAGCTCTACGCCGAAATCGTCCAGCGCAACGAAAACTTGGGCCTCGCCGATTACAAGTTCCTCCTTAAGATCATGGCCAAGTCGGGCGTCGGAGAGGAGGGTTACTGCCCGAAGAACATAATCGACGGGCGCGAGCAATCCCCAACCCACGAAGACACGCTCGTAGAGATGGACGGCTGCTTCAATGCGACTCTCGATGAGCTCTTCTCCAAGTCAGGCTTCGCCCCATCAGACGTTGATGTTCTCGTCGTCAGCGTGTCCATGTTCTCCCCCTCCCCTTCTCTGACGTCGCGGATCGTCCGCCGCTACAAAATGAGGGACGACGTCAGGGTCTTCGGCCTCTCGGGGATGGGGTGCAGCGCGGGCGTCATAGCAATCGACCTCGTCGCCGGCATCTTCAAGTCACGCCCGAAGACACTCGCGGTCATCGTGCTGTCCGAGTCCATCACTCCCAACTGGTACTCGGGCAACGATAGGTCGATGATGGTCAGCAACTGCCTCTTCCGCTCGGGTGGTTGTTCCATGCTCGCCACCAACGATCCTTCGCTCAGGCACCGTGCGAAGATGAGGCTCAAGTGCCTCGTCCGCACTCACCTCGGTGCAAGCGACGATGCCTACGGCTGCGCAGTGCAGGACGAGGACGATGCCGAGCGCCATGGCTTCCGCCTCAGCAGGAGCCTCCCAGAGGTGGTGCTGCACGCCTTGTCCAGGAATCTCTTGAACAAGACCCACGACACCCCAGTTCAAGACCCATGACACCCCTAGTTCAAGACCCACGATACCCTAGTTCAAGACCCACGACACCCAGTTCAAGACCCATGACACCCCCAGTTCAAGACCCACGACACCCTAGTTTAAGACCCACGACACCCCAGTTCAAGACCCACGACACCCCAGTTCAAGACCCATGACACCCCTAGTTCAAGACCCACGACACCGCTAGTTTAAGACCCACGACACCCCCAGTTCAAGACCCACGATACCCCTAGTTCAAGACCCATGACACCCCTAGTTCAAGACCCATGATACCCCTAGTTCAAGATCCACGACATCCCTAGTTCAAGACCCACGACACCCTAGTTTAAGACCCACGACACCCCCAGTTCAAGACCCATGATACCCCTAGTTCAAGACCCATGACACCCCAGTTCAAGACCCACGACACCCCTAGTTCAAGACCCATGATACCCCTAGTTCAAGATCCACGACATCCCTAGTTCAAGACCTACGACACCCTAGTTTAAGACCCACAACACCCCCAGTTCAAGACCTATGATACCCCCAGTTCAAGACCCACGACACCGCTAGTTTAAGACCCACAACACCCCTAGTTCAAGACCCACGACACCCCAGTTCAAGACCCATGACACCCCTAGTTCAAGACCCATGACACCCCTAGTTCAAGACCACGACACCCTAGTTTAAGACCCACGACACCCCCAGTTCAAGACCACGACACCTAGTTCAAGACCCACGACACCCCCAGTTCAAGACCTATGATACCCCCAGTTCAAGACCCACGACACCCCAGTTCAAGACCCAGACACCCCAGTTTAAGACCCACGATACCCTAGTTCAAGACCCACGACACCCCCAGTTCAAGACCCATGACACCCCCAGTTCAAGACCCACGACACCCTAGTTCAAGACCCACAACACCCCAGTTCAAGGCCCACGATACCCCCAGTTCAAGACCCACGACACTCTAGTTCAAGACCCATGACACCCAGTTCAAAACCCACGACACCCTAGTTCAAGACCCACGACACTCTAGTTCAAGACCCACGACACCCTAGTTCAAGAATTTTGCATTGGAGTTCTTTAGCCGCTCTGACGAACCTAACCAGTATGAAGTCAGCATTCGCTTCAACTCGAGATCGATCCCGTCCTCCGAGCAGGTACCTGTATGGGTTGCCGGTGCTCATGTTTCTGTCGGATATAATTCGTTTCTTCTACTCAATGAGGCCGGAGGTCTCGTTCTCTTTGACTCTTCGAAGGGAGCTGAGGTCTGGAGCAGCAACACTCACAACTCCTCCGTCGCTTCAGCCAGTCTCCGCGACGATGGGAATCTTGTTCTCTTGAATGCGCATAAGGATATCATCTGGTAGAGCTTTGCCACTCCTTCGGATACTCTTCTTTCAGGCCAGAACCTTACGATTTTTTATCAGTAAAATTCAAATAAGATGGCGGGTTGAAGTAGGCTGAAGGAAAAGGGCATTTTCGTCTTCACACCAATGGTAAAAGGCTGAACGACTTTTAATGGATGTACGATCAAAAGTAATATTATCCTCCTGCTATTCTGTCCCATCGTGTCAGGCCATATGGGATCCATATGGATCAATAGGAAGAAGCGGTGCAGCCCACATAGAACTTACTGTACCGGGAGCAGTGTATAAAGTCTTTTCCTTGGTTTGAAATAGGCTATGCTTAAAACCAGCCCAACCCATTTCCATCTCTAATTCTTCTCAAGGAAAACACTTTGTACACCGCTCCCGGTGCAGCAAGGCCTACGTGGGCTGCACCGCCTCTTCCGATGGTCCACATGGCTCCCATGTGGCCTGACACGATGGGACAGAATAGCAGGAGGATAATGTTACTTTTTGATCGTACATCCATTAAAAGTCGTTCAGCCTTTTACTATTGGTGTGAAGACAAAAATGCCCTTTCCCTCCAGCCTACTTCAACCCGCCATCTTATTTGGATTTTGCTGAAAAAAAATCGTAAGGTTCTGGGGTGTCGTGGGTCTTAAACTAGCGGTGTCGTGGGTCTTGAACTGGGGTGTCGTGGGTCTTGAACTGGGGTGCCGTGGGTCTTGAACTAGGGGTGTCATGGGTCTTAAACTGGGGTGTCGTGGGTCTTGAACTGGGGTGTCGTGGTCTTGAACTAGGGTGTCGTGAGTCTTGAACTAGGGGTGTCATGGGTCTTGAACTGGGGGTGTCGTGGGTCTTGAACTGGGGTGTCGTGGGTCTTGAACTAGGGGTGTCATGGGTCTTGAACTGGGGGTGTCGTGGGTCTTGAACTGGGGTGTCGTGGGTCTTGAACTATGGGTGTCATGGGTCTTGAACTGGGGTGTCGTGGTCTTGAACTGGGGTGTCGTGGGTCTTGAACTGGGGGTGTCATGGGTCTTGAACGGGGGTGTCGTGGGTCTTGAACTAGGGTGTCGTGGGTCTTAAACTAGCGGTGTCATGGGTCTTGAACTGGGGGTGTCGTGGGTCTTGAACTGGGGGTATCATGGGTCTTGAACTGGGGGTGTCGTGGATCTTTAACTGGGGTGTCATGGGTCTTTAACTGGGGGTGTCGTGGGTCTTGAACTGGGGTGTCATGAGTCTTTAACTGGGGGTGTCATGGGTCTTGAACTAGGGTGTCGTGGGTCTTGAACTGGGGTGTCATGGGTCTTAAACTGGGGTGTCGTGGGTCTTGAACTAGGGGTGTCATGGGTCTTGACCTAGGGTGTCGTGGGTCTTGAACTTGGGTGTCATGTGTCTTGAACTGAGGTATCGTGGGTCTTGAACTTGGGGTATCGTGGGTCTTAAATTATGGTGTCGTGGGTATTGAACTAGGGGTGTCGTGGGTTTAAATGGGGGTGTCGTGGGATGCTGCCCAACCTCTTCTCTATCCACTTCTACGCGACCGAAGAGATGCTGCTCAACTTCAACGCCATCTTCCTCCTCTTCCTCTTCTTCTTCGACTTCGACCTTCGTAGCCGGAGAACCCCAAAACTTGAAATTAAAATCAAAATAGTCAAGAGAATTGCTACACGTAACCCACCCAATGAGATTGCTGACCGTAATTAAAATCAAACATAGAAAAATAGAAACGAAAATTGATCCACGGAACCCATCCAGTAAGATCAGGCCGATATCAATCGATCCCAGAAACGTAATGACCTGCATTCCAAGGTAAATTATAGTAGCCGTCGAACCAATTACCATACTTATCCATCAAAAATATTTACAAGCCCTTTGCAATCTCCTCCACGAATGCCTGAAGATTCCGACCAGACGACCCTCCATCGGCGACGGCTTCTCGCACTCTGTCCCGCCACTCCTTTGCCTTCGCCCTTAACTCCGCTCCCCTGTCCCCTTTCCCCATGACGACCTCCAAACACCTCCTCAACTCCCTACCCTCCAACACCCCCTCCTCGTTAGCCTCAGCCTTCAACCCCGTCCTCCACGACTCCTCCGCCAGCCTCGCGTTCATGCCTTGGTCAGACATCTGCGGTGCTTCCACGATCGGCACGCGGCACGCCAAGCTCTCCAGCATCGAGTTCCACCCACAGTGCGTGACGAAGCACCCAACCGAGGGGTGGGATAGCACCTTCCACTGAGAGCACCACTCCACCACCATCCCCTTCTCTCCTCTCTCCAACTCCACGCCTCCTCCTCTGTTGTCCTTCCGCACCACCCAGGGATTGCCCCATGACCGCAATCCCGGCCTCGACGATCGCCCTGGCCGCCGTGATTCTAGAGGGGGCGCCCCCTTCCAGCTTGATGGCGTCCATCCCACCCTCCTTGAGTAATCTCACCGCCGTGTGCACAGCCTGTCCTGCCATCAATCCAAGATCAACAAGAGACGATTTCCTTTTTTCTTTTTTTTTAGAGAGCGCGTGAGAGAGAGGCAGAGACCTAGGAAGGGGAGGACTCGTAGGAGCCGAAGGGGAGGTCGCCAACGAGGAGAGGGCGAGAGGCGCCGCAGCTGACGGCGCGGTAGTGGACGAGCATCTCGTCGAGGCAGGGAATTCTTTCTTGAATTCCCACAAGCGCATGCGGATAGCGAGGAACCGAGCGCGCAGAGGAAGCTATCGCTGGTCATGGGCAGCATCTCTTCAATCGCGTAGAAGTGGACAGAGAAGAGGTTGGGCAGCATCCCACGACACCCCCAGTTAAACCCACGACACCCTAGTTCAATACCCACGACACCATAATTTAAGACCCACGATACCCCAAGTTCAAGACCCACGATACCCCAGTTCAAGACACATGACACCCAAGCTCAAGACCCACGACACCCTAGGTCAAGACCCATGACACCCCTAGTTCAAGACCCATGACACCCTAGTTCAAGACCCACGACACCCCAGTTTAAGACCCATGACACCCCAGTTCAAGACCCACGACACCCTAGTTCAAGACCCATGACACCCCCAGTTAAAGACTCATGACACCCCAGTTCAAGACCCACGACACCCCCAGTTAAAGACCCATGACACCCCAGTTAAAGATCCACGACACCCCCAGTTCAAGACCCATGACACCCCAGTTCAAGACCCACGACACCCTAGTTCAAGACCCATGACACCCCCAGTTAAAGACTCATGACACCCCAGTTCAAGACCCACGACACCCCCAGTTAAAGACCCATGACACCCCAGTTAAAGATCCACGACACCCCCAGTTCAAGACCCATGAAACCCCCAGTTCAAGACCCACGACACCCCCAGTTCAAGACCCATGACACCGCTAGTTTAAGACCCACGACACCCTAGTTCAAGACCCACGACACCCCCGTTCAAGACCCATGACACCCCCAGTTCAAGACCCACGACACCCCCAGTTCAAGACCCATGACACCCATAGTTCAAGACCCACGACACCCCAGTTCAAGACCCACGACACCCCCAGTTCAAGACCCATGACACCCCTAGTTCAAGACCCACGACACCCCAGTTCAAGACCCACGACACCCCCAGTTCAAGACCCATGACACCCCTAGTTCAAGACTCACGACACCCTAGTTCAAGACCCACGACACCCCAGTTCAAGACCCACGACACCCCCAGTTTAAGACCCATGACACCCCTAGTTCAAGACCCACGGCACCCCAGTTCAAGACCCACGACACCCCAGTTCAAGACCCACGACACCGCTAGTTTAAGACCCACGACACCCCAGAACCTTACGATTTTTTTTCAACAAAATTCAAATAAGATGGCGGGTTGAAGTAGGCTGGAGGGAAAGGGCATTTTTGTCTTCACACCAATAGTAAAAGGCTGAACGACTTTTAATGGATGTACGATCAAAAAGTAACATTATCCTCCTGCTATTCTGTTCTATTGTGTCAGGCCACATGGGAGCCACGTGGACCAATCAGAAGAGGCGGTGCAGCCCAAGTAGGCCTTGCTGCACCGGGAGCGGTGTACAAAGTGTTTTCCTTCTTCTGCCTTGCTGCACCGGGAGCGGTGTACAAAGTGTTTTCCTTCTTCTCAGACTCCCCCAAGTCCAACTTAAAACCCTCAAACCCCTCGTCTCCCTCCTCCCGATTCTCAAATGTCTGCTCTCTCCTTCAAACGGATGTTCTCCTTCCATCACTCCCCTCCAACCCTTCTCTCCAGATTCCTCTCCGCCAAATCTCTCCACCGAACCTCCCCCTTCCCCCTCCTCCTTCACCGTCCAGTTCCTGGTCTCCTCCTGCGGCCTCTCCCTGCCCTCCGCCCTCTCCACCGCCCGGCGCATCCGCCTCGATCCCTCCTCCGCCCCTAAGTCCCTCGCCGTCCTCTCCCTTCTCCGCTCCCACGGCCTCTCCCCCTCCCACATCGCCCGCGTCATCTCCGTCCGCCCCTCCCTCCTCCGCTCCCGCCCCGACCGCACCCTAATCCCCAAGCTCTCCTTCCTCCTCCTCCGTCCCCCCTTCCCATCTCCCCCTCCTCCTCTCCTTCTCCCCCTCGCTCCTCTGCTATGGCCTCCAATCCTACATCATCCCTTCCTTCTCCCTCCTCCACCTCTTCCTCCCCTCCTCCGACTCCCTCCTCCTCGCCCTCCGCCGCTTCCCCCGCCTCCTCTCCTCTAACTTCCTCTCCACCGTCGCCCCCAACGTCCGCCTCCTCCTCTCCCATGGCGTCCCCGCCCCCCACATCTCCGCCCTCTTAGCTGCCATCCCCGCGTCCTCACCTCCCCCCGCTCGCTTCTCCGCCGCCGTCGACGCCGCCGCCCGCTTCGGCCTCCGCCCCGAGACCGCCTTGTTCGTCCACGCCATCCGCGCGCTCAGCTCCATGCGGCCTTCCACCTGGGACGCCCGGCTCGCCTTCTTCTGCCGCGATCTCGGCTGGTCCGACGAGGAGTTCGCCATTGCGTTCCGCCGCGCCCCGCTGTTCGTGCTGGTGTCGCAGGAGAAGATGAAGAAGATGGTGAAGTTCTTCGTGATGGAGGCCGGGTGGACGCCGAAAGATATCGCCCGGCAGCCGAAGGTGCTGATGTATGGGCTGGAGAAGAGGCTCTTGCCGAGGTTTAGGGTATACCGTCTGCTGGAATCGAATGGGCTGCTCGCGAAAAATGGGGATGGTAAGAAGAATAAGTTGGCGCCGTCGCTGTTTACTTGCAATGAGAACAAGTTCTTGGAGAGATACGTCGTGAGATACAGCAGGGAGGCTCCGGAATTGAGGGATGTTTACTGCGGCAAGATCGCAGTTGAGGAATCGTAGAATATCACGGATTAGTCAAGGAGATTCTAGAAATAAGCTCCGAGGCGGCTTCAGGGTCCCTCATTTTTTTCTTTGGATTGGTTATTGGAAGTTTATTCAGTAAAATTACAAATGGTCATTCTGAGAAGATAAAACGATGCATTGAAAGGAAAAAAAAAAAAATTCCCATCAGAAGAAAAGAAGAGTTGTCCTTGTTTTGCTCTATTTGTTGATGAAGTTCATGGGGACATGTGAGTTGAAGACAGGATTGCAATTCAGAACGACATGGAGAACGATGGCCAGCAATTGTGAACCTTTGACCCAAGCCATATGGTATGTTGTTGAGGTTTCTAGATGTCAAATGTTTATTTATGTTGGACGTTATCTGATATCATTCTTCAATGCCAGGAAACTTTGTTGATTACATTTCACATGCCATTTCACTACACTTCTCCGTCAACTTTAGTCATTCTCACTTACTGTCTTATGTACTTTTAGCTTGTGGATTCATTTCATGCATCCATCTCCTACAAATGAATGTGTTGTTGAATTTCCTCTTAATGATTGAGTTATGGACGCCTGGTAGCTGAATATTTTCTTGTTTATAAGTTTTCTACCAGAATTAAATCTTCCATTGACTCTTGTAATATGTGTTGAGCATGTAAAAAGGGAGGGAAGATATGTGTTGAGCATAACTGGAGTTTCTGCAAGTATCATTATGAAAAATGAGCTATTAACCGGTATATTCGTATTGAATTTATCATCCTCCAAAAAAAAAAATATATCTAGAACTGATTTCAAAAACTTTATTCAACCAGTTATTTATAGGTAGTAGATTGAATCTGCAAAATGATTCTTGCACAAGAACTGAGAACTATTATTGACTAACTAAAGTTTAAGCCTCATGAACTAGCTACTTTTTTTCTACTGAAGTTTGTCCAACTATTTATTGATAATTTGACTTTAATATTATGTAGTTTACCATTATTAAGAACTGCAATTATGTCTAACAGGTTGCTTGACGCTAGTTTGTGCTAATCAAGATTGGTCCATGCCAGTTTTATTCTGGAATTCTTCTAGGTAAGACACTTCCTACACATGAAGAGATACATTTAATAAAAATTTGCATGGTTGCTATTCAATTTTCTTTCCACCAACTCATTCCATCTAAACCATTTATAGAGCATTAGAAATCAGAACTTGTGCCCACAGCATGATAGATTTTGTCAAGTTCGTTTTTAAGAGAAAATTAATTGGCTGCTATTTGTGGTAAGCATCAGTACGCTTGCATGCTGTCAGCAATATGCATGTTAAGCAACTAATATTCATAAAAGGGCTTCGCTTGTGTGGGAAGTCTTCATCCAACATCTCTTTCAATCTCATTAATAGTTCTTACATCTTTATTTTGATACACTTGATTGATTGCATTGTTAGTTTTCCTTTCATATTCCTGGATCCACCTTTGTTAATTATGGTTGCGAGCTGCTGGTGCCATCATGGAAAGTGTAGAATACAGTAGAAGATGACAGGACAATGATATTGCCATTGTGTACCTGGAATATAGAAAACTTGAACATTTTTTCATTAAGTTTTGCAGATTTGAACAGCCTGTTTAAGTCACAATTACCGCAGCTATTAGAAAGTAGAAATAGTATCCCCAATATTTGCTCAAGGATTCGCATTGTGCAATTAGCCCCAAGTTTAACTAGGATGCAAAACTTTGATGTCAGGCTGCCTGACAAACTTACTGATCCAAACTATCCAACATCAGAACATCACTAACCAATAATAGCTCATGATATCTGAGCCACAGTTAGCTGATGGATGATTCACAAAAGTATGCAAATTATTGGATACTTGGTAGTTAATTAATTAGGTCGCCCTTTTTTCATTTGTTTTGACCATTGACAGATAATGAAAATTCAGGATTTTTAACTTGTAAATTATTTGGAATGGGGATGGGGTCATAGCTTGATTGACTATGTTGTTTGCAACCTTGTACAATATTCTGATCATCATCGCGGCTAGTGTGCTCAGAAATTTTTCTTGAACATTCCCTGAATTGTGCATGGGGCCATGTTGAGAATATGAGTTCTTTTTCAGATGTAGTAAAGCTATAGGTTAGATTATGTCTCACTAATTGGCTAGGTGGTAGTGGAATGGAAGAGGGGGAGCACTTGGAGACCGCTATCCCAGAACTTTGTTTTCTTAACTGGCAATAATTCTTAAAAACAAAAGTATCAGGAAGGAATATCTGCAGTGAGAAGCATTACTGTAATGATAGCTGAGCTATAGGTCTTTTTGTTCAAAAGGTAAAGCTGCGCATGAATATTTTCTGTTTTCAATTTTTGTTTTTGTCTTTTGAAAACAATTTTTATTTCCTATTTTCTGATTTCTAATAAATATATCTGGTAGGTGAAAAGAAAAATATTTTTTTAAAAAAAATAATTTTTATTTTTACTCATCAAATATGTTTTCATTAATATTTTTTATTTTTATAAAAATAAAATTAAAAAATAGAATTGTTCTCAAAGCATGCTCTTGGCTTCTCTTTTGAAATTATTCTAGTGACCTCACGTCTGTCACCTGAATAAAGCAATCAGAGAGCTCCATGATTTTAAGGTATGAGAGGCCTCTCCACCACCATCCTTCCAGAGACTCTGATGGTGGAAAAGAAGCCCACAAAGTCATCTCCAGCAAGAGGTGGTAGCGTTGGTGGTGCTCCATGTTCAAGGCCGAGTCATTGGTGGCGAAAAGAACAGCAGGGTTACAGACGGAGCTTCTTGCGTGGTGTGAGATGCCGATAACAAAGTAGAGAGGCACTGATAACATGGCAAAGTAGCTATTACAGAAGGAGTTATTTTGTTAAATAAATTTAGAAAATTTAAGTCTTTTTAATAAAATCATTTAGATAATATTCCAGAGGGAGGGGGAGGAAAAAAAAAAAAAAGAGTTTCTTCATCGCATATCCTTCAATTCCCTCCCTCCCATCTAGTTTTTATAGTCCTCAATAGCACTGTCTTTCTTTCCCACCTAATTTTTTCTTTCCAAATACTCTTTTGTCCATCAGCTCATATCTTAGTTTCTCCCATCTTTTATAGCAATTACATAATACAGGAGCTATGCCACCTAGTTCATTGTAAATTTTAGATTTTGCCCAAATTTTAGCTGGCATTCATTCGGGGCTGGTTCGTTAAATCAGCCCGATGAAAAGATAGAATACTCTAGCCATAGTTATCTAATTCGACAATTTAAAACTAATTCTGTTCACAAGGTTTTCTGCAACACGGAAAGATGAGCAAATAAAGGATTATCTCAAAAACATTAAAACTAAGATATCATATGTACAAGCCTTTGACTTCTGACTATGTTCCAACAAGTTCTCGTATTGCTTATTACTTTGTATTTGAAATGGTATTGGGGCATTATAAAGATATGCATGCAAAATCAGAGATTATAAAGGTATTTATTTAAGCAATCTTAAGCTTATACGTATATGGGGAGCCAAAGAGACAAGGGAATCTTTTTGAGGCCGTGAAATGGACCTTCACTTGGTCATCATCTTATGTAATAGAGATGCTCTTTTGAAAATGAAGGCCACAAGACCATCCCTTGTCTTTGATTCTGTTGGGGGGTAAAATTGTCATTACATTAATATCCGTGCGAGACGGCTAAGACTAACCTCTTCCCTCCGTCTTCCTCGGGCTTCCATAGCTCGGCCCTTGTCCGGGCTTCCGTAGCTCGGCCCTTCCGGGCTTCCATAGCTCGGCCCTTTCGAGTCTCCGTAGCTCGGCTTCATCGAGCGACCTAATACATACCTCCGCGGAACCTGACGCGGGAGAGCCCAGGCTTACCAAACAGCACCCTAGGTAAGGAATCATGTCGAGGTGGCCTAAAACCTATCGTAACCGCCCTAGGTCTACTCGACCAGATCTCGAAACATCAAGGTGCTCTCCCAGCCGTCGATCCCCTAACAAACAGGATACGGATTTCATGGCCCCACAACGGCCTGATTCTATCCACCTCCGTATCCAACAACCTCTGAACCTTCCAGAAGACGCTCAAGGTCCAGGTGACAGTCTATAAATTGGACACCCCAGATTCCCTCAGGTACGCATCTCCTTACGCAGGCGCCTCTCTCTATACACACATCTTCTTGCACGGGCACCCCCACTGCTCTCTCTCTCCGGCAGTTCGTCGGTGCTCCTGCCCTCTGGAGCTCCGATTGGCCGCCCCCGGAGAGGCTTCCCGGAGAGATCCACCTCCCCATTGTCTGGTTGATCGCCGATTTCTTCTCCACTGACTTGAGCGTCGGAGGGTCTTCCGCGGAGGGCCACCCCCAGCGTCCCCCGTGTGTGGACTTCTTGTGCAGGTCCCCCCCTCTTCCTGGAGATCGACCGCGCCCGAGTCGGAGGACGGATCCGGCGGCAACAGATTGGCGCTAGAGGAAGGGCCTCAAGTCCCATTAAAACTTGAAGAAAGGAGACAAGGATCTAAATCCGGAGAAGAACCTCTTCAATGGCCAACCGGAGGAGAGCAACCTCGGAAGCCCAAGATCAGGCCGCTTCCCAGAGGCCAGATCCGATGAGCGGTGTAGCGCCGCAAGCCACCACCAGTCGAAACCCCGTCACCGCCCGCCATCCCGGTGACCCAGGACCAGTTCGCTACACTGGTCCAACAAGTCCAGGCCCTTACCCACCTGGTTCAAGAGCGCCTTGCGCTCCTCCTGCTTCGCACCTTCAGAAGGAGGCGGCGATTCCTTCTTCGCCGGCGACCTCTCCTCTGATCCGCACGAATCAGCGGATCCCCCACATCGGCCCAGGGGGACAAACCAGTCCCGCGAGCCGGTTATGATAGAGATCCTCCAGATCTCGGCGAGCCCGATCCCTCTCCCCGGTGACATCTCACCATGATTCCACGCCATCCTTGCGATTCTCACGCCCAGCTCCTCCTCTGACCGGCGAAGAGGAGATCCGCCGTCAGATCCAGGAGATGCGTCAGGAGCTGGACGCCGCCAAGCAGACCCATCTGCCCCAGCCCAAGGCGGAGCAGGGCATCCCTTTCTCTAAGGGAATCATGGAGGAAGTGATTCCCTCCCATGTCAAGCTGCCAGCCGTCGAACCCTATCACGGCTCCACTGACCCGGACGACCATCTCAGTAGCTTCCGGTCAATAATGATGTTCCACGGAGCATCTGATGCGGTCCTCTGCCGCGCCTTCCCCTCCACCCTCAGAGGATCCGCCCGAACCTGGTTCAACGCCTTGAAACCGGGTTCCATTGATTCATTCGACGAGCTGAGCCACCTTTTTATTGGCCAGTTCGTCAGCAGCCGCCGCCACCGACGAAGATCCGACTCCCTCTCCGAAGTTAAGCAGAGAGAGGGGGAGTCCTTGAGGAATTACCTTGGCCGTTTCAACAAGGCCATGTTAGAGGTGGACCACCTTAATCATGAGGTGGCTATGTCCGCCCTGGCGGGGGGAGTCTCGAAGGAGAGCGACTTCTACCTGGCTATGGAGGTCAGCTACCCCCCATGTCTATCTGATATGATGGCCCTTGCGGACAAGTACGCTAGGGTCGAGGAGTCGCGGAGAGTTGCCCGCGCTGAGCAAGCAAAGAAGGAGCCCAAAGTCCCGACAGGCACCGTCCCGTCCGCGGCCAAGTCCGCCTCGCCGCCAGAGAGTCCCTCCGCTGCCGCCAAGGAATCGCTCCCGGAGTCCTCCCAGGCGATTTGATCGCTATACTCCGCTGACTGTGCCCCGGGCGCAAATCCTCATGGAGATAGAGCGCCAACTCCCCGGCCAGTGCCTCTCCGAGGGAACCCGACCCGAAGAGATCCCGCCAAGTACTGCCGCTACCACAGGGAGCACGGTCATGACACTGAAGAATGCTGGCAGCTGAAGAATGAATTGAGAGGCTGATTCGGCGGGGACGACTAGATCAGTTCAGGAGGGCGCCCGAGCCACAACAACAAGGAGGTGACCGCCAGCCCGAGCTCCAACAACCTCCTCCTCCACCAAATCCGCCCGTGATCGGCCGTATTAACATGATTGAAGAGGCCGGCGGATCGAGCCCAGGGCGAAAGTGATGGATCAGTGCCAAAGAAGGCACGGACGGGCGAACTCTCCTTCTCCGATGATGATCTTCTTGGGATACAGCTCCCCCACGATGACGCACTAGTTGTATCCCTTAATTTGAACAATTATGATGTAAGCCGAATCCTCGTTGATAGTGGAAGTTCGGTAAATGTTTTGTACCTCGGTGTGTTTGCCAGGATGAAATTGCTCATGGAAAACCTTCGAGCCGTGGATTCCACCCTGATGGGATTCACCGGCGACGTCATCGTCCCGGAAGGGGTCGTCACCCTGACGGTCCGCGCGGGAACCTGGCCCCTTGTGACCATTGTTCAGACAGACTTTCTAGTGACCGACCTCAGATCCCCCTACAATGCAATATTCGGCAGGCCGGTCTGATGTCCCTCAAGGCAGTTGTCTCCATCCCGCATCTATCCATGAAGTTTCCCACCGAGCGAGGAGTTGGAGTTGTTCGGGGAAGTCAAGCCATGGCTCGGCAGTGCTTTGTTACAAGCCTTCAGTCTAGAATGCCGGAGTTGACGGGCTAGACGCTCGCGAGGACTTCGCCGAACAAAGGGGAGAACCGGCAGAGGAATTGGAGGAGGTACCATTGGACGAAGCTCGCCCGACCGAACCATAAGATCGGGTCGCTGCTCAAAGGAGAGCCTCGGCACAGATTGATCGGTTCCTCCGAAGCAATGCTGACATCTTCGCCTGGTCCGCCTCCGACATGCCAGGAATCAGCCCCGAGGTTCTCGTCCATCATCTCAATGTGGACGAGATGCACAGGCCTGTCAAGCAGAAGAAGAGAAGCTTCGCCCAGAGCGACAAAAGGCCATTGAAGAAGAGGTCGACAAACTCATCAAGGCCAATTTCGTCCGAGAGGTAAATTACCCGAGCTGGCTGTCAAATGTCGTCATGGTGAAAAAGTCGAACGGCAAATGGAGGATCTGCATCGACTTCACCGACCTCAACAAGCCTGCCCGAAGGACAGCTTCCCCCTCCCTCGGATCGACCAGCTCGTGGACGCCACCTCAGGCCACCAGATGCTGTCATTCATGGACGCCTACAATCAGATCCGAATGGCCCCTGAAGATGAAGAAAACCGCCTTCATAACCGACCGAGGTACTTACTGTTACCGTATGCCTTTTGGTCTTAAAAATGCAGGTGCCACCTACCAGAGGCTGGTCAACAAAGTGTTCAAGGAGCAAATCGGCCGGAATATGGAGGTGTACGTGGACGACATGCTGGTCAAAAGCAAGGAGGCATCACGCATGTCGAGGACCTCTCGGAGAGCTTTGCCACGCTGCGCAAGTATGGGATGAGACTCAACCCGACCAAATGCGCCTTCGGCGTCAACTCGGGAAATTCCTCGGCTTCATGGTCTCCCAGCGAGGTATCGAAGCTAACCCCCAGAAGATTCAAGCTCTCCAACAAATGGCGCCCCCGGCATCTGTCAAAGAGGTCCAGCGCCTAACCGGGAGGATAGCGGCCCTTAACCGCTTTGTGGCGCGGTCGGCCGAGAGATGCCTCCCCTTCTTCAAAACTCTCCGATCGGCCAAAAACTTCCAGTGGACTCCCGAATGCCAAGGTCATTTCAAGATCTCAAGAAGTACCTCGGCTCGCCCCCGCTCCTCAGCAGTCCGACCCCAGGAGAGACCCTATTCTTGTACCTGGCTGTTTCGGAAGGTGCAGTTTGCTCGGTGCTGTCAAGGAAGAAGGCAAGGTCCAAAAGCCGATCTACTATGTCAGCAGGCTGCTCCGCGATGCGGAGACGAGGTACAGCAGGATTGAAAAGATGGTGTTGGCCTTGATCACCTCAGTTCGAAAGCTGCGACCGTATTTCCAAGCACATTCCGTGACGGTCCTGACTGACCAACCTATCAAGGCGGTGGTCCACCGTCCCGAGACATCGGGAAGAATGACCAAATGGGCCGTCGAGCTAAGCGAGCATGACATACATTTTCAGCCTCGCCCAGCCATCAAAGCCCAAGTGCTGCCGACTTCCTCCTCGAGTGTACCATCCCGGAGGACGGTTCTACCCCAGACTCTCTTGAAGAGCCAAAGTCTGGAGCCCGGTGGCTCCTCCATGTCGACGGGTCATCCAATGCCCATCACTCCGGTGCGGGTCTAGTTCTCACCAGTCCTGAGGGGATGACCTTCGAATATGGCGTCCGATTCTCCTTCCCGGCCTCCAACAACGAAGCCGAGTACGAAGCCCTGTTAGCCGGTCTCCGGATCGCCCGCAATCTGAAGGTGGAGAAGCTCAGCGCCTTCACCGACTCTCAGCTGGTAGCCGGCCATGTTCGGGGAGAGTTTGAAGCCCGGGAGCCGAACATGATTCGATATCTCCAGGAGGTGCGTAACTTGCTTCCCCATTTTTCCGAATTTGAAATTATTCAGATTCCCAGATCGAGAATGCCCGTGCCGACCTACTCTCCCGATTGGCAACCGCGGAGACAATGGATGCCGAACAAAATTCCACCTGGAGACTCTGGAAAAGCCGAGCATCACGGAAGCCGACCGAGTGATGCAAGTTGAGGCCGAACCATCCTGGTTCGACCCTATCCTCAAATATCTCAAAGAAGGGTCGCTTCCGTCCGACCGAAGAGAGGCTAGGAAGCTGAAGCTGCAGGCCACCCACTACGTGTTGATTGACAACCAACTTTACAAGCGGTCTTTTCCATGCCGCTGCTTAGATGCCTTCGCCCATCGAAGCGGATTATGCTCTGCGCGAGGTGCATGAAGGGATTTGCGGCAACCATCTGGGAAGCCGGTCCCTATGCCACAAGGTGCTGCGACAAGGCTACTACTGGCCGACCATGCAAAAAGACGCGGACGATCTAGTCCGAGCCTGCGACCCCTGCCAGAGACATTCAAGCATCCAAAGGCTCCCTTCCGCCGAGCTAGTTTCTATATCCTCCGCTTGGCCCTTTGCCAAGTGGGGGATGGACATCCTCGGCCCATTCCCGCTTGCCACGGGACAGCGGAAATTCTTATTGTCGCCATCGACTACTTCACCAAATGGGTCGAGGCGGAAGCAGTTGCACAAATTACCGAGGCACGGGCCAGAGACTTTGTGTGGAGGTCCATCATCTGCCGATTCGGCCTCCCCCACACTATAATCACCGATAACGGCAAGCAGTTCGACAACTCCAAATTTCGCCAGTTCTGTGAGGAGCACGGAATCCGTCACCACCTTACTTCGGTCGGGCACCCACAAGCCAACGGAGCGGCCGAAGTGACCAACAGGACCCTCCTCCAGGGAATCAAAGCTCGCCTCTCCAGAGCCCAAGGCAGGTGGGCGGATGAGCTGCATCATGTCTTATGGGCCTACCGCACACCCCGAGAATCCCGACAGGCGAAACCCCATTCCGAATGGCTTTCGGTACAGAGGCCGTTATCCCTGTGGAAGTCGGCCTCCCATCATTGCGGGTGGAAGCTACTCAGAGGAAGCCAGCAACGACAGCTCCGCACCAACCTCGACCTGGTGGAGGAGGTCAGAGAGAAGGCCCGGATCAGAACGGCTGCTTATCAACAAAGGGTGGCCCGCTACCATGCCTCCAGAGTCAAAGGGAAAGCCTTCCTGCCTGGCGACCTTGTCCTCCGAAAGGCTCTGTTTCCAAACCGCTGGAGCAAGGAAAGCTGGCGCCAAACTGGGAGGCCCGTACCAAGTAGCGGAGATTATTGGACCGGGAACCTACAAGCTGCAGGATCTGGATGGGAAGTCCATTCCCCGGACTTGGAACGCGGACAACCTTCGTAAATATTATCAATAGGGTATGTCCTCTCTGAATTCATTTCATATGCCTCATTACATTTCCTGCTTATCTGTTTCCTCAAAACGTGAATCATTATGCACTATTGCTATAAATTGCAAAAGAAACAGATACTGCTTACCAATCCTCGGCACAACCGAGCTGTCTGTTTGAACAGGAAATCTCCGAACCTTGGCAGGGCCAAGTAAAATATTCTCCGAACCTCGGCTGGGCCGAGCAACAAATCTCCGAACCTTGGCAGGGCCAAGTAAAATAAAAGAACCTGGAAGGGCCGAGCAACAAATCTCCGAACCTTGGCAGGGCCAAGTAAAATATTCTCCGAACCTCGGCTGGGCCGAGCAACAAAATCTCCGAACCTTGGCAGGGCCAAGTAAAATATCTCCGAACCTCGGCTGGGCCGAGAACCTTGGCAGGCCAAGCGAACCGAGCAACAAATCTCCGAACCTTGGCAGGGCCAAGTAAAATATTCTCCGAACCTCGGCTGGGCCGAGCAACAAAATCTCCGAACCTTGGCAGGGCCAAGTAAAATATTCTCCGAACCTCGGCCGGGCCGAGCAACTCCGAACCTTGGCAGGGCCAAGTAAAATATTCTCCGAACCTGGGCCGAGCAACAAATCTCCGAACCTTGGCAGGGCCAAGTAAAATATTCTCCGAACCTCGGGGGCCGAGCAACAAATCTCCGAACCTTGGCAGGGCCAAGTAAAATATTCTCCGAACCTCGGCTGGGCCGAGCAACAAAATCTTCGAACCTTGGCAGGGCCAAGTAAAATTCTCCGAACCTCGGCTGGGCCGAGCAACAAAATCTCCGAACCTTGGCAGGGCCAAGTAAAATATTCTCCGAACCTCGGCTGGGCCGAGCAACAAAATCTCCGAACCTTGGCAGGGCCAAGTAAAATATTCTCCGAACCTCGGCCGGGCCGAGCAACAAATCTCCGAACCTTGGCAGGGCCAAGTAAAATATTCTCCGAACCTCGGCCGGGCCGAGCAACAAATCTCCGAACCTTGGCAGGGCCAAGTAAAATATTCTCCGAACCTCGGCTGGGCCGAGCAACAAAATCTCCGAACCTTGGCAGGGCCAAGTAAAATATTCTCCGAACCTAGCCGAGCAACAAATCTCCGAACCTTGGCAGGGCCAAGTAAAATATTCTCCGAACCTCGGCTGGGCCGAGCAACAAAATCTCCGAACCTTGGCAGGGCCAAGTAAAATTCTCCGAACCTCGGCTGGGCCGAGCAACAAAATCTCCGAACCTTGGCAGGGCCAAATCAATTTCTTCGAACCTCGGCTGGGCCGAGTGAATGAATCTCCGAACCTTGGCAGGGCCAAGTCAATTATCTCCGAACCTCGGCTGGGCCGAGAATCTCCGAACCTTGGCAGGGCCAAGTCAATTATCTCCGAACCTCGGCTGGGCCGAGCGACTGAATCTCCGAACCTTGGCGGGGCCAAGTCAATTATCTCCGAACCTCGGCGGGCCGAGTGAATAAATCTCCGAACCGCCAAGGAACCTCGGCGGGGCCGAGTGAATGAATCTCCGAACCTTGGCAGGGCCAAGTCAATTATCTCCGAACCTCGGCTGGGCCGAGCGACTGAATCTCCGAACCTTGGCAGGGCCAAGTCAAAATATCTTCGAAACTCGGCTGGCCCGAGTGACAGGTTCCCTGAACCATGAAGGGAAAAAGTATGGATTCCCTGAACTTCGGCCAAAGCCGACCCACGATAAACCGAGCTCCGGTAAAAGCGAAGCACAAAAATATCAGCTTCTGACCAAAGTAAGGAGCATGTTTCGCCGAATGGTCTCTGAACCGCCACGCACGAACCTCGATTGGTTCGGACGGCGTGGGATCCTCGTCTAAGGACGAGCGGGACGCCTTTGTACCCCACCAACAACAATAACAGCAAACTCGGCACAGAAAAGATAGAGATTGAAAAACAGAATATAACTCTCTTTATTGCCGATCAAGATCAGTTACAAATGCCTCACAGGCGTTACAAGAGCATTGAAATGCATAAAATAAAGGCAAATACAAAACTCGGGCAACTGCTCCAAAGCAGACCTAGGCAATGTGATGCTCCGACGTCCGACCGCCGAACAAGATAGGCGCACCAACAGTCGAGCCCGGTCGACATGGACCAATAGTTGCGACTGGCTTCAGTAAGTGATATCTCGGTGACCCAACCGAGATATCTGGAGGCCATCCCAGACCACCCACCCGAGGCCCCTCAAGAGCAGGGGGGCCAGCGGACCCTGGCGCGGAACGCTCTCCCAAACCGAGTGTGTACCGCCCGCCTTGCCAAGTCTCAAGGACAAGGAGTCGGCGGGCGGCCACCTTCACCCCCTTTCCGTGTGGTAAAAGATTCCTCAGGCGGGAGCCCAGGAATCTGAAGGGGAAGGAGGAGAAGTTCAAGTAAGTCATGGAGGCCCACGTGCACTTCCTACCATGCGTCCCAAAGGGGAACCGCAAAGGTCACACGGGAAGAGTTATTGTGCGCTCTCCGTGTGATCTCTGCGCCCTCCATGTGCGCTCTCCATGTGATCTCCGGGACTCATCCCCTAAGGGTGAGCCATCCTTCAATAGCTCCCCGGTCGCCCCAGCTATCCGGCGGCAAGGAGCCCATGAGAGGAAAGCTCGATCCTCCCACTCGTAACAGCAGAAAAATGAGCATAATGGAAGCTCTAATGGGAAAGACACTTTGGGGATAACCAAACATGACCCCCTTTCTCCCTTTTTATAGGCAGAAAAGAGCCGAAAAAACTACCCAAGCTGAAAGTCCCGAGATTCGAACATTTGGCCCATACCTCCACGTGGCCCCTCAGTATAGGCGCAACGACCCGTTGCGCGCCGAGCCCACCGCTTGAATCGAGACGCGCGCGATGATTTCCCCTCTGATACCGAATCGCGACCTTTAAATGCGAAGGATTGACCACTGGCATTACGGAAACTGGCAGGTTCAGAATATCGTCCTTGGGAAAATAACGTTCTCCAATGGTAGACGGTTGCGTGCACGGCACGACAAAGTAACCTGCATGGGAAAAGAGCACCTTCCGGAAAGCTCTGCTACAGCTTTATGTTCCCCACTACGCCGTATCATCAATTCTGGTGAAATAAAAACCGAATCACCTGCGGGACAGCAGGGCGTTGGCAGAATAGCAGAAAGCGCGAAGGTCTATCTTTCTTGTCGGCCCCTGCTGACCTATTCTATTCGTCGGCCCCAGCCGACCTACTTTGCCTGTCGGCCCCAGCCGACCTATTTCGCTTGTCGGCTCCTGCCGACCTATTCTATTCGTCGGCCCCAGCCGACCTACTTTTCTTGTCGCCCCAGCCGACCTACCTTCTTCGTCGGCCCAAGCCGACCTGTTTTGCCCATTGGCCCTAGCCAATACGTTTCCTTCAATCCCGAGATAAGGATGACCTAAGAGCGTCAGTGAGCCATAGGTCGCTCACAATCAAGGCGGAAACGACAACAAGGTCACGCAAGGAAAACACTTAAGTGAAAACGGGAAATTCATTCATTAAGAAACGTCAGACAAACTTCTGAGAAACGAAATACAAGAGTGGCCCCTAATGGTCAGGAACCACATCGGCTCTGGCCGGACTTTCGGTTACATCTACAGAAGCGTGACTAGACTCGCCCTTCTCTAATGCTTTTGCCCCCTCAGCGGAAGTTTGCGACCGTCCCCCAGAAATTGCGGCTTCGCTGGAACCCGGGACGACACCAGGTCAGTGTCTGAGACGACATATTCGTCCTCTTCTTCCCCCTCGGACTCACCCTCATCGGGAGTTTCAGCATCCAGGAAAGAGATATCCCATTCCGGATGCTCGCTGGATATCTTCTCTTTGCATTCCTGCTGCCCATGTTGGAAGGCGCCAACACTGATGGCATCCTGCCTCCCCTTGAGTATGGCGAGCTGCATGTTGGCCTCAGCAGCCTGTTTCTCAGCCTCCGCGACTTGGGCCCGCAGAATGATATTTTGCTCCTTGAACTCGCCGGCCCGCGTCTCGAATTCTGAGCTCTTGTTGCGGCTGGACACAAGCTCGCCTTGAAGAGCCCGAACCTCTAACTCCAACTTCACCATCTGAGAAAGCCAAAGTAAGTCGGCATCACAAGAAACCAGTAGAAAAAGCTAAAAAAAAAGGGGAGGAAATGAGATCGTACCTCCTCCTCTCGTCTGGCTAACCTCTTGGCCAACTCCTCAGCCTCGCCCTGGCTCTTGTCCTATCAGCCCCGACCAGCTCGACTCTCTCTTGCAGATTGTTGATCCTCAACTGCTTGGCTCCGATTACCTCCTGGGCTTGGGACAGCTCGTCGTTCACTCGAGCTATCATCCCTTGTTGCCATTTAGCGCCCTCCCTCAAATGAGCAATTTCGCTGTCGCGACGCTTCAGCCGATCCTCCACCTCCTCGAGCATCCTAGTCAAACGCTTCCTCTCGTCGGCAGCTTCCTTCCCCAGCCGATCCATACTCTCGTTATGTTCTCTCCGCATCGCCTTCACCTCCGCGGAATGTTTCGACTCGATTCTGGCTAGCTCCAAGCACGCGTTGTCATTCTTCGCCAGGAGTTCCTGCAACTCCTCCACCCTACGCTTCTGCTTGGACACCTCGGCCAGAGCGACCTGGTGTGCCGCCCTTATTCCCTTCAGGCTCCTATCTGTCATATCCATAAGCTCTTCGAACTTCTCAGACACTTTCAGTCGTGATCGAAGCTCGGCATTATCCTTCCTGGCCTGAATGCTGGCCCCCGTCGCCAAACTCAGACGCCAGCACATCGCCCGAGAAAGCAAAACGCTCTACGAGACAAAAGATGAATAAAAACCCACGATGGGTCACTCAGAGACATCTACCGCACAAAAGAAATAACTTACCCGCGAGGCATAGGCCCGAGTCATCCTCATCAGGGTCGTATTATCGATGTCGGGAAGGAGATGGATACTCTCGGCCACGCCTTGCTGACCGAACGCGGCATCGACCAGCTCCAAGTCCGCGAACTTGTCCGCCGAAGGGTCTGCACCTGGGTGCAAGGCCGACCTCATTAAGCGGAAAACGCCTCCTCAACACCAGCGCTCGAACTACTGGGCTGACCGTCCCCGCCTGAGGGACCGACCTGGGCAACCTCCGCCTGAGAGGCCCCCAATTTCCCAGCCTCCTCTGTCAAGGCCCTGGCTTGGACTTCTTCGGATAATTCGGCTAGCCCAAGCGCCAGCCTCCCCAAAACCTTTTTCGAGGGAGCTCCCAACGCAGAGCTCCCGCCTTACCGCGTCCTCCTTTGACGCACCTTTCCTGGTTACCACCATCTGTGTCTCGCCACTGGGCCCCCCGGGGTCTCGGCCTGTCCTACCACTTGCATCTCCTCCGCAGGCTCCCCGAAGCCTCGGTTTGACCTGCCTCACTACTACCGGACTCCCCCACAGAGAGACCGAGAGAGGGCTCCCCCTGAACCTCCCCGGCTGCGGCTGCCGCCTCTCCCTCTCCTGCCGGAGCCGATGGCGATCCCGCGGGGACAGTAGGCTCCTCGGCGATGACCACCTCCGCCAAATCCGTCGGTGGTTCCTCTTTCAGGGGGGACGCGGTCGAACGAGCCAACGGAGCCTCGTCCGAGCTGTCTGATATTTCCAACACGGAAGGGCCGGGGGCCACAACCGCTCTCCCCGGATCCTCCTTCGCCCCCGGCGCTTCTGCCGTGACTGCACCGGCGCCTGGCGGGCTTCCTGCGGAGATGTGAGCCCTTTTCTCGGGCCTGCCACTATCCGCGCCACTGTTCTTCCCGGGGCGCTCTCCTCTCTTCCTCTTGGAGAGGCTCGTCAAAGCCGA
>UESW01005029.1:159584-320361 GCA_900491605.1 Calamus simplicifolius
TTATGACTCCCAGAATGTCATAACTATTTTGTTCTAAGGAAGTTACCCGCGCATTAAACGGTTTGGTCACGCATTAACTAACTCTAACCAGAAAAAACGGTTGGTGTAATAAAGGAGCTTTAGAAAGAAGTGGAAAGAAAGACTTTTTACTTTGTGTTGCGGATGACATTTCCTCCAGAAGTTTTTGTACAAAGACTCCAGTAGACTCCAGTAGCCAGGTTTTCCAGCCTCGAAGCTGAAATATTTTCTTTCAACCAGGGAAGAAAGAGAGTTCTTCTTGCACAGATGAAATTCAACGTAAAATGGCGCTAGGATGGAGGGAAAGGGCATTTTTGTCCGCACGCTAATTTTAAAAAAAAGCGAACTGCTTTAAATGGCCGTCACGTTCAGAACGTAACATCAAAGCAGAGCCATACCGCCCGGTAAGTCATCCATGTAGGAGCCACGTGGACCAATCAGAAGAGGCGGTGCAGCCCACGTAGGCCTTGCTGCACCGGGGGCGGTGTACAAAGTCTTTTCCTTCAAACATAGCAACAAATGCATGAGCCCAAGGCTGTACCTATTTACGAGGCTTTTTAGTATTTCAAGACCACTGGATATATCTATTAACGTCAAATCATCCTTCTCGAACGTTCATGAGCATCCGATCGTCTTCTCCGGCGTGCCAAGAATCTTTCGATGAGCTTTGCTCGATCGAGTGCATGCAAAAAGTTTTAAGGACCGAAGATTTCGGCGAGAATTCTTCGATGCTCAAGTTAGTACTCTGAGCAATAGCCGCGAGCTTGAGAAGCTCGAGAGAGAGGCTTAGAGAAGTACTCTGTGTGAGCATATTGAGCGTTTAAGTATGCATACCTAGTCGAGGATTCCTTTTACCTATTTTATGGATAATTGTCAATCTCGATGTGCAACCATCTGACAGGAATGAGCGCAAGGGGCACAGCAGTAGAACACACCTCCCTCATAGCGTGTCAAGGCTGGCCGGCCACATCCCATCTGGCTTAAGCGGCTACAGCCAGTTGGTGGATATAGTCTTATCAGGCGCAGCATTCGCAGAGAGGGTGTGGATCGGGTCTTGTCAGACGCGGTGAACCGCAGAAGATTGATGGGTCAGATTTTGGTCGGACATGATGGTCATAAAGAGGTTGGTAGGCCAGGTCTTTCAGACGTGGTAGCCGCAGAGAGGTTGGCAGGCCATCCTTGCTGAGGATCCTGCCAACTCGGAAATGCCGAGGCCGACTCTGAGGGCCGAGGCTAAACCCTAAATGCCGAAGAAAGATGATTCCGACGTGTTAGCGGCCGTGTTTCTCTGGGCGTGGACACTTTAGCTCCACCGAAGCTCTGTTGTCTGTTGCATCACGATTCTATCAATTGATCTTAATTCAATCATGGCTTCATCAGCCACATCAATATCTACTCAAAAGCCCTATAAATTTCATATCTCGACTGATTGCATAAATTGCAAACACCCAAACATCAACCAATTTGAAAATACTAAAGACTGAACTGGAGGCTAAAAGAATAATAGGCGCCTCATTTTTCCTTCCTTATCTACCTAGAGTATTGCAACCACGTTTCTTCTCTCTCTTTTTTTTTCATTGCTTTCAGAAATACCATGGTCGTGATTTGGAGTCAGGGAGTGGATGTCAATGGAGAAGATAGAGAGGGAATGTCGATGGAGAAGTAGAGAATCGAGAGAAGCAAGTCAATGGAGAATCAAGAGAGGTGGCTAGGGTTACTCGTAGAAATACCATGCTTAATAAGAAGACCTTTTCTTATAAGCAGGTTAATGGATTTGGATGGATTCGACCATGCAGAATATTTTACTCTATATTGAATTGGGTTAAATTTGGTCATAATTTATAAAACCCAAAAGTAACAAAAAATATATATATAATTTAGGTTTGATATTTAGACCTGACTTGCTTGACTTGCCTCAATGGGTCTTAAAATATAAGTCGGAGCAGGTTAGATCGAGTCGCGGATTTATCTAACTCATTTACAACTATAGCTAAGAGAGAACAAAGAGGCTATGGAAGAGCATTAAGCATAGAAAGAGTAGAAAAGAAAAGGACCCTAGGCCACGAAAAAGAAAAGAAAGAAAAACATGCCTCATCCTCCTTCCCAATTGCTCGAATGGCTACACCAAGCTCATCTATATTAGACCTAAGTCTCATAGTTGTAATGATAATCACATAATGATGGTGTTATGATCCAATTGCACCATGCACTTGATAGTAAATAATATTTTAGATGGCAGAAAATTTTTAAAAAATACAAAATCTAAATTTTGAAAATATATCATTTCAATGCATATAAAAATAATGATTTTTATTTCCATTATATAACTACTGTTGTAACAATTATTATTATATAAATATTCTTTTTTAGGAATTTAAATATTTTTTAATTAATTATATTATATATTGGGCTTTGCTATGATGTTTGTTTATTTTTAAAATATTAACCATTTGATGGCAATTGGTTCCAATCAATTATATAGGCGATTGATTATAAAAATAATTATTATATAAATATTTTATTTTTTTAAGAACTTAAATGTTTATTATTTATTATAATATATATAGCTCTCTACCATGATGACAGATTACGTTATCCTTTTGTCGGTACACGCACAGCACCTCCTTTCCTGCACATATGATGATTTAAGACGAGAGAAAGTAGAAGAGATAGGACAATACTTTTATCGAAGAGGTAGAGAGACACGGCTCTAGTACTTTTATGAAGAGATAGAAGAGAAATCAGCTTCATAACCGCTCCAGTTAAAACCTTCATCATGCTTCGTTGCCATGGGGGCTATTATATTGAGGATGTTCTAATTTATTTATATTTTAAAAAAATAAAAAGAGAGTATATATATATTGGATAGCATAGGAGGACTAAGATAAACTAAAAATTACTTCAACAAAATTAATATTATATTATTTTTTTTGGTACAGGCATATGATCACATCATTTTGGCACGAGTTAAACCCGATATGTCAGAAAATAAAATTTGCTTTAGTACAAAAAGGCAAGGGTCATCCTGCATCCAGTATTAAAATCCGAAGTGATAGGCTCAACCCAGTCGATCGCTGAGTTGACTTTCCAGTAGATATTTATACTCTGAAGGATCGATCAGATGTCTTGGATCAAGGGTTTAATTGATAAGTGATCATAAGAGTCTTGTCTGAGTCATTGAATAACAGTAAGAGAGTCTCCTCGATGAAGACATGCGGATACCAAGAATACGAATGGCATAGAAGATGCTAATCCAAACCGCATAAAGCTCAGTCAAAAAAAATAAAAAAATATAAAAAAATTAAAATCTTTATTTAATATAATTTTATTAAATTTATAAAAAATAAAGATAAATCTGTATGCCTATTTCGAACACTTTAATTAAAGTTGATTTTATATAAATCTTTAAACAACAAATCTTCGCGTGTACATTTAGTCCATCTCGGTGGAAGATATCGTGTTACTGTGCATTGCTACCGGTCGGTTTATTTCTTTAAATAATTTTTTTTTTAAAAAAAAAAACAAGATACTCTCCCAGATCAGACGGTCCATCAATTCATCAAGGGTGGCACAGTGCCCAACCGAGGAGACAAACAGTGTCTCAGCGTGTCAGCAGAGTGAGGCCCCAGGTGTCGACTAGAGAGTGAAATGGCCTCGCTGTCCCCCTCCAAGCCTCATCCCCATCCGCGCCACCCCCCAGTCCGGCCCCCAGTATCATTTCCTCTTCCCCACTTTCCTACCCTTTGTCTCCTCCCAACCCTAATCCAAACTCTTTGACGCGGGTTTGGGGCCGTGATCTCCGCTTCCCCAATACTCGGCGGATCCCCCTCGAAGAAGCTGGCCTTTTTGGAGGTAAAACGCCTTCCCTTTGTGCCGATCCTCGAGAATTTCACACTGGATGAGTGCTTTCTTAGTGTATTCTCAGTGAATTTCTCGATCTGTGGGAGTGCAATTGGCGTGTGATTGATGTCTTTTCTTCGAGCTTTTGTAGGTTCTGATGCTCTTATTTCACATCTGTGATCGATTTATCTGAGATTTTTGGGTGATTTGGGGAGACAGCATATTGCTAATGTGGGGGGTGACTTTGTCAATGGTGGATTCCTGATTCCTGAGATGATGAAATCCGTTGGCCTCTTTGTAAATTACTGGTATATTTTATTTATATCGTGCTGAAATATATGGATTCTCCATCCCCTGCTTTCTTTTTTTTTTTTTTTTTTTTTTTTTTTTTCAAGGGGGAACAACATTAAACATAAAAGTTTTAGATTTTATTCCTGGATGCAAAAGATGGCATCTTGCCGTTACAGGCGTCGACATCTTGATTCTCGATGATATGTCAGCAAAATTGATGTCGGTGTTGCCTGCTGCTTTGACTTACATTAAGATTTGCTTAGTGCTAATGGTTACTGGGCTTGCAAACGTGCTATATCTTTAGTGGAAATATTTGTAGTAGGAATGACTGGAATGGTTGTATTGCACCTGTAAAGGAGTTGGGATGAATTTATGCTTTCAACCTTTTTTCTTTTTTCCTTGTTCTTTTTATAAGGTGATATTTAACCGGATTTGGACTAGGAAGATTCCCCTTACACGTTCTCTTTCTCATGCTGAATCTGTAAGCCACCATGCTCCAAATCCATGTTCAGAAACAGTCTTCCACCTTATAATCTTTTGGCTTGAAATCGCTCATCCCTTTCTCTGAAAATCCTTGTGCCTTCTTGATAATTGGTTTTGTAATTGGTTTGAGCATGTTATGGAGATGGATTGAAGTTTTGGGTGGTTTCATTTTTCAGCATGCTAGTGTAATATGGTTTGTGCACAACAACATTAATGGGGAAACTATTAATTCAAAACTGCATCCATTCAGTCCATCTGTGAACATGTTTGACATGGTCCTGTCAATATCTAAGATGTCCAATCACGCAAACTGCTTGATGCACGTAATCATCCGAAAAAAAGTAATAGTGTACAATTGATTTTGGGCATTTTCCCTATCATGCTGTGGATATTAATTGATGATCTGATGCTGACTTTACCCCTATGGTTACTTGTTTGTGGATTTTTAAGAATCACTATGTTGCTGCAGAATTTTTGCTTGGAAGGAGGAGTGGAGACTTGAATTTGAGATCTGACTGGAGAACTTTGTTTGAGGGCCCTGGAGGCTGAGAGCGTTGACAGAGAGAGTGTGGAAAATGTCTAGTGGAAACACGCATTGGTGTTATGTTTGCAGGCAAGCAGTCCGGCCTTGTGGGCCGAACATGATCTGCCCTTACTGTGATGGAGGCTTTGTGCAGGAGTTGAATGAGATAGATGGTGGTGTCCTCAGCCCGTTTGATTTTGGTGGACCGGAAACCAATGAAGACCATGACCATCGATTTGGACTTATGGAGGTCCTGTCTGCCTTAATGAGGCAGCGGATGGCATTAAGGAACCATGACATCGATGTTCGTGGTAGGCCTGGTATGACTGCGGAACATGGGATGGGATTTGGCTCAGGTCCTTGGCTGATCTTTCATGGCCAGCTTCCTGTTCGTATGTCTGGTAATGGAGGTCTTGAGGTCCTTCTTAATGGGGCTCCGGCACTCGGGCTGAGGCGTGCCCATGGAGGGGATTACTTTGTTGGGGCAGGTCTAGATGAGCTGATTGAACAGCTTACTCGGAATGACGGCATGGCCCGCCACCTGCTACACGGTCAGCAATTGATGCCATGCCCACTGTGAAGATAAACCAGAGGCATCTTCATGGTGATTCACACTGTCCTGTTTGTATGGACAGGTTTGAGTTGGGATCTGAAGCACGGGAAATGCCATGTAAGCATTTATATCACTCAGATTGCATCATTCCATGGTTGGTCCAACACAATTCCTGCCCAGTTTGTCGCCATGAGTTGCCACCACAGCAGTCTGGTAGTAACATACGCAGCCGCTCGAGCATTCAAGCTCCAAGTGCTGGTGCCAGAGACAGTGAGAATAACAATCGTTCCACAAGGAGGGAAAATGGTGGAGAAAGTCAAGGCAGGCGAAACCCACTCTCCTTTCTGTGGCCTTTTCGCTCCTCAAACTCTGTCTCTAATTCTCACGAGAATGAATCAGGAGGAAGCAGTTCTGCTCCTGTTCATGAAGATATCAACCAGATGAGTTATTCTGGGTGGCCCTTTGATTATTGAAATCTTTCAGCTAGTTTTATGGTAATTCTCCTGTCAACATCATAGTATACTTCTGCTCTTTCATGTTTTGTATTCAACTAGGTTCTGCTATTTTCATTGTGACGTGGCATTGATGTTTTAATATGAAACCCTTGTTGTACGGTCATAAACATTTAAGGGTCTTTGGTGACATACTGTCTTCAATGTAAATGGTGGCTATGTTTTTATTTGCTTCATTTGCTTCTTATTTTCTAAGCTTCTTGAAATGTAGTGCATAAGTATGCTTTTGTTTGCCTTATTTTGCTTGTGCATGTCTAATGGGTTCATGAGAGGCTCCGTTATGATGCTTACACATGTTAAAATAATTATTTTAAAAGTAATAATCATCTTCTGATATGCCTCTGAGACATGTTGTTTAGTGCTTCTTGTTTGTGCCAGTAGTGATTTTTCCTTGAAGGATTGTTGAGAAGGTATTCTAGTTTCTACCATTCACTGTTGCTCCTTTTCTTCTGATTTGTGGTCTTTATCAAAGGCACTCGTAGCCCATTGGTATATCAAAGGACTGAGATTTATACTATCACCACAGTGCATACGTGGACTAGGTGGTGCATATTGGTGTGGACCCCAATGTATTGGTTGCCCAGTGCCTTTCTACTAGTTGTTGAAGTATGATCTTTTCAATGATCATGAAGCACTACTAGTTGTTGAAGTATGATCTTTTCAATGATCATGAAGCAAAGGAGGTTACACACACACACACACACACACACAGAGTGCTTCAGCTTTTTTGCATTTTCCAGTTGTTTGAATGAATTAAGTCATTTTTAAAATGTTTTTTGCAACGTGTTCCTTTCACACAGTGATTGACTCTGCCTTTAACTTGGATATGTCAAGCTTGATTCTGTGATCCTACCCTTATAGCTTTAGCTGTCTACCAAATGAATGTTAACCTTAAAATTATCAGGAATAATTTGGATTTACTTTATTTCTACAAATAAATAGAGCGCAGTGGTCCTGTTTCAATAGTGTACCAACATGGGTTATTTTTGGCTGCAAATCTTCTTCAACTGGGATCGTTGGAAATTTCTGTAATTCGGTATATCTTTTGTGTAAGTTGGGCTTGCATGTTAGGTGATGGGCTCATGGATGATGGGCTAAAAATCTGCCGTGCACCCAAGCCCTGGGAGTTTCATTCCAACATCTTGGGTTCTGGAAGATTTGCTACATTTCTTGTTGATGAAAGAACTGGTTGTTTGGAGTTTCAAAGTCTCTCCTTTATGCTATTTAAGCTGTTTAGAAGTCAAGACCTCTGCATAACATTTGTTTTATCTCCCTACTCAGATGTCACTTTCTCAGAATGCCTGTTAATGCTTGTGGTGGCCCCCGATTCCCTCATTTATTTTTTGAATGATTCGTCCTATGTTATTGTGGTCCTGGCTGGATGTTCGGTTGGTAAACTTCCAGGTTGATCATGCTCACCATCGCAAGCATATATTCTGAAATAAAGAAGGAACAGATCTTAGGTGGATGACAGGCTTTCTCAACTACCAAATACTAAAGTCGATTCTTTTTCATTGTTGGTTTGACCTAATTGAGATGATAATCTACAATAGCTATGTCCTGCTTTTGCTTCCCAAATGTTTTTTTATTAAAAAAAATTGTGAGCTCCTGATTGGATAGAAAGAACTGGAGTTCTGTGTTTCTAAGGTCTAATTTGCTCTGAGGCTTTGCTCCAGATTTTGCTCTTGGTGCATGAACAAAAAAATCTTGTGAGGTGGAGTTATTTTCTTTTCAGAAAGTTTAGTTCATTTTAAGTTTAAACGGAACTTAAACGGTTAGGTACGATGTGTTACCGGTATGCCGTTCGATTATATATTTCTCTCTCTCTTTTTTCTTCCTTTATCATCACTTAGATGCTTATATAAATGCGTGGCATTGAAAAAGGAAGAAAATGGTTATATAAATACTGAGGTGGCATTGAAAAAGAAAGAAAGGAAAATGGATTCAAAGATCCAGAGAGTACTTAATTTCCTTTCTTTCTTTATCATGCTGAGTAAATTCAAAGAATAGATAAGATACTGTATTTAAATTCTATCCTCTAAATTTTACTTTTCTTGATTTTATCTCCAATGACCATGGACGTTTAAATTACTTCAATATCCACCCCAAGGGAGCTGTGTAAATGGTTGCTAGCTCATGAGATTTTTGCCAACTAAGTTTTCTTTCTTTTGGTACATAAATCCAGTGCATGAAAAATGATACATATAGTTTTTAACCAATTATAAAACTGAGCCGGCACATCTAATAGGAAATATAGATTCAATGACAGAGGGGGTATTGATGCCTCTCCAACTTCCCACTTTAATCCCTCTTCATAAAATCCAATTAGCCCACTTCTCTCATTCTCTTTGATCAATTCTTTCTTACTACTTAATTCTTTTTGATTAAATCCACATCAGATTAATATAATATTTTATAGACATTGATGATTTTTCAATGGATTGACTGTGTTTGCGTTAAGACATAATCGATACTAGGCTTCATTGTATCCTGGAAGCTTATCACACATTCTCTCGCGTACCCGAGCAGTGAAGGTGAACAAAACCTTAAGAAGAGCGGTACTGCTACGTGCCTTGGAGCCTCTCTTGAAAAAGTTATTTCACTCTCTTACCATCGGTTCGAACATCTACCCTTCTCATCAACACCATCATTTTGTGCTATGGCTGACGTCTTTGGTATGGAGATTGAGATTGTGTGGCAGCTGGCATCAGGAGCCTTCATCCACTCTCAAGCCATTGTCAGCAGCTGAGAGCTCAGGTCCCTCGACCTTTTCCTCTCCAAATATAATGCCTGACGTTGGACTCTTGAAATCATCTGGCTTTGAAATGACAATCAATATCTGGAAGGCAGCACCACAGCAAAATCTTTATTATTTTATTTTGAAAAAGTGAGACAAGTGACATAAAGGTGTTGCAAGACCAAAATAAGTGCCAGTTGTGAGTTAAAGATCATGAAACATTCTTCTTCTTTTCACACCAGGAATGGATTTGATTCCAATCTTCAATATGGCCTCCCAGCTCTTCTTCTCACTACCCTGAGCATCGCCTTGCTGTCCTGTCTGATTTGGAGAATTACTTTTCAGGTGTCAGAAAATTTTTATTGAAGGGAAGCACATGGCACCACTATATTTGCCAATTAGATAGTCATAAAGCAATCCTGTCCAAAATAAATAGCTGCCAACCAAAGTCCCTAATTATTTGCAAACCAATAGTTGGCAGTGCTTATATTTTCTACCAGTTGTCACTAGACTGAAATCAAAAATAGCCAGAGCCAAAAAAACAGCATTCAATATACTGGCACTGCATGAGACGACGGATAAAAGCTCACCAGAATCTTTTGTGTTATCTTAAGGTACCAAACATTAACTTGTGAGGGGAGAAAATTAATTGCCACCTGGACTAAAAGTTTTCACTTAGAATAAGGATGGAACGAGGAGGACATCCCTTCATATTTTTTCCTTGGCAATCTCATTGCATACAGTGCTTGCTAGAAAATGCACAAGAGCAAGAACCATACTTAGGTCGCGATGCTGAAACCAAGTTCTGGTTGGACATGTGATACGGTCGCACCCATCTCTTCTAATTTGTAGCTTAGAGAATATACAAGGTCTATTTTTTTTTTTATAATATATCATTATTAATATTCGAATCAAAAGGATACCATAATATCACAAGTTAGATTTATAGCACCTTCGAATATGGCAATAACCCTATATGCAAGTATGCAAGACAGCCACCATAGTATCATCAAATATGTCAACACTAGAATAAAATTTAAATTTAATATTAACCATATTTGAAATAAATCTTCAATGAATCCAATACTCTGAATAATAAAAAATAGAAATAAAAAAAAATAACATTAGTTTTAAAAGTCCTGATAGACATTAGGCCATGCTAAAATGTAGATGTAATCATTAATTAATGCTGACAGAATTAATGGGAGAGGAAGCACGGAACTAAACCTCTAGATTGTAATTGTAACGCCATGGGCCCTGGGCCGCAGCACCCACGAATCTATTTTGTTACAAGAAAGCAAGACGGACAAGGTTCACACCAATTTGGGCCACTATAGCCCAAAAAGGATCCAATTTGTACTTGTTCATCTTTCTTAACTTGGTTATAAACCATACAACCAACTCCCAATTTTTCGATATAGGACTATTGGGAGGGGCATCACAATCTATCCTCCTTATAGAGGCGACGTCCTCGTCGCCAAAGGCACACGATCGCAATGTAGGATTCTAGAGGTGACCCCCGTAGGTTCAAGAGGTGGCTCTCATCCTCTATAGATGTAGCACTTTGTTCTGTGTGGCACTTAGCTCCTGCACTTCCGACTGGTGCGTGGCTCTGAAACCATATTGTAACGATCCGGGCCCGGGCCCACAGTACCCACGAATCCATTTCGTTACAAGAAAGCAAGACGAATAAGGTCCACACCAACTTGGGCCACCACAGCCCAAAAGGGATCCAATTGGTACTTGTCCATCTTTCTTAACTTGGTTATAAACCATACAACCAACTCCCAACTATTGGGATGGGCATCACAATAACCTATTAACGTCCGGCCATTTAAAAAAAAACTAAATGTCTGACTGTTTTAAAAAAAATCAACGCTCGGCCGTTTTAAAAAAAATCAATGCTCGGCTGTTTTAAAAATCAAATGTCCAGCCATTTTTTAAAAATAAAAAATCTATAAATAGGCTTACAAAGTATTAAAAAAAATAACTCTCTACTCCTCCTTTCTAATTTTCTTGAAGACGACTGATCGGCCAATGTGTGTTTGGCTTCCGGGTTATACCTTGGAGGAGAGCGTGTGGTCCAATTTTTCTTTGCACGAGAAGGGGACCAAATCTCCTTTAGGATAGTGGTTTAATCCGCCTCCCAGGCCTGACTCCTTAGCTTATTTTTATTTTTGAATTAATTTTTCTTTTCATCGAATATAATCTGCCGCAAACTATAAATATTATTTTCTAAAATATATTTGATATAAATATATATAGTTACATATATATATATATATATATATATATATATATATATATATATATTCTTACTTCTCAACAAAATCCAAAGGAGATTTGGGTGCAAATTAATTATAATTTATTTGCCCTACATATTTAATATATATATATATATATATATATATATATAATTTTCTTTCACTTATGGCAGAATACTGGTTCTCTTGTTGTGCGTAAAAAAGAAAAAAATTAATTTAAGATTCGATAAATAATTTAATTAAAAAATATTTAAATTATTCAAATAATTTTTTAACAAAGTCAGTTTTATTTTCCATATTTTTCAGATCTTCCTTTGAACCTAACTTGGACCTCATGGCAACCCTTAGGGATGACATCGTTAGTCTTAGACCGAAAAAATTTGATGGATCCCATTTTAGGAGGTGGCAAAACCAAATGAAGTTTTGGCTAACTACCTTAGGTCTTTGGTCAGTAATTGACAAGTCTACCCATTCCTTTAGTACAATGACAACCACTATCCCTGAAGATGATTACCTATGTAAAGGTAGAATTCTTAGTGCCCTTTTCGACTCACTCTACGACATTTACTTGTCAGCTAAGAATTCAAAGAAATTATGGGAGACTCTGAGTCTGAATATGGACTAGATGATGCTAGAGTAGAATGATTTAACATCGTATCATTCCTTAGATTCAATATGATAGATGACACACCTATCAATGACCAAATTCATAAATTCCAAGAATACCTTAGGAAACTTCAAGCCAATGAAGGCAAATTCTCCAAAGGTTTTAAAGTTTCTAGCCTTCTAGATAAAATGCCTCCTGTAGGGAGAAATAGTCTCCGAGGCATGCATATTTTTTTAAAAAAATTGATAACTATTATCATTGCGGAAATTAAAAGATTACATATTAATCTATCTAATATGCATCAAGATCATATCTTTGCCTATATATTCAGGGTCGTTTGATCTAAAATATGCATATAAAAACATCAAGATCATATCTTGATCTTCAAGATGACTAGTCACACTATTATCTTGAAGCCTACCTTAAGATCTAGGGATCAAATCACTTACCTTAAGAATAGTAGGTAAATCCTTATTGCTCTGCAGCCGTTCAATCGTCTGGCCTCTAGTATCGTCCACGCAAAGCCCCGAATGATCAGATTTCCGGGAGTGCTAGCTTGCGGAAAAAATAGCTTTGCTGATCTTGAATCCTCTCACTTGAATCTTCCTCCAAGATCCACCAGGCTTCCGCTAACACCAGAATCACCAGGATTTTCTATTCTAACATTTTAGAATTATAATCCACGACAATTTAGAATTACAATCCACGATAAATCGTGTATTATTGTTCTATTTTTTGTTTTGTGTTCTCTGGTGAGGGAATGCCCTCTATTTATAGTCTAGATTTAGTCTTGACATTTAATTCTGACATTTAAGAATCCGTCGTTTGGCAAAAGCGAAGAGACGCCGAAGGCGCGGCGCTTGGTTTAATTCCGATGTTCGAAGAAAACCAAGGAGTCGCAGCGTTTGGTTTAGTTTCGTCGTTCGGAGAAAACCAAAGAGACAAGGGATAAATCCGACGTTCGATAAATAAATGTCATGCATTAAATTCTATCTCATGAGATGAGATTTTAGCCATCTCATCATATGAGATCCATATTCGAGAGGTTTGGGTTCTGATCTGAATTTATTTGACTTAACCCACATATATCATGGTCCAAGCCCAAATCAAATTTGGCTAGTCCTGAATCTATTTAAATTCAAATCAAGTCTAATTTCAAATCAATATTTGAAATTGACTTGTCCTTCTAATAGACTTAAACCAAATTGAATCTTATTCAATTATACTTAACCCAATTGAGATAATTCAATCAATCAAATTGATTAATTAAATCATATACAATTCTCAATCGTTGATCAGCAAATAGATCATCCTAGGAAACTTCTATGTGTGTGACTCTCTAGGTTCGAACCTAAGCCGATAGCATAGAAACAACTTTCTATACTAATCGATGTGCCCATCTAGCAATGGAACCCGACGTCCGGATAGGTCAAAGAGTTACCGAGCAAACTCCAAGAACCCTAAGAAACAGTTACCGTATAATTCATCCTCTTGACCACAAATGCTAAGGATGGCTTAAGAGCCTGTCAACTCTAAATAGCAAATCCATAAAGTGATTTCAACTTTAGTGATCATGTGACTTTCACATGAAGTGCCTTGGCCAAGGTCTTGCTAAATTGAAACACAAGCATTTCTCCTTTTAATGGGATAGGTCAAATTCCATCTTGATCCACAACTGACTACCACAAGTACTTGACTGCACCCAGTAACCTTTCGTAGCTGGATTAGAAATCCAGGTGGTCCGGCACCTAAGTACAATGAGTTGCTTGTAAGCCACCAGTTGTGATCTTCAGGTCTGAAGGATACTTATACCTATATCTTCTCGGATTAACTCTTGACAGCAGAGTATCCGAAAATGAGTCACGTTCGGTGAAATGTACTCCTACACTTTCACTTGTATGTCATACCAGTGTCTCTACACTCCTTGGTTAAGAGGATAACCAACAAATATGATATACAACGTCCTATAATTGATAGTACTATGGCCCTGTCATAGTATATCATTTGATCGCGAACTCTTTTAAGGACCTTCTAAGATAAATCCTCCTTTATTGTGAGGAAGATCCTAAGGGCTTCATTACTTTCAGGAGTATTAAGAAGATGTTCTTGTAATGAATAAACTACCAAATAACTTTTATTAATATATCAATTTATATATAATTTATATCAGCACAATCATCAAATGATTGGCTTTATGATACAATTCTCAACAAACTTCCAATTAGCCTAAAGCCACTCATTACAGTATCTAATACCCATCTTCAACTTATAGTTGTCAAACTCCTTGATGCTGAGTGCTTTAGTAAATGGGTCACCTAGGTTTTCCTTTCCATCAATCTTCTGAAGATTTATGTCACCTCGGTCTACTATCTCTCGAATAAGATGAAACCGGCACAGTATGTGCTTGGTGCGCTGATGTGCTCGTGGTTCCTTTGCTTGAGCTATGGCACCAGTGCTGTCACTGTATAACAGGACTGGTTCATCTATGGAAGGTGTCACTCCAAGCTCGGAGATGAACTTTCGCAGCCACACAGCTTCTTTCACAGCATCTGATGCAGCGATGTACTCTACCTCGCACACCAAATCTGCCACTGTATGTTGCTTGGAATTTTTCCATCAAACAGCTCCACCATTTAGGATAAACACGAAACCCATACTTTTGCTATCATCATGATCTGATTGAAAACTAGAATCAGTATATCCAACAAGTTTCAAATCAGACTCTCCATAGACTAACCACTGGTCCTTAGTATTTCTCAAATACTTAAGGATTGTCTTAACAACTTGCCAGTGTTTTTCTCTTGGATCAGATTGGTATCTACTCACTACTCCTAGTGAGTATGCCACATCTGGTCTTGTACATGTCATGGTGTACATAATCGATCCTACTGCCGAAGCATATGGAATTCGACGTTCTCTTTCATTAGGAGTTGTCGGACAATCCTTCTTAGAAAGATGAATTCCATGGCCTATCGGAAGATAGCCTTTCTTGGAATTCTCCATGCTAAACCTCTTTAGCACTGTGTCAATGTACGTAGATTGGGATAAACCTAGCATCCTCTTAGATCTATCTCTATAGATCTTCATCCCTAGGATGTATGATGCTTCTCCCAGATCTTTCATGGAGAATTGTGATGATAACCATGTCTTTATTCCTTGTAATGCAGGGATATCATTCCCGATTAAGAGAATATCATCCACATATAATACAAGAAATACAATAACAGAATCGTTAGCCCATTTATAAATGCAAGGTTCTTCTTTATTCTTAATAAAGCCATAAGATTTGATCACTTTATCAAATCATATGTTCCAACTCCTTGATGCTTTCTTAAGTCCATAAATAGACTTCTGTAGCCTGCACACTTTAGACTCGTCTTCAGATATAAAACCTTCAGGCTGTATCATATACACCTATTCTTCTAAATCACCATTTAGAAAAGCGATTTTAACATCCATCTGCCAAATCTTATAATCGAAGTGTGATGCTATAGCTAGCATAATCCGAATGGATTTCAGCATTGTCACAGGAGAAAATGTTTCGTCATAGTCAATACCATAACGTTGACGATACCCCTTGGCAACCAGACGTGCTTTATAGGTCTCTACCTTTCCGTCTGCGCCTCTTTTCCTCTTGAAAACCCATTTACACCCTATGGGTTTTATCCCTTCGGATGGGTCAACTAATGTCCATACATTATTGTCCTTCATGGAATCAAGTTCGGATTTCATGGCATCAAGCCATTTATCAGAATCAGTCCTTTGCATAGCATCCATATAGGTGATCGGATCCTCGTTGTTCTCATCGAGTTTAACAGGATCATCGTTCTGGACCAAGAAACCCAAGTATCTGTCCGGTTGATGTGGTACTCTACCAGATCGCCTTAATGGTGCATCTAAAATGGGTTTTGAGTTTGATCTAATCAACTCAGATTCTAGGGGTTCACTGGTTTGTGTTGTTCCTTCTACTTGATGAACTTCCTCAAGTTCAACATTAGAGCTATTTGTTCCTTCACCAAGGAACTTCTTTTCAAGAAAAACTGCTCTATTACTAATGAACAACTTTTATTCTTCAGTATTGTAGAAGTAATATCCTTTTGTTTCTTTCGGATAGCCGATGAAAAAACATTTGTCAGATTTGGGTTCAAGTTTGTCTGATTTTGCACGTTTCACATAAGCTGGACACCCCCAGACTCTCAAATAGGTAATAACCGGTTTATGTTCATTCCACATCTCATGTGGAGTTTTAGAAATAGACTTACTTGGAACCTTATTAAGAATATGACAAGCTGATTCTCATGCGTATCCCCAAAATGATACTGGCAAGCTTGCAAAACCCATCATGGACTGAACCATATCTAACAGAGTTCGATTCCTTCTTTCCGACATACCGTTATGTTGCGGTGTTCCAGGAGGAGTCCATTGGGAGAGAATCTCATTCTCCTTTAAATATGTCACAAATTCATTGGAAAGGTATTCGCCTCCTCGATCTGATCAAAGGGTCTTAATACATTTTCTTGTTTATTTTTCTACTTCTTTATGATATAGTTTGAACATTTCAAACGATTCAGATTTATGTCACATAAGATAGACATAACCGAACCTAGAAAGGTCGTCTGTAAATGTAATGAAGTAGTAGTATCCACCTTTGGCACAAGTGCTCATTGGTCCACATACATCAGTATGTACTAGACCCAATAGCTCTTTGGTTCTTTCACCTTTTCCAGTAAAAGATGACTTGATCATTTTATCAAGAAGACATGATTCACAGGTAGTTAATGATTCACAATTATCAACTCGAAGGATGCCCTCCTGAATTAACCTGTTTAATCTGTTCTTGTTGATATGACCCAGCTGATGGTGCCAAAGATAAATATCTGTGAATCAGTTGTTCTAGGGCGCTTACTTGATTGGTACACTACATTCACAGGCTGTGATAATATATAAATGCCATTAGATAATGCCCAGTCATTACAGTGACTCCATTCATAATGATATTCAAAGTAACATCCTTTATTGAAATTTCATAATTATTTTTGGCCAGAAGGCCTACAAAAATTACGTTCAATAAGAACGTTGGGCAAAAATGACAATCATTTAGTATAATGATATTTCTATTGAAAACTATTTCAAGAACTCCTAATGCCAGTACTGGAACTAATCTTCCATCGCCGACATTTAGGAATCTTTCATTGTCCTCAAATCTTCTGGTGACCTGTAGTCCCTGCAATGAATTGCAAATGTTAAAAGGACTCCTGGTATCCAATACCCAGGTCTGATTATCATATATAAAAAATTACAAGGTGTTATCATATAAATACCTTGTTGAGCAACATCTTGCTCATTTTTCTTCTTTGGACAGTTCCTCTTCCAGTGCCCTTGCATCTTGCAGTGAAAGCATTCAACTTGACTTTTATCAACTTTCTTCTTCTGCATCTGACCCCTTATAGATGTCCTAGCATGTTGCACCCTTTTATTATTATTTTTCTTCTTTCCTTTCCCAAAGGGTTTACGCCCTATCTTAGATCCTTCAACCACATTAACCAAACCCTTAGAGAACTAGTTATCCTTCTCAAAGTTCTGTAACAATCCCAACAAACCGTGGTAGTTGACTACAGGCTTTGTCATTCAAAAATAAGCAAGGAAAGGTCGGAAGGATGGAGGCAAGGAATTCAGGATCACATCTTTTCCAACTGCTCATGTAAGGGAAAGCCGAGCTTGCTTAGGAGTTCTATCTTCTCGATCATGTACAATACATGATCAGTGACAGGAGATCCATCTCTCATTCGAGCATTGAAAATAGCACAACTAGTCTTGTGCCTTTCAACATCGTCGGGTGTGCCGAAAGATTCATTCAACGCTTGAATGATTTCTTCTGGCTGAGCATTCTCGAACCGGCGACCGAATTCATCGTTCATTGCTGCTAACATGATACAACATGATACAACACACGCTAGTTCTAGCATTGAGCCACTTTTGATAAGTGTCTCTCTCAGAACTTTGGGTGTTTGCATTAGGTATCTTTGGTGCAGGATTATTCAGAATATATAGAATCCTCTCATGCTCAAGGACGATCTTAAGTTTTCTGAACCAGCTATTGAAATTGGAACCATTCAATTTGTCACTATCCAATAGGGACCTTAATGATAAATTAGTGGCCATGTTCTGCATAAGGAAAAACTAATGTTTATTAGTATATAAATTGATTCAGTCTAAAGACTTAGACTTTAGTCTAAAGATTCTTCCACTATTTTGTTCAAATTGGCAGCCTCTACACCCTAATTCGAAGAATTATTCTTAATTCTTTAGCGGGCACTAAGATCTACATAAACTACATACAGGCCCAAGTGAAGCTTGGCTAACCCATATACATCTAAGAGTAGGTTCAAAACCAATTGTTTCCCCAAACAATTCTTAGTGTTCAGTTTTGCCCCATGTACCTCTTCAGCAGGCATGAAGTGCCTCCACTGAAAGTTCTGGTTAGGTCTAACAATTAAATGATATAATCAGTGTAACCTATCAATAGACAACCAAGCCCGAGTGAAGCTCGGCTCACCTGATTGTTTATTTAATAGTTACGCTGACTTATCATATAATGAATGATAATTCCGATGGTTGACAAGCATCAGGCATGGAGTGCCTCCAATGATTATCAAGACATCAGACTCATTATCACCCACCTTAATGGAAGGCTATGATCTAGTTATCATATAACTATTTCATTTTAAGGACCTAATAATTTTAGAGGATTTTAATAATATGAAGATAAATTGACTAATCAAGTTCTCCCACTGAATCTATGAAATCGGTAGAATGAAACAAGATTAAGTCAGGTTAAATGGCACCTAAATCAGTCATACTGATATCCTTACAGGCATGGGTCAACCTGAATCAGGTAAATGATCTGAATCATAAATGGCCAGGTGAGAGAGATCGATGGGAGGGATATGCCATTAACTCGTTAAAGACTCATCAATACGAGTAGCTCCCAATTAAAAACCATTCGATCGTTGATCCTAGAGCAACTTGCCATCCCACCTTGACATCATATGGTTAACCAATTCTGATTTGACCATCTAATAGATTCATGCTCAACCATGGAGCCTAATCTACTTCCATTTGGTTTAATCAAAGAGAAGGACTTGATCAACTACAACTATTATTTGATTTAGAGCATTCTTAACCTAATCTAATTAGATTTGAACAAATACTCTTTTAGTCCAGTTGATTTAAACCTTAGAGTCTAACCCTTTATGGACCCAATTTAGCTAACCCAAATGATTAAATATATTTCATGTTAACATGTCATATATTTCAATCAAGCATAATGTTACTACTCATAATTCTATATTTAGATCATATCTAAAAAAAAATTATGAACTAATATTTGACATTCAAATAAAACTCTCATAAATATTTGTATGTTTTATAACATAGGAATCATGCCATCATATATCATATCTATGTTTTTATACTAAATATGCAAATATTAAGGTTTTATACAACATCAATATGTATCAAATATAAAATATCTTTTGAGAGTGTGTGTAATATATGTTTTGATGCCAAAGCACAATTTAAATTTTCTTTAAACAAAGCATCAACGATAAAACAATCGCACGGCAATATATCACAGAATACCTCATTGAATGGGTAATTCAGATTTTCAATCCACCTATGACCATTTGGCCTTGTGATAAGTTTTAGCCATAATTACACAATTAATGAGAATATTAATTTACATGCAATAAATTAGATCATTAACGAAACCATGACTCTGATACCATTTGTAGGGAGAAATAGTCTCCGAGGCATGCATATTATTTTTTAAAATTGATAACTATTATCATTGCGGAAATTAAAAGATTACATATTAATCTATCTAATATGCATCAAGATCATATCTTTGCCTATATATTCAGGGTCGTTTGATCTAAAATATGCATATAAAAACATCAAGATCATATCTTGATCTTCAAGATGACTAGCCACACTATTATCTTGAAGCCTGCCTTAAGATCTAGGGATCAAATCACTTACCTTAAGAATAGTAGGTAAATCCTTATTGCTCTGCAGCCGTTCAATCGTCTGGCCTCTAGTATCGTCCATGCGAAGCCCCGAATGATCAGATTTCTGGGAGTGCTAGCTCGCGGAAAAAATAGCTTTGCTGATCTTGAATCCTCTCACTTGAATCTTCCTCCAAGATCCACCAGGCTTCCGCTAACACCAGAATCACCAGGATTTTCTATTCTAACATTTTAGAATTACAATCCACGACAATTTAGAATTACAATCCACGACAATTTAGAATTACAATCCATGACAAATCGTGTATTGTTGTTCTATTTTTTGTTCTGTGTTCTCTGGTGAGGAATGCCCTCTATTTATAGTCTAGATTTAGCCTTGACATTTAATTCTGACATTTAAGAATTCGTCATTTGGCAAAAGCGAAGAGACGCCGAAGGCGCAGCGCTTGGTTTAATTCCAATGTTCGGAGTAAACCAAGGAGTTGCGGCGTTTGGTTTAGTTCCGTCGTTCGGAGAAAACCAAAGAGACGAGGGATAAATCCGACGTTCGGTAAATAAATGTCATGCATTAAATTATATGTCATGAGATGAGATTTTAGCCATCTCATCATATAAGATCCATATTCGAGAGGTTTGGGTTCTGATCTGAATTTATTTGACTTAACCCACATAGATCATGGTCCAAGCCCAAATCAAATTTGGCTAGTCCTGAATCTATTTAAATTCGAATCAAGTCTAATTTCAAATCAATATTTGAAATTGACTTATCCTTCTAATAATAGACTTAAACCAAATTGAATCTTATTCAATTGTACTTAACCCAATTAAGATAATTCAATCAATCAAATGATTAATTAAATCATATACGATTCTCAATCGTTGATCAGCAAATAGATCATCCTAGGAAACTTCTATGCGTATGACTCTCTAGGTTCGAACCTAAGCCGGTAGCATAGAAACAACTTTCTATACTAATCGATGTGCCCATCTAGCAATGGAACCCGACGTCCGGATAGGTCGAAGAGTTGCCGAGCAAACTCCAAGAACCCTAAGAAACAGTTACCGTATAATTCATCCTCTTGACCACAAATGCTAAGGATGACTTAAGAGCCTGTCAACTCTAAATAGCAAATCCATAAAGTGATTTCAACTTTAGTGATCATGTGACTTTCACATGAAGTGCCTTGGCCAAGGTCTTGCTAAATTGAAACACAAGCATTTCTCCTTTTAATGGGATAGGTCAAATTCCATCTTGATCCACAACTGACTACCACAAGTACTTGACTGCACCCAGTAACCTTTCGTAGCTGGATTAGAAATCCAGGTGGTCCGGCACCTAAGTACAATGAGTTGCTTGTAAGCCACTGGTTGTGATCTTCAGGTCTGAAGGATACTTATACCTATATCTTCTCGGATTAACTCTTGACAGCAGAGTATCCGGAAATGAGTCACGTTCGGTGAAATGTACTCCTACACTTTCACCTGTATGTCATACCAGTGTCTCTACACTCCTTGGTTAAGAGGATAACCAACAAATATGATATACAACGTCCTATAATTGATAGTACTATGGCCCTATCATAGTATATCATTTGGTCGCGAACTCTTTTAAGGACCTTCTAAGATAAATCCTCCTTTATCGTGAGGAAGATCCTAAGGGCTTCATTACTTTTAGGAGTATTAAGAAGATGTTCTTGTAATGAATAAACTGTCAAATAACTTTTATTAATATATCAATTTATATATAATTTACATCAGCACAATCATCAAATGATTGGCTTTAGGATACAATTCCCAACACCTCCATCTTGGAATGGCTTTGTCAAAAGTCAGCTTCAAAAATAAGGAGAGCTAACCTTGGCTCAACTTCTAAACTCAATCAGGATAGAAGACCAACACAAGTCTAAAACTCATCAAACTTGAAGTCCAAGTGTCCAAGCCAATCTAACCGAATAACACCAGACCAACAACAATCCTAAACGAAGGTCAAAGCCTAAATTTTAACTGAACTTCAAAAAATAATCAAACCAACCCTACCATCCTAAACCAAACATGTTCAAACCCAAGGATGAAACTTTTAAAACCCACAATACTAGACCTAGCCAGCCTACCCAAGGTCCAAGTAAAAGATTTTGTTTCATGTGTGGGAGGATAAATCATCTTGCGAGAGACTGCTTTTATCGAAAGAAGGAGCTCTTTCGCAAACCTTATGCTTCCTCCGGACCCCAAACTCATGTAGTTGAAGGTCAAGATGATTCCATCCTTAGGTTAGTGAATTTGAACCCTGAAATAAATTTAACTTCTTCCAACCTTGATTGGTGGTTAGATTCAGGAGCTAATGTTAATATTTGTTTTGATCGCTCCTAGTTCACTACTTTTCAGGACTCAAGTGGAGGAAGTGTGACCCTAGGAAACAACACAACCACCAAGGTCGAGGGACAAGGTCGAGTGAACCTGAAAATGTCATCATAAAAAATTCTCACCTTGATGGATGTGCTTTATGTTCTTGATCTTAGGAAGAACCTTATCAGCGGGTCTCAGCTAGTTCAAAGAGGATACAAAATTGTTCTTGATTGTAATAAAGTTGTAATAACTAAGTATAATGCCTTCATAGGAAAAGGATATGTAAGTGAAGGCTTATTTAAACTGAATGTAATAAATCCTTTTATTAATAAAGCTAAGAATCAAACCTATCTTGTGAATAAGTCTAATCAAAATCTGTGGCATGCTAGGTTGGGTCATGTGCACCTAAGAAAGGTCAAACACAAGATGAATTTAAAACTAATTCCTAAATCAAATCTAGATATATCTAAATGCGAAATATGTGTTGAATCTAAACAACCAAAAAAGCCATTCAAATTAGTTAAAAGAAATTCGTCAATCTTGGAGTTAATGCATAGCGATGTTTGTGACTCTACCAAGACTGCAACTCGTGGTGGCAATAGGTACTTAGTGACCTTCATAGATAATTTTTCTAGATATTGTTACTGTTATGTAATTAAATCTAAAAATGAAACCTTCAATAAATTTAAAATTTACAAGAGTAAGGTAGAAAATCAATAAGAAAGAAAAATTAAAATTCTTAGATCTGATAGAGGAGGGGAGTACACCTCGAATAAATTTTCTTAGTTCTATCAAGAACATGGGATAATTCATCAACTAACTGCTCCTTACTCTCCACAGTCCAACGGTGTAGCTAAGCATAAGAACCGTACCCTTATGGATATGGTAAATTCTATGCTCATTTGTTCCGGCTTACCCAAGAACTTGTGGGGGGAAGCTCTTCTATCTTCTTGCTTTATCCTAAATAGAATACCTACTAAGGATAATGGCAAGACTCCCTATGAACTTTGGAAAGGAAGAACACCTAACCTAGACTTTCTCAAAGTGTGGGGGTGTCTAGCTAAGGTTAATATTCCTGAATCCAAAAAGAGAAAACTAGGATCCAAAACCTTAGATATTGTATTTATAAGCTATTCCCAAAATAGCAATGCCTACAGATTTTTAGTAATAAAATCAAAGATTAATGACATATTTGACAACATAATCTTAGAAGCTAGAGATGCCTCCTTTGAAGATATAATTCCATTTAAAACTAAAATCTCTAGACCCTTGGAATCTGAACCATCTTCCTCTAAAGCCATAGAACCAGAACTAGAAAATGAACCAAAATTAAGAAGAAGCAAAAGAAAAAGGTTTGAAAAATATTTTGGTGAAGATTTCTTCACATTCTTAATAGAAGGTGATCTTTCCACATACATGAGGCAATGACATCATAAGAATCATCGTATTGGAAGGTAGCTATAGATAGTGAAATTAAATCAATCAAAGAGAATAAGACTTTGATTTTAACTAATTTACCTTCTGGAAACAAACCTACATGAACAAAATAGATTTTTAAAAGAAAATTAAGGCCAGATGGATCAATAGAAAGATATAAAGTTAGGTTAGTAATAAAAGAATTTAATCAAAAGAAGGACATAGATTATTTTGATACTTATGCTCCTATAGCAAGAATAACAACCCTGAGAACTCTAATAGCTTTAGCCTCAATTTATAAATTAATAATTCATCAAATGGACATAAAAACTGCATTTTTAAATGAAGAATTGGAAGAAGAAATTTACATAAACCAACCTCAAGGATTTGAAGTAAAAGGAAAAGAATATAAAGTATATAAATTAATCAAATCTCTTTATGATTTAAAACAATCTCCTAGATAGTGGCACATTAAGTTTGATGAAATCATTTTGAAAAATAGCTTTAAAATAAATGAATATGATAAATGTGTATATTATAAAAGACAAGATACTGACTTTATAATACTATGCTTATATGTAGATAATATACTACTCCTAGGAACATCATTAAAAATAATTCAAGAAACTAAAAGCTACTTATCAAATAATTTTGATATGAAAGACCTAGGAGAAGCCGATGTAATTCTAGGAATGAAACTTAACAGAGTAGATAATGGAATAGCAATAAGTCTAGCATACTCAATAAAGAAAATGCTTCAAAAGTTTTAATATTATGATTTAAATCCTATCTCTACCCTCTATGATCATAACTCTCATTTAATTAAAAATTTAGGAGAACATATTAATCAATTAGGATATTCTCAAAGAATATGATCCATATTATATATTTCAAATAGAACTCGTCCAGACATAGCTTATGCAGTAGGCATATTGAGTAGGTATACTAGCAATCCTAATGAAGAACATTGAAAAGCCCTAGAAAGAATTTTTAGATATCTTAAGGGAACCATAAATTATTCTCTAATGTATTCTAGTTATCCTGAAATGATTAAGGGGTATAGTGATGCTAATTGGGTAACAGATAAATTCGATGTTAAGTCCACCACTGGGTATCTCTTCCTATTAGGAGGAGCTATAGTATCTTGGGGCTTATGTAAGCAAACTATAATCACTAGAAGCACTGAGTCTGAGCTAATAACTCTTGACACTACTTGCACTGAATATTTTTTTAAATATTTTTTAAATTTATTTAAATTATGATTGTAGAGCTCTAATTGATATGTTAAATCAACAGACACCTAATAAAAAGATGAATAATCATATCCTGATCAGATATAAATCTATAAGAAATAAAATGAAAAAATCAATATCACTGCAGTTTATAAGATCTAAACATAATTTGGCAGATCTTTTAACCAAAAGTCTTTCGAAGGCTACGATTTTTGAGACATCGAGGGGGATGGGGCTTAAGCCCATATATTATTCACTAGAGTAGACCCCTTCCATCATGGCAACCCCATGGTTAAGGTTCAAAGGAAAATGATCTCTAAGGTGATATTTGGAAGCACCGCTTTAGGAGTCTGTCTCTACCCCATCCCTATGGTGTGGTGCTTTATTGATGGTTAGGTTGAGCATAGCTCTTAATAAATCCAAGACTATAATTCAGTAAGGTACGATTCCGTTGCATATACCCTTGAAGGATTTACCTTAGTGAGAGTAGTCATGAGGTCATAACTATGGAACCGGAGCAAATCCCTAATAACTTTCATGAAAATCAAAGCAAGCGCATGGCCTAGATAGCACTAACCCGCATTATGATCAGCTCATCTTCATACTGTGTGTATTTTATACTAAATGCAAGTTCAAACCTAAAAGGTACTTGCACTAAGCACAGTAAAATTTTAAAGTTTTTAAAATTGCTTAATGAATTTAATAATTTATTTATTTATTTATTTATTTTTTTATAAGAGATTGTTAACATTCGACCGTTTAAAAAAAAAAATCAAACATCTGACTGTTTTAAAAAAAAAAACAAACGCGTGTATCTGATCCTTGATCCAATGACCCTTATTTGAATACATATTTGGATATGGGCATGACACACTGACATCCGATCTCATAGCGCATCTTTCTGACCATGAGACTGCTTAATCAATTCTCGGCGCCGCACCGCCCACATGCATGAATAGTGTTTCACACTAACCATGGTCTAATCCACCTAAATTTTGTTTATTTGATAGAAATACAGCCATTCAATTTCAAGTTGGGTTTTCATATAAGCACCCTCTCATTTCTTACCTTTCCTATATGAGAGACTAAACTTTCAAATCCCTTGTTCTCCCTCATAAAGAATCAAAAAAAAAACGCAAATAAATATGAAAGAATCTTTATTATTTTAAAAAATCTTTAACATATATCCCTCATATTATCATCGATAAAAAAATGATAAAAGATTTTCAGACTTGCCTGAATGGCTCGCCAGACTTGCAACTTCACGATCTATCAACCCATCATGTCAGCAACACATCCAAATTTTATGTAACAGAAAAGCCAGTCATAATGATTAAACATAAAATGATACCAATATAAACACAAGAAGGGACCAATGTTTATGGTCGACATCGCATCCCTGCCTTCCCGAGATGCTCTACGCATGCTAGCAATACTAGCAGTGATTGGAGACAATGACCGGTGGATCGAAATGCAAATGCAAATCACAAGTCCATTCAGGACCACGCGTCCGTGCGAGCATGCTGCAGAGTATGAAACAATTTTCAGAACGCCTCATCTCTTATATTACTCTTTGTCACTTAATTTCTTAAGCATGTGCAGTGCGATTGCAGCTGGAACCACATTTGATATAGTGTTGGCATACTACGCTAAAAGATATCACCGACCCATCTATGAAACAACTCTTACCAAGTATCTGATTTCGAAATACAAGTGCACCTTCACAATGAGAAATTTTCAAAGTTCTTTACCTCCAAGGTAATTTTAACTGATCACAGCCATGAAGACCCTGTTAGACTATACAACCCAAACAAAAATTAGAGGACAAACGGAGTGCAAAGGGAATGCAGGCCAAAGCGGCTTTTTTTTTTTTTTTTTTTTTTTGTCTCCCTTCAAAATCAGCCAGATTGCAAAAAATGATGCATCAACATGACCTTCCTTCTCACTAGCAAAGACTCCGCAGGTGCTTCCTTACCAACCCCCACTCCCACTTCCCCCAGACCACCCACTTGTAGCATCTGCCCGTGGAAGAACCACCCTCTTCGCATCCCCCCAGCCTGAATTGCCAGCACCAAAACCTGCATGGTCTGCATCTGACCCACCTGGACCTTTGGAGGCCGCAGCTTCACCTCCCCAGCTACCCCCTCCACCACTGCCACTACCACTCCAGGGAGCACCGCCGCCGCCACCACCACCACCACCACCAGGACCCCACCCAGCACCGCTGCCACCACCTCCACTGCCACCACCCCAGCCAGCACCACCAGCATTGTTCCCAGATGCCCCCAAGTTGCCTCCATCACTACTACCACCATTCCCAGAAGCACCCCAGTCATTGTTGCTGGCACCCCCGCTATTGCCAGCTGAGCCCCATCCACTACTCCCAGAAGCACCCCAGTCATTGTTGCTGGCACCCCCGCTATTGCCAGCTGAGCCCCATCCACTATTGCCACCTCCCCACCCGCCGCCCCCACCCCCACCCCCACCCCTACCCCCACGCCCAGCCCCCTCAGCCCATCCTCCACTCCCGCTACCACCACCACCAGCGCCACTACTACTTCCCCACCCATCACCGTCATTAACAGCATGGTTATTTCCGCTCCATCCACCTGAACCACCACTTCCCCAACCCCCAGGGAACCTTCCCTCCCAGGTGAATTTTGAACTTTGGCACCAGGAAAGCTGTTCAAGCCATCATCATCATCCTCCTTTGAAGTAACGCCCAATTTTGAAAAACCTAAATCAGAACCACGTCCCTCGCTAAAATTGTTTCCTCTTCCACGCCCACGGCCTCGCCCTGGCCGAGGCAGCCCACTGGGATGACCATCTCGACCACCATTATTGTTTCTAGAATCAAACCTGCCACCTTTTCGAGACAACAAAAAGACATTAACTGCATGTTGAACCAATTTTGAGGAAAATAAAGTATGAAGACATTTGCATCATTGAATCACTATGCAATCATATGATCACTACCAGGAAAGAGCATTTTATAGTAGTAAAACTCAGCAAAGCTACAACAGATATTTTGTACTTTATAGAGATTAGAGCCAGGTAAAGTTCTACAAATAAGATAAAATATAACTGAATTTACAATGTCAGCATCTTCAACCAGGTTTTGTGCAAAACCAGAGCCCTGACAACATCTTATAGAATGCTTTGCCTGTAAAGATCTCAAGGTAGGTCCTCTAAAACTCAAGAACAACTTCACCTATCGAATTCTGAATCAGTATGTATATCATTGACTATTGATTTTATCATTTGAGACAATAAAGCCACATACTCATCAGAGAAAGCTAGCTGACATTCTATCCAGAGACTGAACAACAAACATTACCAAAGAGAAGGCACAATGCAACACAGGATATCTGAATTTGCTGGAAGAGTTTGATGCCAGACAACCAGCTAAAAGAAGATGGTGCAACATATGTTAGTTACAGTGGCCATATGCTAAAAGGTATTTCACTGTGCACATGCATGCATCTCCCTCCTTGTGCATGTGCATGTGCATGCATGTCAGTGAGAGAGAGAGAGAGATGGCCAGGGGAGAGCAGGGCACAAACAACGGTCACATGGTAGAGATTATTAGACTGAGGTTTGGTAATCTATGCATTACCAAAGTTATTTCCAAAAATGAGAATACTCCAAATAACTTCATTTATAATTGTTACTATAGTACAGTCTGCAAATTTGTAAATTGAAATCTGCTACAGCTCTCTAACCTAGCAAAGATCACAGCTTTGAACTCAAATCAGACCAGGTCTTCCGTCACAGTGCAACAGCAATGGTACCCCCTCATTCTTGATTGATACCTAACCCCTATAAATCTTCTACCAGAAGTCATGAACTTGCTTCGAAATATTCACAGAATCCTTGAACAGGATATTGTAGTATGAAGATGGAGATGAAAAAATGATTCAGACATGCATCCAAGTGTCTGACTCAACAACAGGAAAAAAAAAAAAGAAGAGGACACATAAGATGATATATAATTTAACTAAATTACATAATTATACCTTTAAAGTTATTTATTTAATCATTAAAAGAAAATTGTTAAAAAGATATTAGTCGCTAAGATCTTTCAAATATACTAGTTACTCATTTAAACCAAGGTTTTAAATCTCATAGGACAGGCATCTTAGTTTTTCAACAAAACTAGATATTCCGCATCCTTTCTTGTCTCGATCCCTAATCCGGTAAAGCATCCCAATACTTGCTTGGAATACTTTTTTTTTTCCTTTAAAAACTTATTTACGAAGTTTTAATATTATATTCAATTTTTAAACATTATTAAACTTTCAATGTTATATCTTTATGATAAATTAGATATAAAATTGACATTATAATGTATTATGACCGAAGCAGGACCGAACAGCCAAGATCGGTCCCAGAATCTCTCTAGGATGAGACGTCTCAACAACCTCAAACCTAAATCTTTATCAAATCTCGAAAATGAATAATTACTCGCTCTTGATATCAAATTAGAGAATCAAACTCATTATGGAAGAGTTCCACTCTTCCGATACTTAAAAATGACTATCAAAGAGCTTGACAATCACCCAAGTATCTGACACATTAAATTCAGCTATGTACCCTACACAAAATTTTGTAGCTGCATGAGTATCCAGATAACCTACAGGTACCTGTTTCCTAAATGCTTTCTTACCTAAAAGAGGTTCCTAAAGCGTCTGCTTGTCTGCACCTGCACTAGATTCTGGCGACAAAGACCTAACCTTTACAAATTAGCAATACATCAAAATGGGTGATCTTTTGTTCATAAATGCCATCTTTCTTAAACTTTACAGTGAAGTGTAACTCATTTACATTTTGTCCCCTTCCCTTGCAACCGCATAGCAAGGTGCACTTCAACAAACTATTTTTCATCCAAGGGATTTAGGTTGTCCATAGCTTTGCAAAGCCATCCAAATTGGCTGGCATCACCTCAGTGATTCACTTAAGCATGTCTTCCATGATGAGGATTCGTCAATAACAGATTAAAATATAAAATGAAATTATTGAGCAACATATGAGTAGTTAAATAATATACCATAACAGGGCATGCAAACGAGAGAGCCAGGTGTAGTTAGGTTGGTATCAATCATGTTGAGACTGGATCACTGGAAAGGGGCATGAGTTTGACATGCTTGGCAGGATTAAGATAGCATTGCTATGACAATTCTAACGGTGGCAATTCTGCAATAAATTTCCCATTTGACCTTGACACTCTTAACTACAAGACAGCATCTGCCTAGACACATGGCAATGGATAGGGGGAAAAAGGTTCGCTCAAACAAGGAGATTGAAAGAGACAAATAGATGAGATTAATTCAGGAATAGCTCATAACAAGGTTCAAAAACTCGGATTTGATTTCAGTTTTTATTGGCTTTGTCGACTATCGGTTCAAGTAATTTCAACAATTTCGCAAGCTTTTATCCAGGTTTAGGAATTCTGGACAAAACAGCCAAGAAAAATACATCAAAACTTCTAAAATAAGAAAAAAAGATAAGAAGCCAAGAAAAATTATTACACAACATTTCCATGTTTATTGTTTTATGGATTCTTTAATTGGGTCGTTTTCTCTATTTTAGGCTCAAGCTAGTATTACATACGTGAGATGGTGCCTAGTAGTGCAGCTGGTAAAGTCTGAGGTTGTACCAAGGACCTAGGTTAAGGCATTTTCAGCTAGGATTTCTCCATTCTTATTTTACAACATATATAATATTTATTATTTGCAAGTGAAATTCATTAAATACGCTGGACTTTGTGTTCTAAATAAAAATCATTTATTTCTTGAATTTTAATTGTTCAAAGATATTATTTCTGAGGTTTTTCCTTGTCTTTGCATTTAAATATTTTTCTTAACTTTAATAAATTTCGCTAGTATATTAAGGCCCCATTTGATATCACTTTTTTATTTCTAAAAGTGAAAACACAAAATCCAATACAAAAAAAGATGTTTGGTTCCTTTTTATTTTTAAAAGTAAATTTCAAAGTATATTGAAAAAGTGAAAATGGAAAGTTCTTATTTCCACTTCCAAAATATTTTGAGCTCCAAAACCAACTCCATCCTGTGACTGATCTCTCTCTGTTCCTTCTTATCTTTCCAAACACCTCTCCTCCTCCAAAGTACCATCAGCATCGGTAACATCACCCCAACTCCTTGTTCACTTTTCTCCCCCTTTACACCCAATGTCCATGATAACCCTCCTAGAATTCTAACCCTCCCCATGTGAAGACCGACCCTCTTCCATGGTCTCAAGTAGGAAAGAAAAAGAGAAATCATTGAAAATAGATATTTAATACTGTATACAAAAATAATTTAAAAATAAAGACAATATAATATCAAGCATTAAAAAAACACAACATAGAAACATAACCATGGCCAATTTTGGCGGGCCTCATCTGAAACTAGCAGATATAACCAAAAGTAGTCAGGTTTCAGCTGAAAATGACCAAAATCCAAAACTGAGGGTCAATTTGTGAGTTGAGGTGATTTGTCACAAGCAGACCGAAATCCAAACTGTTTGACAATGGTACACCATACCTGAGTCTAACTCATATCCTTTGCAAATCTGAAAACTATCTTCATTATGAAACCTCCATGGATGCCCAAAAAAATAAAAGCATTCATATAAGTAGCTGGCAGACACTAGACAGAGAACCAAAACAAGAACTACAATTAAATAAAACTTTGCAGATCATTTGAGGTACCAATCATCAAACCATTTTATGCTCAAAATAAAAGGCTTGAAATCAAATAATGATGATCACGCATAGAACCCAAGTACATTAAAGTTCACCAGGTAGAAAATTTAGTTTCTGGGATGAGACAGACTTCTACAGGGATTCCATTCAATCATGCATAAACAACCAGCAATCAGAAGTATCAACGCATAAATACTTTCCTTTGTTACTTTTGACAATATGAACTAAATCATGGTTCCCACTCACCTGCTCTAGATCCTGGGGTGGAAGATCTTTCCCTGTCTGAATGAGTTTGGCCTCTCCAGCCATCATTGCAGCCTGCTGAACCACTCCCGACAGATCCACTACCTCCCCATGCAGGGCTTTTCATTGGTACCATTGCAGCAACTGTTCGAAGAGACGGTCCAGCATCTGGAGGTGGTTTGTCTATGTTTTTCTGGAAATATGCCACTAGGCGATCAATGTCATCAAAATCCCTCTTCCGAAACCTGAAGCCCTTAGGATATAACCCAATATATTCATGATGTGGATTTGTACTCCTGATGTAGGACAAAATAAAAGTTCCTGGATGATCATGAGAAATGCCAAAACAGTAAACTATCCTCATTGGATTCTCCGCTTTTTCTGCCTTTAGCAGCTCATCAACTTCTGCCTTTGTGCCCCTCCTGAATTTGCGGTATGCAAGCATATTTTTCAAGTGGTTTACCAATGGGTCAACATATCTATCCATCACCTGGAAACAGATCAGCAACCAGATGTAAGGGGGGGAAGCAAATGAATCTGACAAATAAAATGCATTTACCCAAACACCACATATATAAACAGAGGAACAGATGGTTAACTATAAAACACAATTACTCTAACTTGCCAGCTGATGTTATAAACCCTTCAAGAAAGTACAAGGACCACTGCATAAAGAAGGTATTCAAGACTTGCCTAACCTCATGCGAGAAAATACAGAATACCTTGACACTCCCAGCCAAAGCTCAACAAATAAAAATAATGTCTTGCATAATGATGCATAGTTCACACCTTATGTTATACCCCTTATGGGAGTTAAAAAAGACAATAAAAGAGGGCCGGTCAATACTATAGCGACACATGAGGTAATGCACACTCAGATGTCAAACTTAAGTTTCGTAGCATCTGTCACCACACAATCTTTACCCAAACATCAATTAAAGCAGGTCACTTCTTCAGTAATTTTCTTAAGGTGGACACATTTGATACATGCACCAATGGATTCCTGTCAACACATTATTTTTTTCTTATCAAAATGTTCAAATGAATATTTTTTTTATTATAAGAAAAGACTCGATATTGCAACATTTCTCAAGAAGTATGGCCCTAACCCAAGTAAAATGGAGAAGAAGGATTTATGAAGACAACCCCAACTAGTTTGGGATCAAGGCTTAGTTGTGCGTAAGAGAAAGAGAGGGTTCAAAAGGAATATTCACTTGGTTTATGTAGTTTTGCTAACATATCATGCATTCTGGTGTACAAAGGAAAAATGATGAAACAAATGCCTCGCCTCACCACGAGTTTAATTGCCTCTACTTATTAAATGTTGACCAGGAGAAAATAAAGGAATGTATACCAATTACCAAAGCCATACTGTCCCAATAAGCCACATTATTTATTTTTTTTTCCTTAAACCATCTCTATCAAGATCTGCAAAACTGGTGCATCACCTATTTAGTATAGTATAAATCGGTACAATATGGTACACACCCCATTCCCAGACATGGTGCAAATTCTTTTTAACTCTTAACCATAATACTACTTGGTACCGGGTGGTTTCACTCGATTTGGACTGGTTCAGTTTATCCCAAATCAAAACCCGATACCATATCAACAGCCAATTCATTTCATTCTTAACTATAATACCACTCATTACTGGAAGATTCCATTCAGTTTGAAATGGTTTTTATACCAAATCAAAACTCAATACCATATTGATACCTTACCAATACGGTACCATTACAACCGGTATAGGCCAGTACAACAAACCTTGATCTCAATCTTAACGATGATAATGGTGTAGTTTCTCATATTCCATTTCAGCGTATAGCTAGCCATCTGCGGCATATGAAGCCAGCAATTTTTTCTCCATGCATGTTCAATTAAAATATAAAGAAAAATAAAGTCGGCCTAGTATGCAATTCAAAACAAAAGATAAAGGGCCTAGGATTTTCCATCAAAAATACAATGAAGTCACTTAATCTATTGATGACACAATTCAACTTTCATAGCAATGGAAGAAATTTAATAAACTTAAAATAACTTCAGTATTCACCAACATAACTAGCCTTCTTAATTAATTATCCATAAATAATATTAAGAACTATGTTTCCCAGTCCTAATATGGCACTCCTCAAGTAACCTCTAGTCCATGACAAGGGGCAAAAAAAAGCAAATACATTACGCTGGTGATGTGCCACTAACCTCGTCCAGATCTTCAAAAGTGTCTTTGTCGATCGTTAACGTCTTCCCCAAACGAAGCAAACTTGTGATGTCCTTGTGATCTTTTCCACCCTCAACTATATCTTTGTGAGCATAGACTCCATCAAAAATTTTCAAAGTCAATGTTAAAAATGATGGCCCCTTGGAGCTTGGGCGGATAATGCTCTCACCAGCTTCTTTGTCTGAGAGGTACTGTTCCAATGCATAACCAAGTATTTAACTTTGATAACATATCACAGCATATCGCATATATCATATCAAAAATAAAGTGATACATTGAATTAAATATTCTAATGACATAACAAACATACCTCCATTGCTTCATCAGCTGTCAAATTTTGAAAACGGGGATGAACAATCATTCTTGGTTTAAAATGCTTCTTTGCAAGTTCCTTTTCCTTGCGGGCCTTCTCTTGCTCACTACGTAAACTGATCTCATCTTCATGATAGTAAGGATCACGGTTGCGTATAAAGTATGGTCTTTTTCGTAGCTCACTGGATTTGCAGGTCAAGAATACAACAAATCTATTTTTATTTACATTCTTAATCTTGCAGGTAAGTATGTCACCATCCTGTATTTGCAACTTCTCTGGATCATATCCATCATCTGAAATGTCGTCTGCCATAAGCAACCCTTTCAAACCGGAATCAAATGCACAAATGATCCGGTTGTCTTGCATATGACGAACAGTTACCTGAACAATTCTTCCTTCTGAAATTGTATCTTCTGTTTCACCAGAAAGCATGCAGAACTCCTCCTCGGGATTTGGATCACTGTAAGGCGTCCGCCAGTCTTGAAATCCATTAAGCAACTCCATCTTTATGTCATTGAGGGTTTCCCTTTTCCTAGTCCCAAACTGCCTGAAAAAGCTATTCGCATATTCATCAATGTCAAGCACTTTGAGCATATGGGGCCTTTCCCTTACATGTTCAATTGCCATTTCCTGTACATCATCATCCATCTCATTAGGTTCCTGCGGAGCATCCTCAGCATAAACATCCTTAGCCAAAGTTTTTGCCAGATCATATGACTCTGGATGAATTCTAGTGTCATCCAACAGGTCCATAATATGACTACTAGCAGCAGCAGCCCCGCTCCGGCGAACACGCAAATATCCAACAGCATTAATGAAAACCTTCTTTCTCAGGATTTTTCCCATTGGAATCTCTTTGCGATTGAAAATGGACCCAGCCCTTACAAATGCTCTTTGTAGGGCAGAAGCTTTCCTGGGTCCAAGACCAGCAACAAATTGCAGAGGGGCAAAAAGCCACTCATGGCTTGCAGCTAAATTTACATCAATACCAACTTGGTTGGTTGCATCTGCCATTACCTGTTCAACAACCTCATACTTCTCATCAGGCATAAGAAAATGTTCAAGCGGGCAAAGTTTCCAGGACAAAATCTCTTTTCCTGGTCCACAAAGTGTTGCAGCCATTGCCAAAGGATTTTGAAGGTAGCGCCCAAGAGCCACAGCACGTTTCACAATACCTGAAAGAATGTATGTATATATTAGGGGAAAGAAAATGTTGCTGAATCAACAATTCATGATGGAGCTGATCTTACCTGGCTGCGCAGGTAGTTGATCTGAAGAAACCCGAGAGTTCTCATATAAGCGAGGCAGAGATTCATCACCAAAAACAATATGAAAATTTTCTATCTCTCCACTAACATCCCTTGGATGATCTTCAACTATTTTGAAAATAACCTAACAGGCAAAGCCATGAAACACGTAAATAATAAGTGCTGGCAAACATAGAAAAATCTTCTAAGGACATTGCCGAAACGATAATATAAACTCATAATAATTATTCTCATGCGCATTGACTTTAACTTTGGATTTCATCTTACTATAGAATCTATTGACCATAATCATAGAAGTCTTCAACAGAAAGGAATACATAATCAAGTAACCAATTATCCTAACTCATTCAGAAGTACCAAGGAAGAGCCATAGTGTAAGCCTTCTACAGTAAGGGAAAGTGTTTAATATGGCATTACTTACATAACATTTATATTATTGCAAGCCACACAATGGAAGCATGAGGTTATCAAGATTCTAAGAACATGATTCTTCCAACATAGCAGAATAATGCAGCCCCTTCTCACAATCCATTTTCTTTAACATACCCCTCATCCACACATTGTGTCAGGCACATAAATGTCCAATCAACCTAGACCCACCAGTCTGCAGCTAAATTTACAAAGCACATTTGAAAAGTTGAGGAACAAATGCAAAATGCCTAGTAGACCAACTAAGATGCAATCCAGATAACCAAAACTCACTGGTCGACAAGTTACTCTATCAAAGAGTAGCAATGCCACCGTTTTTAATGACACAGTGGCTACTCATAAGGTGCAATTACCCAGTTCACAGTCATTGAAGTAAAATGTTCAAATTCTAGAACATGACAAACTTCTTGTAGTACATTTATTTGTCTAACCGAATTCAGTTAGAGAAGTCATCCCAAGATTATTGCCTCGACAGGTGAAGCCAACAAAAAACCTAACCATACTCCCAACAAACACATGTACAGTTATAAGAACGAGAATCAGCATGCTATTTGGCCTTTTGTTAAAGATATAACAAGTCAAGCAGTCGATACAATTTTTTCACTTCCAGGTTATAAGGAAATAAACAAGTGGTTGATATATTCAACATAATTACGTCACAACTTAAATGATTAGCTTTGTTAAGGAAAGAGTTAGAATTTCTAATTAAACCATGACAAGTTTTATATGCAAAACTAGCCACTTTGCACATCTACAAGACTCCATAACCAAGATGAGCCAAGGACTAGTCTATCTCCATATGACAAAGTTCAAAGCTAAAATTAAAGGATCACACCAACAAATCAGATCTCAACATGAATTTGGAGTTTTATGTCCAAAAACAGCTGGTCTTCCCTGACAATTCAGAGAGATTAGACCATAGAATAACCACAAACACAACAAAATAATTTCTTACTGAGAACAAAAACTCAGCAAGCTCAGTGTGACAAAAAAAGGAACAAACAGTATTGGCATCTTTGCAGGCTATGTTAAAAAGCTATATAGTTCTACAAATGCACAGCAACATATACACTCACTGGACTCCACAAGCCCACACAACAGACAACTTAACAGGAAATGCTAAAGATAACTAAGAAAATTGAGAGTACCTCGTAGATGTCATCCTTCAGTTGCCTACAGGACAAGTTTGCCGCTCCAACGCAGACAGCATGAGGCTGATGGTCAGTCATAAATTTCAAGACTCGTTGCTGGTCGTTTTTCTTGCGTTGTTGTTCAGCAACTGCCTGGGACCGAGAACTAATGGAACCAGCATACAGCACATCAACCATTTCCCCTGCTGAATCCAACATAACAAAAGTAGTTGCTGGTTTTCCAGGTCCCCAACAGCAAGCCATGACCCTTAACTCAGAATCATCCTCAGAATCATTGTCAGCATCCTTGCGCTTAAAAGGTGCAACAGAGACCTTATTCCACAGTTGCTTCCCATATTCCATAAGAAGCCAATTCTTGGCTCTGGCAGTCAACAATGATCTAGCTTCCTTTTCCATTGAAGGAAGAATAAAAGTAAAGAATGAGTCTTCCAATATCATTTTGCGTTGCTCATTCCAAAGCTGAGCAGACCTGCTAACACATTCACTTAGATAAATTTCTTTAGCATCGTTTAATAATTTTTTCTGAACATCTTCTGGTAATTTTATTGTAACTTGAAGGAGCTTCTCTTCTTCGGCTTTCTGAATAAGTAGCCATTGTGCATCTGCAAACTTAGATAATGGCTTGTTTCGCAGCCACTTTACCCCTGAAAGTTGGTGATAGGGATCAATAGTAACATTTCCTTCAGGTGTAGGACTTGTAGAGACAACAGCCTTATCCATAAAAGTGGTGCGGACATGCTTCCTCACAACTGGTTCACAGCTAATCTCAACCGCTGCCTGTGTGTGTTATATATAAAGAAAAGGAAATTGGTGAAGAAGAGAATGATCAAAAGCCCTCATACAGGAAAAACAAAGAAATTGCAAATTATGATAAAGTACCTAAGAAATAATATGATGGGCTTTAGAGAAAAAAGAATCACCAAAAGGTACATACAATTAATAAAAGATATGTATGATAAAACAATAACTATTGTTAAAACAACAATAGAAAAAACTAGTGAATTTTCAATTACTGTAAGTTTCCATCAAGGATCTCCTTTAAGTTCGTATCTTTTTATATTAGTTATAAATGAATTAACCAAACATATTCAAAATGATATCCCATTGTGTATGTTATTTGCAGATGATTGATTGATAAAACTAAATCTGAAGTATATGCTAAGTTAGAGATGTGAAGAAAAGGCTTTAAAATCTAAAGGTTTTAAGATTAGTAGAACTAAAACTGAATACATGAAATGTAATTTTAGTGGGAGTAAAAATACAAATGAAGAAATAGTGAAGATTGCAAGCCAAGAGATATCAATGAGTGAAAAAATTAGGTATTTGGGATCAATTATCCAGCAAAAAGGTGAAATAGGTGAAGATGTGAATCATAGAGTTAAAGCAGGATGAGTATTGTATGATCGGCGCATCCTATTAAAATTAAAATAAAAATTCTATAAAACCACTATTAGGCCAGCTATATTATATGGAGCAGAGTGTTGGATGGATATGTGGTAAACTTTAAAAGATAGAATTAGAAATAAATATATAAAAAAAATGATAGGAGTAGCCCAATTAAAGATAAAATAAGAGAAAATCGATTGCGGTGGTTTGGGCATATACAACGTAAACCTTTAGATGCTCCAATTAGAAAGAGTGATCTTTTAACAATTCATGGTAAGGATAAAGGTAGAATAGACCTAAACTAACATGAACAAAAATAATTAAAAAAATATAACTATTTATAATTTGAATGTCGACTAGGTCATGAATCGAGTAGAGTGGAGGAAGCAGATTCATGTAGCCAACCCCATGTAGTTGAGAAAAGGCTTAGATGAGTTGAGTTGAGATGCATGTCCAAACAGGCCAAATTTTAACTCTAAGACATAATAACAGATACATACCATGTGCCTTGCACCTTTAAGAACATCTTGTGGAGTTTCAAACATTGCACATGTAAAATTTGCAGCTATTTCTTCGGGAGTTAGCTTTCCATCTTCCAGTTCTGGCAAGCCCTGAAGCAAAGAAAAGATACACAAAAATTACTTATTACAAATAAGGAAATATAAATGCCACACATTTTCAGGAATCCCTGCAGTTATGAATTAGTGATTCCATGCAGGGCCCAGTGATACACTGATGGCCAGGAATAGCAAGAGGCAAAGTGCATATCTAAAGGATGCCTCAAAAAATTTTGGCAAAGCATGTGAGCAGCCTTTCACATTCTTTACAGTGTTCAAAAAGCAGTCAAAGAACGGAAATACAAACCACTTTTTCGAGTGACAAAACCAATCCAAACTGCTCAGATTTAACACCGAACTTGTTTGCGACCTCCCACAGGCCAGCCTTATAACAAATGCTATATAATGATTTCCTTTTCGGCCTTTTAAATTGTCCTTCCTCAATATCAATTTCACCAGGAGGAAAATGCAAATTAAACTTTGCATCAACATCTTCAACCTCTCTCTCTGATTGTGCATCATTAAGCGCCTCTGTGACTGATTTGTAAAGTTGATCGTTCAACTCAAGCCTTGTCATATCATCAACTCTTCTTTTTTCCTCTTCAAAGCGTTTACTGTAATATGCCTGAAGTTGACTCTTCCGCTTCTGAAGAGATAACCACTTTTTGTCCAATTTATGAATGGCCCAGAGCACCTGAAAATTGAATAGAAGTGGCTCTTCAGCAAATTGATAGCAGAAAGCTGCTGAGGATGTTCATTGAAATATTCAATCATTGAGTGTACTCATAAACAGAAACCTGACTACCTTATGCCACCTCATTCTGTGTGGTGTTTCTTCACCATCTTGCATGTTTGCATCAGAATCTCTCAACAGACTACCACATAACTCCTTCCGGTACATAGCAATGAAAGGGATCTGAAACAGCAGTAGTAGAAATTTTAGTAATAACGTCCTTCAATGATTTGCAGTCAATAGGACTACATTAATGGATATGCATCATATTCAACAAAAGTTCTTACATCAAGCTTTTGTACATGCATCATTGTCAAGACGTTCCCAATGTCCTCCTTAAAATTTTCCTTGACTACTTGATCCTCCCCAACTAATGGTGAAATAGCATCATCAGTAAGCTGATTATATATCCAGGCACTCTCTTCCTCTATGCTCTTATCATCAGTAGGAGGAGGCCCTGTAATACTCTCAAAAAGCTGAAAGAGAAAAGCAACCCCAAAACATTAAGTTCTATTCAAAAATCAACCAGAAGGTATGATACCTATTTTGCCAGATCAAAGCTGCAGATAGAAGCAGGCAATCTATTATTACCTGAATCCTCTCTGGAATGTCAGTTTCTCTTATAATGTCATCCTCTTGTGTCATATATTTATCTGAAAGAATAGACGGTTCAAATTCATCTTCGAGCCTCTTCTCACCCCACCCGGCAGAATGACCAGCATCCCTTGCAAGGCCACTTTTCCGGCGTTCCAACAGCTCATCAACATCCCCAAATATCTCGTGGGCTTCCTGTAAAGCAGATGATGAAACACCCAGTGCTTGTCTCGGCCTCCTTTTCTTCGGTTGCTTCCTTCTATAAGAAACAAGTTACCATTATTAATGGAAAATAAATGACAGGTAAATAATGAAACTTCCAAGAAAATCAAACATGTAGATGTAAGAAGAGACAATAGCATACCTTACAGGAGCACCAGTCTCATCAACTTCATCCTCATCGACGATAAAATCAGCCATTTCATCTTCCTCACCGATGACGTCCGCATCTTCTTCTTCTTCCGGTTGCTCCTCCTCTTCCACAATATCCTCCAGGCGTGCCGCTAGAAGCATTCCAATGAACAGTTAGTAATTGATGTTATATCCAGGCTCTTGACAGAGATGAAATGAGATGCTTACCATCATCATCACCAAACAATTTCTGCTTGAGTTTTTCCTCAGCAGTCTGGCCACCCCGACTATTCCTATCAGATTCTTCTTCATCTGAAAACCCGGAGTGCGCCTCCGCCTCAGTATCCCTTCCTGCTTTCTTCAAGCGCTTAAATTTGTTACCCTGGTAATATTTTCAAGCAGTGATGCAAGTATTACAACTGCAACTTAGGTGCACAACACAAAAATCCAACATATTTTCCATCCAAAAAAAGTGGGGAACAACTATAATTAGAGTGAACAGCAAGCTCAGAAAACATACAGGCATGGGCCGATGGAAGCCAGTGATGTTATTGTCCTGAAGCAACTCGTAGTCATCTTCATCAAGCACATAGCTTCTCCCAAACTCTCTAAATTACAAACAGGACAATCAAAACCTCGATTTTTCTCTTAAGAAATAATTTTTCACAGTACATCAACAAGGAAAATGTCGATACGTGTTTACCTTCTCTTTTTCTTTTTCTTTTTCCGGTGCCTTTCGTCATCACTCTCTTGCTTCTCTTCTTCTTCCTCTTCATCCTCTTCTTCAACATCATCCACTATGAAGCCATCTTTCTCATACTCATCCTGACCCTCTTCTGCTCACGGTAACATGCCATTAGACCCAATAAAACACTAGTGACCATCTCACCCTAAAGTTAGTACCAGACACTAGAATCCTTAATCTCATGCGAACGAACTTAGGAGAAACCCTACCATCGTCGTCTTCTTCATCGTCGTCGCCCCTCTCCTCGATATCATCCTCGTCCTTTGGACGAGGATCTTCTTCTTCGACCTCATCTGCAAAAACTCGGAAAATGAGAGATTATTTGAAAAACCGAAGAACTCCGTATCGAGAGGGGAAAACAAAGAAGCGAAACAAGCAGCAACTCCCAACCTTCATCGTCGGAGACGATCGCTTTTCCACCCATTTCGAAGAGGAGCTCGACAAAAAGAAGAAACTTTGATCTCAATCCCTAACCCTAAGCCACGACAACGACGAAAGGTGAATCAGGAATTCTTGCCGACAAGCCCCGGGATTTTTATAAAACAACACCAATCCCCGCGATTCCCTAGCTATCTCGAGCGAGGAGGAACGGATTTAGGGTTTCTGGAGCCCGAAAACCCGAGAAAAATCGCAGCCCTAGCTAGGGCTTGGCGGCGAGCGGCGAAATCGAGAGTGAGAGAACCAGGTAGCAGACCCCAACCCTAGATTCTCGAGAGCGAGACGATAAGTCTAGGTTCTCGAAGCAGGAGAGGAGGATAGAAGAAACTAACCGTAAAGATCAGAGCCAGTAATGGCGAAGGATCGTCACGTAGGGGCCGGGAGGAAAGAAGAACAACGGCGGTGGTCGATATTGCGAGGAGAAATGAGGACGCGTGAAGATTATTAGAAATATATTCCGAAAATCTAAATACCGTCTATGCCGCACCATGATCCAGTATTTTACAGAAGTGTCCCTACGCGATTCCTCGGCGTTCTTCGACTGTTTTGATGGGAGCTTTAAGGCGTGGGTAGAGATGTAAATATGGATAAATGGACGGGATTGTTTAGTAAAACGGGATGTTCGGAGTGGAATCTTTTGGACATGGGCGGTAACTCGGTTCGGGCGTTGAGAATTGGACCGGATCAAGGTGCCAACCGGTGAAGGTGAAGCCAAGCCTATGGTGGATTGGGTGGTTCGAACCATTTCTAAAACAGATGGTACAGGGTTGTCAAAAACGGACCGGACCGGCCAATTCAACTAGTTGAACCGAGACTTCTAATATAAAATCAGATGGGTAAGATATTTAGAATAATTTGATCAATCTATTCGGTTCTCATGAATCAATCAATCTACTTGAATCAAGTCACAGTTTAGCAATGCGTTTCAAATTCTTTGGCATTTTAAAAAAATATGAAAACTTTATGGAAATAAATCTTAAAACTTTATGAGAATCAAGATTAAAAAAAAAAAAGAGTTATAAAAAATAATGAAATAAAGAAACTTGAATAAAATTTTAAAAAAAATAAATTAAACTAAATAAGTACATAGATCGAAAGTAAGTAAATTTTAGAGATTAAATAAAATATTTTTTTTTAAAAAAAAGATTGTGAAAATTAGTATTTATGTATCTATTTTGTTAAAAATTTTTTTATAAAATTTATTTTTATATTAAAATAATTGAATTGATTGCTCAATCGATAATCCGATGGTTGAACTAGTGATCCGATGATCCGAGCCCTTGGCTGAGTCAATGTTCGGGACTATAGAGGGTAGTGCTCTTTTGATGGCAAAAATAAAAAGAAGTAAGGGTGACAAACGGATTGGAGCGAGTTGAATTGGATTGGATCAAAAATAAATTAAATAAGATGAATTGTTATTAAAACCATCAATTTAAACTTGATTTGTTTACTAAATGAAATCAAAATTTTGAATCTAAGCGTATCATATATTAAATAAATAATTTGATTTAACATATTTAACTTATTAATCAGTAATAAAAATATTACATGTTAATCTTTTTAAACCATTTAATTTGTTTAACCCATTAAGTAACATAAGGTCAATCCAACTTGATCCAGCCCAACCAAACATTTAAACAAGTTAAACGGATTAAAAACATTAAATTCAAATTCAACCCACTTAATATGTAAATAGAAATTGATTAATTCATTTACAGTCTGAACTTATTTAATTCGAACCCGAATCTATTTATGGCAGGTTGAATAAGGATTGGATAAATGGATTATATCTATTTTTGCCATCCTTGGAAAGAAATGATGCAGTGAGTCCCTTACTCATTGAGCCTAATCAATATTAGTGAAAGCTTGATTTGGCCAAGTGCATGGTCACATTCTCTTTTATTGGCTGTTGGTTAGCCCAATATCATCTAGGTTTGCCCGTCTTTTAAAATTGGGCTAATAATTTATTATTCTATCTCAAAAAAATAGTTTTCTTCTCATATCATTTTTTTATAAAATAATTAAAATAAATAAAGTAAAAAGCTGCATTACTTCAAACTCTCATAAGTCATCGTTGAGATTTAAGAGCAAGAACTTTGAGAAAAGAGTAAGTATGATTTTTAAAACTATAAAAGTGGCCCAAATTTAAAAAAAACAAGGCTTCATAAAAAAAAGGCAATATTTACGCATGATCCACCTTGTGGTATTCTATAAATTTGTTGGACACGTGCTCCTTCCGGTGAATGCAGCAAATTTCTTCAAAAGGCTACTATGCTAATAGATTAATTTCAGATTTTATTTTATTACATGGTGTTGGAGAAAGGAGTAAGTAAATGAAACAAGCTATATCTTAGGTTTAATTGGCATATGTTGTTGATATCATAGTTGTCAAAACTGGATCAGACCGATCGACTGGACTGGTTAAATAGGACTCAAAGGCTAAGTGGTCGATTCTAACATAAAACCGATGTGTAAGACACCCGGAATAACCGATTCAATCGTGAACGGTCAACTCGGCCTGAATATCAATGCCATTTCAAATTCTCTTGCTTTGCCGTTTCAAATTTCCTGCTCGAGAGTTTATGGTAACCTTTTCTCGATTGGGATGATCACAAGTTTTATGGAGAAAGAAAAGCAAAGAAGAGCATAAAAAAATAAAAAAAAAGAAAAGAATGAAAATATGGAAACTTTATGGGAATCAAGAAATAGACATAAAGAGAAAATGCTAAAAATAAAGGAAACTCGAATATAATTTTTTTTTATTTTTTTCTTTTTTAAGAAAAAATTAAATCAGACTAAATGATACACAGATTGAAAGTAAGCAAATTTTAGAAATTAAATAAGATACCAAAAAAATTTTTTTTCTAAAAAAAAGATTTTTTTTTCTAAAAAAAAGATTGTAAAAATCACTATTCGTGCGTCCATTTATTAAAAATTATTTTTTATTAATATAAATATATTTTATATTAAAATAATTAAATTGATGATTTAATCGATAACTGATGGTTGAACCAGTGACCCGACGACCCAAGCCTTTGGCTGGGTCAATGTCCGAGCCAAGTCTAACAACTATGGTTGATATGGCATAATAGATGGTTCATAGATTGTAGGTCATACTTAATTATTCATACTTATATAGCATTTTAAATTATTTTTAAAATAATAGATTGGAAGGTTTTAAGGTCCAATGATAGGGTTTAGACTTGGAAGATTGGTCCAAAGGTTAAGCTCGACAAGTTCATACTTAAGTAAAAGATGTAACTCGCATATGATTCTTTAAGTGTGACGTATCTTCTCTTTTTATCTCTTTTTTATTTATCATCATATGGGATTTAATTGAAGATTTGAAAAGTCGTATTGCACCGCACGCGATACAAAACAAGCGCACCATGCATGATGATTGATACAAGGCACATGCCAAAGATAAAATGTCTTTTTTTTGCCTTTGGCATACACCGCATGCCAATCACTGCGCACGATGTAATTCATGTTGCACTACATGCGATGCAACATGATTTTTTCTTTAAGACTTATATGGCTATAAAAAAGGCCAGAAAGAGACAGAGAAAATAAGATGGCCCACATCTAAGGTAATTATCGGACAAAGTTCATTCTGGCCTAGCGCCCATGAGCAAGTCTAAACCCAATGCATATCATATTTTAGTAAAAGAGTCTTATTGCACCGCGGGCAATGCAAAATAAGTGCACTGCACGCGTGAAATGTATGCATGCGTGTGTGCCAAAAGTAAAAACATCTTTTTTTTGCCCATGGCACACGTGCGTGCATCTACCATGCGCTAATCATGTGGTGCAGCAAGGCTTTTCCTATTGTAATTGGGAAGAAGATATTGAGCCCACAAGTTGGTAGCCCATTTTCACTCGGGTCAAAGCTAATTCGTATTCAAGGCCAAGCTTAATTACTGAAGAGCAATGTTCCTCCATTTTATGGAAACTAATTCTTATTTCAAGCCAATCAAACCAACCGTTGGAGTGCACCATAAATATTCTTATGCTTTAGAGAGCGCATACCAAAATGACATTACACAGCATGAAATAACGTGGGACTCCAAGCATTAAGGTAGTGTTTGAAATAGGGAATATGAGGAAATATCCAGGGGATATCCCCTCTTATTTTCAAAAGCCATAACTATAAGGGATAACAAAGAATAAAGTTAATCAAAGGATAATCCATGGTTAACCATGGGATATCTCAATTTATTTCCTAGAAAATGTAGGAATAGCTGGTTATTCCTTCAAATAAGAGTAAAAAAAGGTTATCCTATGAATTTATCTTTTTGCATTTGATATGATCAACGGGATAGCCAAGGGATATTTCTAGGGATAGCCAGATGATAAACTCTATCCTGTACACTTATCTATCGATAATATTTTTCTTATCAAACACTACCTAAGAAACCATATTTGCACTGAAAACACATGTTGCAAATTATCAGAGCTTGACTTGGTAAGCCTGAAAACGGAACGAGCTTTAAAAATAAAAAAAGGAATTATAATCCCTTGGCTCAACGTGTTGCATGAGAACCTAGATATAAAACAGCTGCACATTTGTTGTCCTCAAGACTAGGTGGGAACCACCACCGCATATCCTCCCTGGTTTTCCTACATCGCCATGTTTGGTCCCAAATTAATCAGTGCATTTTTTTTTTTTTTTTTTTTTTTTTTAGAAAAACGGGCGATCACACCAGTCTAGCGTGAGTCAGCCCAGATATATCAGAAAATAAAAGCTGTTTAAGTACAATGGGGCAGGAGTCCCCCTGTTTCCATATCCAAAAACCAGAAGAAAGGGCCGCAACACCAGCAATCCAATCAGCTACCATGTTGGCCTCGCGATAGACATGCCGAATCTGATAGAAGGTGACCCCCCTCAAAAGAGACGAGATATCCAGAAGAAGAGGATTAGTCGGAGGGAGATCACTACCTTCCTGTCGAAGCCAACGAATGACCGTAAGAGAGTCCCCCTCAATAAAGAGACTCTGAGCGTGAAGGGATCGAACCGCAAAAGAAATCCCGGCCCACGCCGCATACAACTCGGCCATAGGAACAGAGGAATCAAGGAGACCAAAACCTCCAGCCGCCACCATACCACCATCAGCACCTCTAATAATAAAAGCAGAACCAGCGAGTCTTCCCCGAACACTCCCATCAAAGTTGATTTTGATATACCCTGGAGGGGGGGGCTCCCAAGAAATAAAAACCGTCTGCCGGTTCGCTACCGAAGTAGCAGGGGAACCCCAGTGACCAGATATATCAAAATCATGAGCAGCCCGAGAGAAGGCAGAGTAGAAGGATATAGCTATCCGAGCAGTCCGCTGAGGGGGAACGAAGTCATCTGTGAAGACCATCTGATTGCGAGATAACCAAATCTGGTAAGCTGTAGCAGCCCAGACTGTACCCCGCTGCTGGTTATTTCTTCTGATATCACTGAGGAAAGAGGACCGCGGCGAACTGGAAACATCCTCACAGATCTGATAACCCACAATCCTCCAAATATGTCTAGCTCTAAAACACTGAAAGATGGCATGATCAATAGTTTCGTCCGCCTGTCCACACAATGGGCATATAGGCTGAATATCCACACCTCTACCAGAAAGCAAGAAACATGTAGGGAGACAATTCCACTCAAGCTTCCAGAGAAAGAGCTGCAGCCGAGGGTGGATTGGGAGCTTCCAGATCCAAGCAGCTCCACGCGATCCAAGAGACTGAGGCCTAAAGATAGGCAAAAGATCCATGGACGGAGCCCTCGCAAAACAAGATCTCCTCCATAATCTGGTATCCTCAATCCTACTATCAACTAGAGGGATAGATAAAATCCGGCGGCAAGTTCCACACCAAAAAACTGCATCACCGTAGTAATGCACCAAGAGCGAAGGTCCTGGGAAATCAGATCAGAGACTCTCATTTGACTGGTGACCTCTGAACTGATGAAAGTAGGCCACTTCTCAAAAGGAAGATCAGAAAGCCATAAGTCATGAACAACATTCACCCCAGTTCCATTACCAATCATCCATGAGATATTATTCCTGATAGCTGGCAGACGCCCACTGACCTCCTTCCAAAAGAAAGAGTAGGTCCTTGGAAAAGAAGAAGGCATATCCTGAGGCCACTCACCATATCTCGCTCTCATCACAGAACTCCAAAAACAATGCGGGTCGAGGAGAAAACGGGAGGCATGTCTAGCCAACAAAACCTCCTTCCTGACCACTAAAGACTGAATGCCCAGGCCTCCCTCAGAGATAGGCTTACAGATAGTGTCCCAGGCCAATAGATGCATACCTCGACTATCTTGCCTCGAGTCCCAAAGAAAGTCTCTGATACACCTCTCAATCCTTCTTAAGCATGAAATCGGGATAACAGCATTTGCTAAAAGATGGGGGAGAGACATAAGGACCGATCGAATGAGAGTAATCCGAGCCATCATCGATAACCCAGTAGCCTGCCACCCATCAATACGGTCCCGAACCCGACGCTCAATCACACTGAAATCCGAGCAACGAGGCCGCCTACCAGTGATAGGAACTCCCAGATACATAAGGCGATCAGCCTGGTATAGATGCCAAAAGTCTGAAGAATAGCCTCTTTCTTTGATCTGGAGATCTTGGGGCTGAGACAAACCATAGATTTTTGAAGATTAACCTTCTGCCCAGATGCTCTGCAATACTCCTGGAGAATAGTAGCATAAGAACTGGCATTCCTGCAGTAGCCTTCCCCAGAAAGATGCAATCATCGGCGAAAAGGAGATGGGAGACCGCAGGCCCGTCCAGTCCCGCAAAGAAGGGGGTAATCCGATTATCGAGCTGTGCCTGGCGGAGCGCACGCGATAAATCATCAACAGCCATAATGAACAATAATGGAGAGAGCGGACATCCTTGCCGTAACCCCACAGTGGAATAGAAAAAGTCCGTCGGACAGCCATTTATAATAAGAGAGAAAGTAGGTCTAGAAATGCAAGCCATAATCCAGTCTATGAACTGCCCATCGAACCCAAACTCCACAAGGGTCCTATTCAGAAAATCCCAACTTAGTCTATCATAAGCTCGCTCTATATCGAGCTTAACAGCCATAAGACTGTGCGGACCAGTCGCTCGGTGAAGATCAGACATAAACTCCTGAGCAATAAGAACATTATCCGAAATACTTCGACCTCGAATAAACGCACCCTGCTCCACAGAGATAATACGAGGAATAACAGTCCGCATCCGATTTGCCAAAAGACGAGAGCAGACTTTATATAAGGTGGAACATAGACTAATGGGCCTATAGTGAATAGGCAAGGAGGCATCGGACGCTTTGGCACTAAGGTAACAAAGGTCCTCTTCCACTCATCTGGAATAACTCTAGAATGGAAAACATTCATAATGGCTTGCTGAACATCCTGACCAACAATGCTCCAGTATGTCCGAAAGAACAGGGGCGGAAAACCATCTGGCCCAGGAGCCTTTTCCTGCCCCAGATCCCAAAGAGCCCTGCGGATCTCATCCCCAGTGATCGGTCTAGTAAGATGGATATTCTCCGAATCAGAGACCTTCTCAGAAAGCATGACCGGGTGAACAGGAGACCCCTCTCCAGTAAGCTCAGTCCATCGGGACTGAAAGAAGTGAAAAAAATGATCTCTAATAGCAGCATAATCCTCCAGAGATTGGCCTTCATCATCCACAATCCGCCGAATCCTATTGGCAGCTCGTCTCCTCAGCGTACTCTGGTGAAAAAATCTAGTGTTACTATCACCAGCCCGTAACCACTGAATCCGAGATCTCTGTCTCCAATGAATCTCCTGTTGCAGCAGAAGAGAGTGGTGACTAGTGAGCAAACCCCGGAGGGTCATAAGATCAGAACTAGAAAGACTACCATCTGAATCTTCCCTATTCTGAATGGAAGTAATCTCCTCCTCAATCAGCTCCACTTTCCTAACGAGGTCCCCAACCTCCATTTTGTTCCATCTGGATAGCCGGCGCTTCACTAACTCAAGCCTCCTGGAAAGTCTGTACTCAGCCCTACCTCTAACAGGTAGGCGCCAAACCTCGGAGATAATATTCCGGGCCGAGGCGTAAGAAGTCCAAATCTGCTCAAAACGAAACTGCTTCCGATGAAGAATCCCCGACTCAGTAGAAATTAAAATGGGGCAGTGATCAGAAGCAATCCGAGACAGATGACTAACAGTGGAAGAAGGGAACATGTGAAGCCAATGCGCCGTGGCCATCACTCTATCCAATCTCTCCCACACACGAGCTGTACCCTGGCGATTATTACACCAAGTGAACTGAGAACCCGAAAATCCCAGATCAAAAAGCCCAGCAGAGGAGATGAAAGATCTAAACTCAGCAGACTCGACAGAATCAACAAAAGGCCTGCCTCCTCTCTTTTCACTTGCCTGGAGGATACAGTTAAAGTCACCGGCAATAAGAGTCGGAAAACCCTTACCAATATAAGAGAGGCTCTCAGACCATAGATCACGTCTTTCACGGAAATCAGTGCTAGCATAAGCCCCCAGAAGCACCCATGGAGCAGAAGACCCTTCAGAGATGACAAGAGCGACCTGCTGCTTACAGCCATGAAAGGCATCAATTCGAATGGAGGAGTGACGCCAAAGAGCCACAATGCCACCAGATAGACCCACTGACTCCACAGCATATGATGACCACATTCTGGCTATCTGTCTCCGGAACCGCATTAAGCTGTCACCCGACAATCGGGTTTCCACCAGAATACAGATATCAAAACTATGCAGCTGCAACAGTCTCTCAAAAGATGCGCGAAAAGAAGGTTTCCACGCTCCTCTGACATTCCATATCAGAATCTTCATGATGAAGTTTGAGAGGGGGTGACCCCCGACCCATCCTCACCCATCACAGTGTCTGGAATACAAACATCTGACACTGTTCTTTTCTCCTGGAGAGAAAACTCCATCCCAGCTACAGACTCCTCCACCACAGTCGATGAAGGACTAATCTGCATCCCCTGACCCTGAACTGTAATGACTTCCTTTAGAGTAGAGACCATTCCTTCATGATTACATCTTTCAGACTGATCCACCTTCTCAGTTGCTGACAAGCTCTGTGGAGTCTCTCCACCCTTACTACCCATAGCAATAGACTCCAGCTCTGAAACAAAGGAGGGTGGACAAGAAAAAGATACTTGTGCTTTATTTGACCCAACAACGACCTTTTTGCCTTTTTTTTGCTCTTTAGTAACTTTTTTCCCCTTTGTTGTAATATTACTATGATTTTCATATTGCAAGGGCCTAGCCCTCTTGGATGGACCCGGGCGGGCATCCTTAGGAACAGGGTGCCGCCCAGCCCATCTATCCGAACCCAACATAGCAAAAGGGTTCTCCTGAATCAAACCAGAAGACCTAAGATTCAGACAATCAGAAGAAAAGCCCCTCTGTGCTACAGTGTCGAGACTGTGAATCAAATTCACAGTCGAGCGTGCCGTATTGGCACGCTGAACCTCCTTGCCACCCCCTACCTCCAGCTCACCAGAATCAATCGACGAAGAGGACGGAGGGGAGACCCGGGACACCGCAGCAGCAGGGTGCTGCGACGATCTCCGGCGAGCAATCTTAGAAGGCGCGACCCATCCGTCCACCGATACAGGGACCCTGGCCTCCGACTGAACCCCCTGGCCCTTCCTCCGAAGATCCTCACCGGGAGAAGGAGACGAACGGCGTTGCCTCACAGCTGACATCCACGGACCAAAGAGCAGACTCCCCGCCGTAGCTTCCTTCTCCGCCAGAGCTGCACATTCCCCATTCAGATGGAGAGATCCGCACCTGGGACACAACCCCTCAAGGTGCTCATACTGGAAAGGTTGCCAGAAAGGAGAACGAGAGCCTCTTACTCGAACTCCAGGACGAAGAGCCCGGCTCAAATCAACCCGAACACAGGCCCTGGCAAAAGCTCCCCTGTTCCTCTGTTTCGTCTGAGAATCCAAACTAACAAGAGTACCAGCCGGAGCCAAGATGGACGACAAGATCTCCTCAGACCAAAACTCCAGAGGAAGACTCGGAAGACGAATCCACAGAAGAGCCTTAGCCACAGCTTCCGACGAGGGGAAGAATTCAGGTGACCACGGCTCCGTGGCTAAGGGCTGTCCATTAACGACCCAAGGCCTCTCCAAAGCCATTTTCTTACCATTTGCATCAGAGAATTTGAATATAGAACACCTGAATGCCAAGCTAACAGCCTCAATATCCCCCGGAATGCCTGCACGCCGAAACTCACGGATCACTGCTTCCGGGGGGATCCAACGCTGAAAACTCCGAGCAACGATAGCAGAATGATTCCATTCAGCAGTCCCCGCCTCCAACGCCGCATTGGGAACTTGGACAACTTCAGGAAAAAGCTTCTCCAGCTCCGCCACCTCCGCCGGAGAGGGAGACGAAGATACCCACACGAAAGCCGACGGCTGAGCCCTACTCCACGCCTTCCGACCTTCCATTCCAGCATCCGGCTTCGGAGGAACCGAGGAACCAGAGCCAACCATCTTCCCACCGGATCAGATGACCGGGAGAAACGCCGATCACCGGAGATCGTTGCAAGGGAACGCCGGCAGCACTTATCTTAAAGCAGTTAAGAACTTCACAAAGGCTGCTTTAAAAATCGGGCGCGTCAAAAACCATGTAGAAGCTCCCACAGAAAGACAGAGGTGCCACAGCTATAGCTCCCAAACGCCACAGCTATTAGCTTCCAAGCACCGCAGCTACACGGAAGAAGACTCGGAAATCGCCTCGAAAATCGCCTCGGAAATCGCTCAGTGCATCTTTAGTTGTCCTTGACCTGGCTATTTTGGAGCAACATTTTAATGTTAGTGTTACAATCCACTCCCAAATGTCAACCAATTATATAAAATTATCATGATAAGGAAGCAATTATTTATATTTAAAATCTATGCTATTATATAGTGTTAGTCTTTCAATTGGATCAATTGTACAATTGATCCAATTGAATACATATAATTTGATTGATTCTTTATTGATTTGATAATTCAATGTGAATCGTTAAAATTAAATTTTTTATATATTTTAAAATTATTTTTAATTAATATAATTTAAATATTAATTTTATTTATAAAAAAAACTTTTTTATAATTCATACCTAAACCTACCTTTTTCCTTTCCTTTAAGTAATATGACATTCTTTCTCTCTCTCTCTCTCTCTCTCTCTCTCTCTCTCTCTATAGAGAACTGATTTAGTAAATTATAAGTATTATTTTTAAAAAAATTTAAAAATAATTTTTTGTATTTGTATGAATATGATGCTCTATTAAAGTGTAAATAATTCAATTTAAAATTTTAATTTTTAAAACCATCAAACTAATTGATTTTTACCAAAAAAAATATCTTTACATATTGATCATGCCTTTTTTATTTTAATTATATTTTAATTATTTATATATTTCATTATTAAATATCATATAGTTGAATTATAAAGCTGGTCCTTAATTGAATCAATGTTCGATTACATTCTAATTGTTTTGAATATGCTTTTGCATTAGATGCATACGAGATATTTTTAGGTTGCCAACATTTTCTTATATATTATATTTTTATATTTCATTAATTCTTTTCTCTTTTAATTTATGAAAGGTTTAACTTCTTGCTTTAACGTTTACCATCATTTCCTTAATAAATTTGACCTCTCATCCATCCTTTTGGATAGCTGAAAAATAACATCAATCTTTTTTCATAAATTATAATCTATCAAATTATTTTTAAACTATTTTGTCGGAATATTCTCGCTGTGACAAGAATTTATTTTTAAATCCTCTTCCAAACCACTGTATAGCGTTTCCGACCACGCTTTGGAGCAGAGGCGGCATGCGTTTCACGTTTAAGAACGAGAATTTGGAAAAGGGCAAGCGCGAGCTGCCTCCGTATTCTTTCCACGTTCGAAGAAGAGGGATGAAGTTTTGTTTGGAACTCCAAGCCTTCTAATTCTCAAACCCGGACTCCTCCCACCCGTACTCTTCCGCCTGCCTCTCATCCAAACGCGCCAGTGATGGCCTCTTCCCACCTCCTCTCCCACCATCTCTACGCCTCTCACCCCAATCGATTCAAACCCCAAAAGCTAAAGGGATGCCCATCATCTCTTAGAATCAAGGCTTCTGGCTCAGCTTCCGACAAGAAACAAGTGGAGGTAACTCCAATAATCGCTGTCTACTCCCAGTTTTTTTCAATCCTTTTCCCCTCGTTAAATTGGTGGTCTTTTTGGTGGGTTGCTTGGATTTTAGATAGTTTATGATCCTCTTGAGAGGACAAACAGATTGGCGGATGAGGTGGATAAGAACGCCGGCCTCTCGAGGCTCTCTCTCTTCTCGCCTTGTAAGGTAATTAATTTTCTTTGAGAGGGCAAAGATTTGATATTTGGTTGAAATTTGAGCTGATTGCTGTGGTTTATGGGGCGCAGGTTAATGTGTTTTTGAGGATAACTGGTAAGAGGGAAGACGGGTTTCATGAATTGGCATCTCTATTTCATGTAAGTTTGTTTGGTATTCATGTTTGATAGGAGTAAAAATTTGGATGCCACTAGTAGAAAGTCTAGCTGGAGTTTGCTTGAATTTTGTGTAATTAATTGGTTTATTGGTTGCAAAACTGCGACTTAATGAATGGTATGTTTATTGTTTGTCCACTGTCCTTAGAGAATACCATGTGTAGTGTTTGTTGTCGAACGTTGTATCTGATAATCATGGTCCTCAAGTTGTATTGGGCGAGGAACAAAATCTGTTTTTACCTAGTGAAGTTATGGGTACAAATGATGTCCTATAATTTCTTGGGTTTGTTATGAAATCAGCTATGGGTCTTGGAGGGTCATCTGCTTTTGGTTTTGATATTTTGGTTATGGTTCTTTTCTCGTTATTGTTATGATGTGGATTTTCCTACTTATATTGCATGTCCAACCTTCAGGTAATAAGTTTAGGAGATACAATAAAGTTCTCCTTGTCTCCGACTAAGAATGGTGATCGACTGTCAACTAATGTGCCTGGTGTCCCACTTGATGACAGGAATTTGGTATGTCAGATGGCAGATGTTATTTATTTTATTTACTTCTCATGTATGTTGTATGTTTTTGTTGGTCTGGCTTTATTTGCCTTGTTGTTTGACTTCATTTTATTTTATTTGGCAATTCCTCATGGAAACACAAAGAGTTCTACTGCTTAAATAGGTTCTTTATCTTACACTTTGCAGATCATCAAAGCACTTAACCTTTACAGAAAGAAAACCGGCACTGACAACTTCTTCTGGGTGAGATTTTATCAGACAAAATGGTGTACACAAATATAAATTTGCATTCAGATGGCACTCAGGTTTAGTGTCTGTTGGTGCTTTGCCTGTAGGTTCATCTTGATAAAAAAGTTCCAACTGGTGCTGGTCTTGGTGGTGGAAGCAGTAATGCTGCAACTGCACTATGGGCTGCTAATCAATTCAGTGGTTGTCTTGCTACTGAAAAAGAGCTTCAAGAATGGTCTGGTGAGATTGGCTCGGATGTTCCCTTCTTTTTCTCGAATGGAGCAGCATATTGTACTGGTAGGGTGAGGTAGGCTTATGACAAGTGCATTTAAAAGAGTCATTTCATTTTTCCAAATGTTCTGCATAACTAGCAATATCCAGTGCCTTAAATCATTCCATGTCAGTGGACAATTTCAACTAATTTTCTTGGAAAAAAATTCTGAAATACCACACACACTTGGCTACATTCACATGTAGCAAAGCCTTAGATCCGGTTGTTTTTTTCTACTTTTAAATCTACGTGGATCTCAAATTCTTCTTTTTCACCTTTGGAATCCATGATCCGTGTAGATCTAAGGGTAGAAAGGGCAAGCGGATTTCGGCTTGGCTGCATGCGAGTGTAGCCAAGGTCAGCTCTCTCTCTTTCTCTACACACACATGTATGTATGCATGCATGCTGCTCTTTGTTATTGGAGTTTAGCATGACCTCACACTAAATGCATGCATGCTCTTTATTATTGGAGTTTGGCATGACCTCAACCAGTTTGGTGTGATACCTGTTTTCTTCTGCACATGATTTTCTTGGTGTGCTTCATTTTCTGTTCCGTATGTGTTGATCAAACTGCAGATAAACCTGATTTCATGATTTTATTCATTCCACCCTATTAACTTTTCATTCTGGGTACTCCTTTCAACGTTCATACATTCTAAAATGTCTTATGGTGACAAGCATTATCATAAATTAAGGAAAACTCTTTTCTTTTCTCGCCTTAACACATGCCAAAGCATTGCAGATAGAGCTAGCCAAACCATGACATAATGATCCACTTTATAAATCTCCAATGTGCATCTCCTTATATATAATGCCAGTTATTATTAGATATACTGTTTTCAAATTCATGTCAATAACCTTTTATTTATGATGCATTCCCTAAGTGCAGAACACATTTTACATTTTTTTTTTTTGTGTCAGAGGCTCTTCAACAATTTATTCTACATACCTCAAGAGGTATCGGGGGAGTGTCCCTCCAGATCAGATGTGTATTTTTTATTGGATTACAGTAAACATCATATGCTAGATATCTGCATCTGTCTTAAAGTTAGCAAGAAGAACTTTAACCTATTGATCAATGAAAACTTATGTTTGGTAATTTAAGATAACCAGCAAGGTTTTGTATATTTTAGTGGGTGTTTATGATAGCAGATCCTTTTCATTGGTTGTAAGTGTTGTACCATGGCAATAATTTAAACTGATATTCATATTAATACAAAAATATATTGAAGTAGTAGTATTGATAAATTATCCCCTTTAGCTTTTAGGTACATGTGATGATATGTATACTTGTATGTCAAAATTGTGACATCCACCAATGCATAAATTGTTCCCTGTATCTCAATCCGGAGCTTTTCTATTTGATTTCACTTTTTTCCATTTAAAAAAGGTAATACACATGCATTATTTATATTGACTATGAGAGAACGAGAGTTTACCCTCAAAAGTAATCCTTCTTGGAATTTTACCTCTTGTCAGTTTGTTCAAGATATTCCAAAACCATTACCCTCCAACTTGCCTATGGTTCTTATAAAGCCGCAGGAGGCATGTTCAACTGCTGAAGTTTATAAGGTAACAAAGAGCAATTTCAACTAACTAATCACTATCTTCTTATGCATTAAGTTCCTTCCACTAAGATCCCATTTCAATTGGTGCAGCGACTTCGGCTTGACCAAACTAGTTCAGTTGATCCATTGACTTTGCTTAGGGAAATCACCCAGAATGGAATATCTCAAGATGTTTGTATAAATGATCTAGGTATTCCGCAGCATTTTAGAGATATATGATTGTTTTATTTTTTGTATTTTGGTGATGTTTGATAATTTATTAGTTAATTGATATTTTTATTTGTCTATTATTCTCAGAGCCTCCTGCTTTTGAAGTCCTGCCATCTCTCAAAAAGTTGAAAAAACGAGTGCTCGCTGCTGGCCGTGGGGAGTATAGTGCTGTTTTCATGTCAGGAGGTAAAAAGATTACCTTGCCAGCTTCCACATTCCTATTTCAATTATATGAATTTAATCTAGTCTAGTCAAATGTGCACACTTCTTGTTGAAAAAATGTACATCTGTATGTGCTTATTCATATAAACTTCTCACTAAATTTTTAGTTGTGTAATTTGTAACTTTTTTGTCATTTATGTTTTTTATGCCAACTAAGCGGTGTCCTTGATGAGAAATGGGGTGGCCAAAGCATCTACTTATTGACCTCAACATTGAAGTTACAACATCTAAGGATCTTCTTGATTAGTTTTTGGCTGAGTTTCTTTTCTCCAACAACAAAAGCCTTTATAACTCATGTAGTTATAAGCACAATCATGTCTTGACCTCAACATTTAATGTTAAGCAAGGCAAGCCTTGCTGCCCCAAAGCCCAAACTATTTGGTTGGGGTGTTGGGGGGGTAATATTGGGTCAGCATAGGGCCTGAACTGGCCCAAACTGTGTGAAACCAGGTGGTCCCACTTGGCTCGGTGTGGTTTGGTGCAGTTTGGGTCCCTTATCTCTGTTTTTCTTCTCTTTTTTCCCTATTCTTTAGCATGTTGATGCCAATTTTCCCTTTAAAATGATCTTATGATGGACATATTCTTTAGTTATAGCTTGGTGTCAGAGCAAGTGATGGGATCTTATTGAAGATCAAATCCTTCCAGTCTTTATATAAATTTATTGTTCCTCTTGATTTTTCTCTTCATCAAAGATGAGAGCCGGCATGTGGTTGGATATGTATATTGGCCCTTTAAGGCATGGTAGTTCTGGAAATAAAATATCCATCTTTCATGCCTCGATATTATTGTATACCGTGTTATCAATATGCTGTCTGACTATTTTATCTTTCAATATATTTGAGATCAAATATCAGAAGGCATCATGAATCTAAATTGCTTTCAGTTTTGATTTATGCAGATATCTCAGACCTGTAGAAGGTAGTTTCATAGTTTCTATGGAAATTTGAACCTACTTTTTAAATTCATATCCTTAAAAGTTCAGTTCAAGTCAAGCGTTGTAGAAAGTTCACCAGGAGGTGATTAATTTTTGTTTTGTGGCCTAGATCCGTATCTATTACTTGACTCATATGGATAAGCATTTCGATGTATTTTGAAGGTTGAGAATCATACTTACTATTATTTAGTACTTGTCTTGTAAGTTATTATGTAGTCTATTTGTACATCCTTACCCTAGAATTGTTCTAGTTAAAAATATTTGAATACAGAAATTTAGCAGAAATGAGGATAAATTAACATCTGATTCACTCAGCAAGCTAAATAAGTTAAGAAAGTAGTCGACAGTATATATTCTAGGAAGCACTTAGGAAGGGGGTGTCAGTTCAAGATTCAAGTTCCAAAGCAGTGCATCACCCTAGGTAGAAGATTGCGGCTAAGTCTTGAATGTAACAATCGCATCCTGAACATTATTATGTATGCTTTTTAGGCTTCATGGATGGAAACATGTGCAATGGGCTTCTTTTTCTAAAGACAATGAAGGAACAACAGCTTTTTTGGCTTAAAACAAGAAAAAATCTGCAAGCCATTGTTGAGAAACTGCAGAAAAATGTCATTATACATATTTACCAATTTTACATGATATGACAAACCTGTTATTTGAGCTCAACTTATCAGATTATTTCTTTGCCTTGCGGGGCATGGGGGAATTGTATAAAAGATTTGCAAATTACAGGAGTATGTTAAAACCAAAAGTATCTGGACTCGTGTTAGGAATAAAATCTTTATGTGGAGAGTCCAAGTCTGAGGGATCTAATATTCGCTTAAGTAACATGAGAAGGGAAGGTGTATAGTCTTGACAAACTCCTTTGCATTGAGTAAGCTACAGCAGTTACTATTTCTTATGCTATATCAAAAAACTATTAGGATTTGCCACAATCACTTCCATTACAGGACATATGCAAATTGGATTCAAATATCAAGATTGGGATCATCATATCCACAAATTAGAAATAAAAAAAAACTGAAATAGCCTTAAACAGTCAGCAGAATGGGTATCGCCAGTGCCATAATGATCATATAATGATCTTCATCAGAGATCATTGTTCAAGGGTTACAATACTTGGAGTCTCTGTTAATAAAATCCTGGTTGCAGGGAATGGTGAAAGGAAAGCAAAATAAGCACTATGTTAAATTTTTGACATTGTAAATTCGGACCAGTCCATGTAGATACCATTTTATGGATGAGAAACAAGGATTTGCTAGAGGAAACACAAGAGGTGATATATTTGACATTGCATTCATGAAATGCAGCAGTACTCTATCAGGAGTCTTGACATAGTTATTTCTGAATCTTGACTCACTAATTTCATTGACATGGCTATCTTGTAATGTCGCATAATATCCTGATGATGACCACTGTTGTTCAAAAATTGGTTGTCAGCATATTCAAGCCAGGGTGCATTAATGTATGTGCTTTCTTATTAAAATTTGGAGGCACTCTTCTGTAATATCTCCTATTGTTTGGTCCTCTGCATACATGATTTACCTGTCCTTATCTGATACATGATTTACTTGTCTTATGTGAAAGCCTAGTGGAACTGCAATATGATATAGTCAGGCATTGACATTCTTCCTTAAGGAGTTGGGCTTTCTTCAAGATTCAGTTGTGAGGACTTGTCCAAATCTGATAATCAATATGAATTCAGTGTTGCCATGCTCACTGCTTATAGTTGATAAAAGCACATCAAGGCTTTTGCTGCTGTGTTTGGGGAAGGCCAAGATATATGTGGCCTTTCATTTGCCTTTAGGGTGGCTGTTTTTGTGTTCTGAATCTGTGACATCCAAGTCAAGATGGAGCAACCTTACTGTTGTGCCAAGGCCCACCTTCACTGCTTATAGTTGATGTTTGATTAAAAATGTTTTAAATGAATCCCTATCTATTCTCATTTTAATATCAATGATTACAACAACAAGTGCATATTTGATATTTGATTAAAAAGTTTTAAATGAGTCCTACCTCGATCAGTTTCTCATTTTTAATATCAATGATCTCAGCAAGTGTTCTAGTTTATTTCTTCTTTGGAGCTTTCTCAAATGCATTTCCTTTTTACCTTGGTTCTTGGTCTTCTGACTTGGTAATCATGCAGTTGGCCATAATGAAGGTAAATGTTTAATGGTTTATCTTTCTCATGCGTAAGACAGTAATGAGAAAAATACCCTGTATTAGCCCCTTAAAGAGGAGGTTGTTTTAAAATGTCATGTCTCTGAGATTTTTCCTTACTAGTTCATGAGAAGTTTTTATCTCCTGTTCACAATGAACATCAGCAAAGTGAAGCTTTCGGTGAAGACCAGAGAAGCTTTTATCCCCTGTTCACAGTGTTCGTTGGCAGGATGAAGCTTCTGATGAAGACCATCTTGAGCTTTGTCTAGATTTAGGTTATTTGAATTTAAATATGTAAAGGTGATTCTTTTGATTGGATGTATTTCTGGATCAATTTTATTCCAATCCGGAAGAAAGGAAATGGATTTATGGGAGTTACAAGATAAATAACAATCTATTGCAAAGTTTGAGGGGAATATGGAGAGAAGAGTCCGTGACTTTGAGAAGGATGAAAAAGGATGAAATATATGAATTACCCATTGAACAAAGATATATTTTCTTGAGGATAATAACGGACTTAGAATCGAAGGTTGGCAGGAGTGACAGTATTTATAACTACAGAATAAATAAAAAAGTCAAACATGGAGTTAATGACCTTGAAAGCCATTATGCAGAAGTCAAAGGATACAACCACAAAGGAAATTGAAGATGATATGCTCTTGGAGATTGGAGATTTCAGATAATGATAGTCTCCCAAACTTCGGAATGTGGATAAACCTTATTTGTTGCCATAAATATAACAGCCCTAAGATAAGGAAGGTGATATGGCCTTACGACTGTGAGTAGCTGGTGTTGCCTCAGTGACTGTTAAAGACAGACAGGTAAGGTACAAGGACACACCAAAGGCAGAGCAGGCTCCATAAGACCTGCTACTTGCATTGACAGTTATATAGTCTTGCAATGATCTAGTAGTTTGGATATGCCAATGATTGGTTAAAAACTTAACTTTGCCTTAAAGAAAAGGTAGACCTCAAGTGCTGTTATAAGAGATTGAAGGAAGAACATGGGTCCTTGAATGGATGGATAAGAATTGATAAAGTTAAGAATGATTACTCAAATATTCAGATTAAACAAAAACTGTCCTAATTTGCTATCTAGGGTTATATTCTTTTTTTTTAACCCTTCTGAATTATGTTGACAAAGAATAAAAGAAGTGGAGTCAAAAGCCTATTTTTCTGATTATTGGAATGGCTAATCATACATAGATAAAAATTTAAATCATCAACATCCATTATCAATATGCATCAAAGACAGCTTATGAAATAAATATTTTCTATTGTCCTATCTTGATAGCAAAATTGAGGCTCGTCAAACAAAGAGCTTGATGAAGTGCCTGATGGTGATGCACATAAATTATTGACAAAGCATCCTTTATTTTCTCCGCTTCTCTGATGACTCCCTTTCTAGCTTTAGTAAATGATATTGTTGGCAATTTCTTTCTGTCTGATTTTTAATTTCCTCATTAAACTTAGCTGAAGCTGATTAAGGTCTTTAGGAGTGAAGTACCATATAATTTATGTCCATAATAACTTGCTTACCAACAACTCTAAGTTGCCCTTATTGTTGGGTTGTAAAGGGGGTTATCATGTGTTTGTTAGTCTGGGCTGCAAGACCCAAGTGAGTTGGTCACAATATGTTCCCATTGTTTCCATGTGCCCATGACAGCCAAGGACTTGAAGTAAAATTGTTGATTTAATGGGATTTGATTTCTCCAAATTACATAATAATCAAATGTTAAAACATGTACACTATTGTCAAGGGATCCCTGCTGGATGCTGGACTTGTCACCGTCTTAGTGCCAAAATCAACTTCAATTAGGAGAGGGTTGGTATTATACAACCAAAATCTTAACATTTTAGTTCAAAAATGCTCACCTGATAGTTCTATATATCAACTCAGAGTAGGTTCTTTTGCCTACAAGGCAAGCAGGATTGACATTTTTGGGGCAACATTTATTTTCTCCTTTAGTTAAAAAGGCATATGATTCATGATCAACTTCGGTTGTGGCTAATGCCACTTCTGGAGCCAGAAGAGGCTCGAGTGACTTTTCTTGTATGAAAAAGCCTAGTGTCATTCAGTAAATTTGATTGCATCATTGGGATCTTCTCTTACTTCCTATGATGTCACATTACTAGTCAGGCTGTCTTAAAGAGATTGGAAAGGAGGGTATTGGGTGTTAAATGGCAATTGTCTTCCTTTGCAACTAAATAATCATATGTACATTAAAAGCACAATAGAGAAAGCTTCAGGTTCTTCCAAATGACAATAAATTTCGCAAAGCTCAGAAATATACAGTATCCTTCCAGGGTAGCCTGGTTTTTGTGGGATCAGATCTCAGATCCTCCTCCTTGGTTTTCATTTGGTCTGGTTTAAATAATTGTTGCCATATATTTTTGAGGCCTGAGAATATTTATCCAACCTCAATCCTTATAGCAATATATTGTCTTCTTTTTGTACTATTGTTGCAATCATGGATGATATTGTATGGATATTTCATGCAGTGGAAGCACCATTGTTGGTGTTGGTTCGCCAGAGCCTCCATCATTTGTCCATGATGATGATGATTACAGAGATGTGTTTGTATCAGGTACATGACCAACCCGCCATGCCTACCTTTTAGCCTGTCACTAGTTAGGGTTGTTTATATGGTAAGCTTTGTCTAGCTTAAAATATTTTCCTTGAGGTTTTAACCTACACTGCCACACTCCACAAATCACTCCGCAGAATTTGCTAAGCTTCTAGCACAATAGCCATTTACTGTGTAATGCACCAATCATCTTGGAACTAATCTTACGCATACTGTTCTAAATGCATGTCTTGAATCTTTTGTCATCTGTGATTTGTTGCAGAGGCTGGCTTCCTCACCCGTCAAGAGAACCAGTGGTATACTCCCCCACTTCATCGACAGCTTTTTAGCAGAGATATACCCTCTGGAGTAGCATCATCGGTGGAGTAGTTTTTAAACTTGTGCACCTCTTCTCCTGCAATGCATTGCTCCGTTGTCAATTTTCGTGAACTTTGCAACTGTATGGTAATGGAGATGCCATTAAGAAATGAATGAATGTAATAAAGTTATTTTCTTTATTCGCCCAAAAATAGCCAAGCAAAAGATTTGCTTCTAGTTTTCCTGAAGTTGTGCCACCAAAACGTTAATCCTGCATGCTTCTCTCTTATAGCTTTGAGATTAACCGGAGTTAATTCAAAAGATTGCTAGATATGGATTAAACATATTGATAAGCTTACATCTAAACTGAGTTTCAAGTCCATGCTCTGTCAAGGATTTCAAGGTTAAAACAGCTTCATTTTTAAACAGCTGACTGATACCATTATATGACTGAAGTTGAGATGGTCTGAGGTAAAGGTTCATCTCAGTTCAGGCCGTTGAAATGTTTATGAAAAAGTTATAATAACTGGATTTTTATTTTTTTAATCATTTCTAATAATAATATTTTTTGGCTTTCTAATATTTACTTCACAAAAAGATGGTAAATAAACCTTAAAATTTCAGAAAGGATTCACAGGTTGGCATATATTTATTCTCCTTTTCAATCATCTCAACCAACAAGATCATGAAATGGTGGATGGACACAAATAGTCAAAACGTTGTCAATTATCCCAGCGTACCCAAAGTCGCCATCAAAAGAGGCATCAAAACTCCCATCGACCATCAAAACTCCATCAACCATCTCCAAAGCAAACCGTCAAGACCTCAAGAGGCAACATCATATCTTCATCCACCATCTCTGAAGCCTCTCCAAAGAAATCCATCAAGGGCACATTGGAAATGATGAATTGAATAGAGTTGGTTTATAAACACAATTCAATCCTATATTTGTTGAGCATATGAAAGTGGGATTGCCAAATTAGCCGCACCGCCTTGGTTTCTAAATCCCATAGGACTGGATTGATGGTACCATGCCAATTCAATCACACGCGAGCTCCCAAACACGCTACAGGTCTTCATCTAGATGGGACATCAAGACTTTATCGACCATCTCAGCCTCACCAATAAGCCTATCAAATGAGACGTCAAGTCCTCATCGACCATCTCAGCAAGCTCTTCAAAGTAAACAATTAAGTCATGTAAAAAGATTTCGTTTGCATGGAGAAGCAAATCCTTGGGTCTACCCTCTATTGGATGAAGAGCAAAGTAGGAAGAAAAAAAAAAAAAAAAAATCTTTCGTAAGAAAAAATAAAAAAAAGTAAAGAAAAATATTTTTCTTCTTCCGTTTAGATGAATGAAAATGATGAGGGGTAAAATTATCATTGCATTATTGACCGCCCACATCGACGATTGGGTCATGCCCAATCCAAACACCTTGCTAGCCAGTTGGCATAACATCCAAGCGACGAAACCAAATCACCTCTGACAAAGTAGGGTCACCCCGACAACCCGCACCATCCTCATACTTCGGCCATCTAAGCTGAGCCATTCCTCGGTAACCCGAGCTATCCTCGTGCCTCGGCCATCGGAGCCGACCAATACCTCGGTCATTCGAGCCGATCCATTCTATACCTCGAAAAATCAGGTTATTCCTCATTCAGGCCGAACCACGGCATTCAAAATACCTCTACGGAATTCGGCGCAAGAGAGTTCGACTCCACTATAACTGAATAAGATTTCAGGCAGTGAATCATGCCCAGAAGTGACCTAGGACTTGGAAGAGTGGCCTAGGTCTGTGTGATCATTGAACCTCAAGGCATCAACCAGCTTTCCCAGCCGTCGATCCTCTAACTGACAAGATACAGACCCTACTGGCCTCATAACAAACTTGATTCGAATCCTAACAGTTTTTAGACCCCATCCAGGGCACGTCCAAGGAATCAGGTGATCACCTATAAATACCACAACACTCCAATCTCTCAGGTACGCACATAAATTCTAAGGCAACCTCTTACGCATTCATTTTACTCATACTCCACTAGAGCTCTCACAAAAGCCCTGAGGAACATTTTTCTGTGAGAGTCTTCTCCTCACATCTGCTTGCTGTGAATCTCCACTGACTTGGGCATCGGAGGGTCCTTCGCAGAGGGCAACCCCCACAGCACCCTCTGCGAGTGGACTGTCTTGCAGGTTCCAACCTGAGGCGATGAGATCAGCGCCCGGATCATGAGCCGGAAGTGCACCCAAGTCGGAGAACAGATTTTCGTGGCAATAGATTGGCGCTAGAGGAAGGGCCTCAAGTCCCATAAACTTGTGATCCAAGATACAAGACTCAAAAACCAGAGAAAAGCATCCTCTAATGGCCAATCGGAAGAGAGCTACGTCTGAAGCTCAAGATCAGGCCACCTCTCAAAGGCCTGATCCGATTAGCGGTGTAGCACCTCCGCTACCATTACCAGCTGAAACTCCTTCACCGCCGGCAACGGCGGTAATCCTGGACCAGTTTGCCACCCTGGTTCAGCAGGTCCAAGCATTGACCCAGTTGATCCAGGGATTCCAGGCGATCCCTGGAACTGCTATCCTTGCTTCTCAGCCTCATGAGGAGGCCGCTGCCCCTGCCTCGCTAGTGATCTCTTCTTCCAATCCGCCTGAGGCGGCGGATCACGGTCACCGGCCCGCAAAGGCAAAGTCGGCGCTGCAGCGAGCTGGAGGGAAGAGCCCGCTCAGATCCAGACGGGTTCATTCCCTCTCCCCGGTGTCTTCCCAGGATTCGACACCGCTGCCATCTTCTCCTCGCCCGATCTCTCATACCACTCTGGATGAAAGGATCAGACAACAGATGCAGGAGATGCGACAAGAATGGCGTCGGGAGTTGGACGCCGCCAGGCAAGCTCCTCCATCCCAGCCGAAAGCGGAGCAGGGCATCCCCTTCTCCGAGAGGATCATGAGGGAAGTGATTCCCCCTCATGTCAAGCTCCCTACCATCGAGCTATATCATGGATCTACCGATCCCGATGACCATCTTAGCAGCTTTAGATCCATCGTGATATTCCATGGGGCATCAGATGTAATCCTGTGCAGAGCCTTCCCCTCTACTTTAAGGGGATCTGCCCGAATCTGGTTCAACAGCTTAAAATCAGGTTCATTGATTCTTTTGATGAGCTGAGCTATCTGCTCATTAGCCAGTTCGTCAGCAGCCATCGCCAGCGACGGAGATCCTACTCCCTCTCCGAGATCAAGCAGAGAGAGGGGGAGTTGCTGAAGAATTACCTCGGCCGCTTCAACACGACCCTCTTAGAAGTCGACCATCTCAACCACGAGGTGGCCATGTCCGCCCTGGCCGGAGGAGTGTCCAAGGAGGGAGACTTCTACCTAGCTCTGGAGGTTAATTATCCAAAGAGCCTTTCGGACATGATGTCCCTGGCGGACAAGTACGCTAGGATGGAAGAATCGAGGAGGTCAGCCCGAGCCGAGCAGTTAAAGAAGAAAGAGGTAAAGGGCTCGGACAAGTAGCGGGCCCACCACCGTGCTAGCCCACCTCGCCACCGCAGAGCTCCTCCGCCACCGCATCGAGACCAAACTCGGAGTCCAGCCCGAAGGTTCGACCGCTATACTCCCCTTACTGTGCCAAGAGCACAAATCCTGATGGAGATTGAGCATCAGCTTCCTCGGCCCCCTCCTCTTCGAGGCAATGGAGCTCGGAGTGATCAGGCCAAGTACTGCCGCTTACATCGGGACTACGGGCACGATACCAAGGACTATTGGCAGCTCAAGAACGAGATCGAGCAATTGATCCGGCGAGGCAGACTGAACCAGTTCAGGGGTCCTCCTGAGCCAAATAATGAAGAGAATCGCCAGCCTGAACCTCGCCATCTCCCACCGCCAAATCCTCCAGCTATCGGCAATGTTAATGTGATAATGGCGGCCGGGTCCCCATCTTCTTGGCCAAGTGAGGAGGAGAACCCGCCGAAAAAAGCTCAAGTCGATGAGCTCACCTTCTCTGATGAAGACCTTGGGAAGGTACAGTACCCCCATGATGATGTTCTAGTTTTATCTTTAAATATAAACAATTATGATGTATACCAGATTTTGGTTGATAGTGAAAGTTCTGTTAACGTTCTTTATTTCGATGCCTTTGTGAGGTTAAAATTCTGGGTAGAAAGCCTCCGACCGATGGAGTCCACCCTAGTGGGCTTCACAGGTGACTCCATAATCCCTGAAGGAGTCATCACTCTGTCAGTCCGAGCTGGCACCTGGCCCCGTGTGGTTAAAATTCTGGGTAGAAAGCCTCCGACCGATGGAGTCCACCCTAGTGGGCTTCACAGGTGACTCCATAATCCCTGAAGGAGTCATCACTCTGTCAGTCCGAGCCAGCACCAAGCTCAAATCTCCCTACAACGCCATCCTCGGTAGACCGGAGCAAATCTCTCTCAAAGCCATCATTTTCATTCCCCATCTCGCCATGAAATTCCTTACTGAATGGGGAGTGGGGGTTGTTCGAGGAAGTCAGATTATAGCTCGGCATTGCTTTGTTGCCGACCTCCAATCCAGAAAGCCCGAGATGGACGAGCTGGACGCTTGGGAAGATCTCACCGAGCAACGATGGGAGCCGGCCGAAGATCTAGAGGAGGTACCACTTGATGAGGCTCGGCCCGACCAAATTATAAAGGTCAGATCGTAGCTAGAAGGAAAGCTTCGGCAAGAATTAATTGAGTTCCTTCGGAAGAATGCCGACGTCTTCGCCTGGTCTGCATCGGATATGCATGGAATTAGCCCAGACATCCTGATCCACCGCCTCAGCGTGGATGAAACATTCAGGCCCATTAAGCAGAAGAAGAGGAGCTTCACCCCAGAGCGCCAAAAAGCCATCGAAGAAGAGGTGGATAAGCTCATCAAAGCCAGGTTTATCCGGGAGGTTAGTTATCCCGACTGGCTGGTGAACGTGGTCATGGTGAAGAAGTCGAATAGCAAATGGAGGATCTGTATCGACTTCAATGACCTCAATAAGGCCTGCCCAAAAGATAGCTTTCCTCTTCCGCGGATCGACCAGCTCGTGGATTCAACTTCAGGCCATCAAATGCTCACTTTTATGGATGCCTATTCGGGCTACAATTAGATCCGTATGGCGCCCGAAGATGAGAAAAAAACCGCTTTTATTACCAACCGAGGTATCTATTGCTATCGAGTTATGCCCTTTGGTTTGAAAGATGCGGGTGCCACCTACCAAAGGCTGGTCAATAAAGTTTTCAAGGAGCAAATCGGTCGAAACATGGACATGTATGTTGATGATATGTTGGTAAAAAGCAAGGAGGCATTCCAGCACATCGAGGACCTTGCGGAGAGCTTCGCTATCCTTCAAAAATATCAGATGAAGCTCAATCCTACCAAATGTGCTTTCAGAGTCAACTCTGAAATGTTTATAGGCTTCATGGTCTCCTAGCAAGGCATTGAAGCAAATCCCCAGAAGATCCAGGCCCTGCAGCAGATGGCCCCTTTAGGATCAATCAAAGACGTGTAATGCCTCACTGAAAGGATAGCAGCTCTTAGACGCTTCATTGCTCAATCAGCAGAAAAGTGTCTTCCATTCTTCAAAGCTCTTCGGTCAACCAAAAACTTCCAATGGACTCCAAATTATTAGAAATCCTTCGAAGACCTCAAGAAATACCTCGGCTCACCTCCTCTCCTTAGTAGCCCGAAGCCAGGGGAAGTGTTGAATCTATATCTAGCGGTCTCTGAAGACGCTGTTGGCTCGGTGCTAATCAGAGAGGAGAGTAAGACCCAAAAGCCTATCTACTATGTTAGCAAATTACTCAGGATGCTAAAACGAGGTACACTCGGGTCGAGAAGATAGTTCTAGCTCTAGTAACATCAGTCCGAAAGTTGCGGCCATACTTCCAAGCACATACCGTCATCGTCCTGACCGACCAACCTCTCAAGGAAATTATCCATCGTCCAGAAGCATCGGGAAGAATGACCAAATGGGCTGTCGAGCTGAGCGAGCATGGCATTCAATATCAGCCTCGTCCAGCCATTAAAGCCCAAGTTCGGGCGGACTTCCTCCTCGAATGCACCATACCCGAAGATGGCTCTGTTTTGGATACCCCCGGACAACCAAAGCCGAGCGCCCCATGGTTGCTTCATGCCGATGGATCCTCCAGCGCGGGTGGCTCTGGCGTTGGCCTGGTCCTCACCAGTCCGAAAGGCGCAACTTTGAATATGTGTTGGCCCAGATGACAATCCAAGAGGGGGGGTGAATTGGGTTCTTTAAAAAATTTAACCTCAAAAAAAAATTTGTTTGCTTAAGATGAATGAAAGTAAATGCAATGCAAATATAAAGCACAATCAATGAGATAGAGATAGAGATAGAGACAATAGAAGCACGGCAAATACAAAGATTTTATAGTGGCTCGTGTATCCAACACCTACGTCCACTCCCAAGATCCACTTGGGTCCACACTATAATCTCCTCGATTACAGCCGAGTTGTTTTACAAGCTCACAACCCAAACTTGTTGTTTTACCCGGGATCACAACGAACCAGCCGGTTTTTTGGGCTCACCAGCACACAACCCTAAACTCAAGCTAATCTAGCTTGACCCGAGGTAAACAACCTCTACTAGTTCAATCCCTTTGATTGAACTAGGCACAAACAAAAAGAATATAGTTTTTCAAAGATACACAGCTCCTCAATGAGCAAATATTCAAAAATAAGTAAACAAGTTTAGAAAAGCCTGATTTGAAGTTGTTTGGCTTTGAGCTTTTCTTTTCTTCTTTCTTCTTTTCCTCTTCTCCCTTTGGAATGATGAATCAAGCCTCAGCTTTAATCCCTCACAGTCGTTGCAGTTGAGAAGATTGGAAATGGAAGAAATAGAGCTTTTACTTCAATTTGGGAAATCCACCGATTTTTGATTTGGGCGCCTTGGATTCCTCTTTGAGCTTTTTGGAGTGGAAGGATTTGAATTTGAATGATTTTTCTCTTGGATTTCAGGCTCAGGGTTTCTCAGATTTTTGATTTGAAATTTTTCTATTTCTGTTCTCTTTTTCCTCTCTTTCAAACGGGTGTTTTTTCCTTTTTATAGATTTCTTTTAATCCATTTTGGGAAGGAAACTAGCCGTTGGAGTGTACCTGGAAACAAAATATATCCGTTAGAAATTAGGTAAAAAGGAAATATTACCGTTAGAGCTGATCTGGCATTTTAAATTTTTATCCCAGTCAGGTTGGAGTCGGCTCCAACTTTTCAGGTGTCGGCTCCAGATCGTTTTACCAAAAATAGAAATTTTGAGTTCGTTGAGGAGTCGGCTCCGAAAAAGTAAGTGTCGGCTCGCCATCGTCAGGTGTCGGCTCCCGAATACTGTAGGTGTCGGCTCCAGGATGCTCAAAAAATAAGCGTTCTGTCCCCGCATCGGAGTCGGCTCCAGACACTGTAAGTGTCGACTCCGAAACTCTAGGTGTCGGCTCCGAAACTCTAGGTGTCGGCTCGGATCGTATCAAAAATCAGATTAAAATTGAATTGGCCATGGGGTCGGCTCCAGATTTTCTAGGTGTCGACTCCAAGCTCTGAAACTTTGAAATCTCTGATTTGTATTTGATTCAAAATTTATTTCTTAATTCCTTTAAATTGATCAAATAAATTTAAGTCCTGAAACACTTATAAAATCCATTAGTAATCAAATAAATATACTCAATTCCTTTATTAATCATCAAAATCAATAAATGGATCAACAATCTCCCCCTTTTTGATGATTATAAAAACATTGAGTATATGCATAGAATTCTTAAATTAAAAAATTATCAAGGAAGTGATCTTCACGAGTAAGCTCCCCCTGAATAAGGTAGCTCCCCCTATGAAGTTCAAATTATTCTTCCTCTTACTTTACATATTTGGTACTTAAGATTTCTTTATGCATAGTCAAATCAATTTGATTATTAATCCACATCAATTAAATAACTCAATATCATATTAATCAATCTTCATTAATGTTTTCATATTAATCAATTAAATAACTTGATTTTTCATATTAAACAATTAATGCAACATAACTTTCTCCCCTTTAATGCAATTAACAATATAACTTTCTCCCTCTTAATGCATATACAACCATAATTCTCTCCCCCTTTTTTGTAATCAACAAAAAGGTAAAGAATATTTCACATTGCATCAAAAGATAATTTTCATTGCATCAAAAGATAATTTCATTTCAACAAAAGTCAAGTATTACATAAAAAAATTACATCAAATACTCATTCATCAAAATATAGCCTTCATTACATCAACACATAAACTTCATTACATCAAAATGTAAACTACATTTCATCAAAATTAAACATTCATTACATTAAGATATTAACATTAAATTCATTACATCAAAAGTTCTTCCTCACTATTCTTGTTAAATGATCTACAATATTTTTCATTCCATCACATTGAAGCTTAACATAGTCTTTAAGTCTCTCATCAACAAATGTGCAAGCTGTTAAGATTTTATCTTGAAGCTCGGCGTTGCACCTTGAATAAGTTTCACTATCTCCACAAATCTCTTTAAGTTCTTCAAAGATGTTCTTCAAATCACCACTTAAAGATTCTGCAGAGGAGTTGAGAGTTGATTCAATTTTGCAATCCGATCATCAAGTGAATAAAGTGATTCTTTTATATTCATGAACTGACTGTCAAACTCATCCTTCTGAGCAGCAAACAAACTTTTTAATTGCTCCATTTGAAGGTCTGAGAATCCAGCTGAAGAAGTGGATGGTTGATCATTAACATGTGCAGGTGCAGGAGCAGGAGCAGGAATGGGACTCCTAGGCTGTGGAGAAGGAACCCTAACTGATGGTCCAGCCTCGCAAGGCTCAGAAACTCTCGGCACAGGGGCTCTCTCATCAAGGTGTCCTTTCCTATCCCACTGTCCATTCACTTTAGCAAAACCCATCCGATGCAATGTTGCCAAACTATAGTAGTCGGTGTGCCTCAGGTTCTTAGATGGTTCATTCTCTTGAATTACAACCCCTTGGCTCCTGAAAACCATAGTAAGCACCATGCCATACGGTAGGGATGATCTTCTCTTCCCTCCAGCTTCCGCCATATAAAATATCATCATAGCTGCAAGGTTGATTGGCTGTCCAGTCAAAACACTATCCATAACAACAATGTCTCGCTCCGAGACATACTCAAACCGACCGGTCTTCGGAAACAAATTCTACTGCAAATGTTGTGTAATAATCTCAATTCCAAGGGTAATTGATTAGCCCTAATCTCCTCAAACTCTGTCACTTCCCTTCCTAACATCCTCGAAAGAGCCGCTGACCTATCACTGTGCATGTCAGCTGCTAAACCGGTAATTGGGATGCTAAGGAGGTTTCCAAGCTTTTGAAAAGTAAGGTGAATCCTCTTATTTCTTACTGAGCTAACTAAACCGCCATCACCTCTAGCCAAATTAAAATAAAATTCTTTTACTAAGGCTGGATAAGTGGGAACATCAAGAGAGCAGAGCTTATCCCAGCCCATTTCCTTTAATTGCCTACCGATTGAGAAACCCTCGGTTTCAAATAGGTCAAAATCAATCTTTCTCCCCATTGTGATAACCCTCCCGGCTAAGGTATCTACCTGAGTGGAAGAGGTGTTGGGGTTGTCTGAATCCGTGGACGAATCACTGCTTGGAGTCGGCTCACGAGCGGGACGACGCGCGGACCGTTTTCCCGTGGTCACCGGCGCTCCAACCACTGATTCCCTCCTTTTGGGTGCCATTAGATCTTTGGGAAGTTTCGATTTGGATGGAATTAGAGGTGGGGAAGTTTTGGAAGAATTTTGGAGGAGTTTGGTTAGGATTTGAGAAGTTATGAAATGATGAGGTGTCGACTCTGCCCTAATAAATCAATTTTGGAATCCCAGGTGTCGACTCCCGCAAAGTCGGGTGTCGACTCCAAATCGCTAACACAGTCAGCGCTCGAACTGGAGTCGGCTCCACTTATACGGGTGTCGGCTCCAAGGTCAGGGACCGAGAGCGACACAGTCAGAGGTGTCGACTCCTCATTCTGAGGTGTCGACTCCAAAGACAGTTTCAGAAAAAAAAATTGAGATTCAAATGACTGAAACTTGTCAAAAAGAGTTCAATAAAAATTTCAAAAAATCTTTGAAATATCAAGGATCAAATAGCTCAAATGACTAGATAATTTGTCCTTAAAATTGTGAGAGGATTTTCAAGAAATTTATAGAAATCTAGATTCTCATTCCTTAGGGTTTCAAAATCACTCTAAAGGGTCACATATTCCTAATTCACCTCTAAGATAACAAAATCTCTCTTCATTCAAGGGTTTTGTAAATATGTCAGCTAATTGTTCCTCTGTATTAACATATTCAAGACAGATTTCATTATTAGCTACATGTTCTCTTATGAAATGATATCTAATTTCAATGTGTTTTGTTCTTGAATGTTGAATTGGATTTTTAGTCAAATTTATTGCACTCGTGTTATCACATCTAATTGGTGTTTTATCAAGGGTTATGCCATAATCTTCAAGTTGCCTCTTAATCCAAAGGATTTGAGCACAGCAACTTCCAGCTGCAACATACTCTGCTTCAGCAGTAGATAATGCAACCGAATTTTGCTTTTTGCTAAACCAAGAGATTAAGTTACATCCTAAGAACTGACATGCACCACTTGTGCTTTTTCTATCTAATTTACATCCAGCATAGTCAGAATCAGAATATGCAATTAAATTTAAAGTTGAGTCTCTAGAGTACCATAAACCTACATTTTTAGTTCCACTTAAATATCTTAAAATTCTTTTTACAGCAATTAAGTGAGATTCTTTAGGTTCAGATTGAAATCTAGCACATAAACATACTGCAAACATAATATCTGGTCTACTAGCTGTTAAGTAAAGAAGAGATCCAATCATACCTCTATAATGTTTTTGATCTACTTTCTTACCATCTTCATCTTTGTCCAATTTGCACGAAGGACTCATAGGAGTTCCAAGTGGCTTGATTGACTCCATTCCAAACTTCTTGAGCAGTTCTTTTGTGTATTTGGCTTGATTGATGAAAATTCCTTCTTTGCTTTGTTTGATTTGAAGTCCTAGGAAGAAGTTGAGTTCTCCCATCATACTCATTTCAAACTCACCCTGCATCAACTTAGCAAATTCTTGACATAACAAGTTGTTAGTAGCACCGAATACAATATCATCGACATATATTTGTACTACTAATAAATCTTTATCTTTTCTTTTCAAAAATAATGTTTTATCAACATTTCCTCTTACAAAATCATTTTCAATTAAAAATTTACTTAATCTTTCATACCAAGCTCTAGGTGCCTGTTTCAAACCATATAGTGCTTTGTGTAATTTAAAAACATGATTTGGAAATTCATGATCTTCAAAACCAGGTGGTTGTTCAACAAACACTTCCTCATTTATAAATCCATTTAAAAATGCACTTTTAACATCCATTTGAAATAAATTGATATGCATATGACATGCAAATGCAAGTAATAATCTAATTGCTTCAAGTCTAGCTACAGGTGCAAAAGTTTCATCAAAATCAATTCCTTCTTCTTGATTATATCCTTTTGCAACTAATCTAGCTTTGTTTCTAATTACTATGCCATTTTCGTCTAATTTATTTCTAAATACCCATTTTGATCCTATAACAGAATGATCTTTAGGTCTATCTACAAGAGTCCAAACATTATTCCTAGTAAATTGATTTAATTCTTCTTGCATAGCTAACATCCAATTATTATCTTTTTCTGCTTCTTCAATAGTTTTAGGTTCAATTTGAGATACAAATGCAAGATGATTATTGATGTTTCTCATTGATGATCTAGTTCTTACTCCTTGAGATGGATCACCTATAATTAATTCTCTTGGATGACCATAGGCATATCTCCAATCTCTAGGTAGATCTATATCATTATGATTTGCATCAACAACATCAACACTAGGAGAATCATTATCTTTAGCTTCTTGTTCATGATCTGAAGATACATCTATATTCAATTTTTCAATATCTCTTTCTAGAATGTTTGTATCTTCCTCATCATCAATCTTTTCAGAACTTGATGCTAAAGATTCATCAAAAATTACATGAATAGATTCTTCTACAATTAAGTTTCTCTTGTTAAATACTCTATAGGCTTTACTAGATGTTGAATATCCTAAGAAAATGCCTTCATCAGATTTTGCATCAAATTTTCCTAGATTATCTTTGCCATTATTATGAATGAAACACTTACAACCAAATGCATGAAAATAACTTATGTTTGGTTTTCTATTATTCCATAGTTCATAAGGTGTTTTCTTAATGATTGGCCTAATTAGAGCTCTATTAAGAATGTAGCATGCCGTGTTTATAGCTTCCGCCCAAAAGTATTTTGGTAGGTTGCTTTCACATAGCATGGTACGGGCCATGTCTTCTAAGGTTCTATTTTTCTTTTCAACTACTCCATTTTGTTGCGGTGTTCTAGGTGCAGAAAAATTATGATGAATGCCATTTTCTATGCAAAAGTTTTCAAATAAATGATTTTCAAATTCAGTGCCATGATCACTTCTTAGAGACACTATGGTGTTGTTTTTCTCATTTGTGACCTTCTTGAAGAATTTCAGAAATAATGGAAAGGTCTCATCCTTATGAGCTAAAAACAATACCCAAGTGTATCTAGAATAATCATCTACAATCACAAGACCATATTTCTTTCCTCCTAGACTTGTGGTTCTAGTAGGTCCAAAAAGATCCATGTGAAGTAGTTCAAGAGGCCTAGAAGTGGAAACAATATTTTTAGTTTTGAAAGAATTTCTAGTTTGTTTTCCAAATTGACATGCATCACAAATTTTATTATTTTCAAAATCTAGTTGTGGAAGTCCTTTTACTAAATCCATTCTAATTAATTTTGAAATAAGGTGTGTGCTTGCATGACCTAATCTACGATGCCACAACCAACCAATCTCATTCATATTAGCATTATTAGCAACTAAGCAATGATTACTAGTAGACAAATTGTCTAAATCAATCAAGTATACATTGCCATTTCTATTTCCAATAAAAACAATGCTATTATCAATGGGATTAGAAACTGTGCATATAGAAGATTCAAATGATACTTTAAAACCTTTATCACATAATTGACTAATGCTAATTAAATTATGTTTCAAACCATTAACATATAAGACATTTTCAATATATGTGGAGGGAGTTATTTGAATGTTACCAAACCCCAAGATTTGGCCTTTGCCATTATCACCAAATGTAACTACTCCTCCTCTTTTGCTTTCAAGGGTGATGAATTGATCCTTGTCACCCGTCATGTGCCTTGAGCAGCCGCTATCGAGATACCACTTTCGCTTTGATCTTTTGGCCGCAAGACACTCCTGCAAAAATAATTAAGTCTTATATTTAGGTACCCAAGCCTTCTTGGGTCCTTCATGGTTAGTAGCATAAAAGACTGTTCCTTTGGGAACCCATATCTTCTTTCCTTTATTATTTAACTTCTTGTCAATTTTCTTAAAATTGCATTCAAAAACTTTGTGTCCCTTCTTGTTACAGTAATGACATGTAACATTATCATTGTTTTGTTCCTTTCTAAAAAAGTTTTTGACAAATTTTTGCTTTAAGTTAGGTCTATAACCTAAACCAGCCTTATCATATAGCTCTTTGATTACTTAACAATAAATTAAGTTTTTCAGAACTATAAGTGAATTTATCAATAATATTTTTATATTTATCAACTTCCTTCTTTAGTTTATCATTTTCATTGGAAATTGATTCTTTTTCTTTTGACAGATTTTATTTTCAGATTTCAGCACTTTAGTTTCATTATTAAGATTTTCTTTTTCTTTAATGAAAGTTAAATTTTCATTTTTCAAAAACTTATATTTCTTTTTCAAAACTTTGAAATCACCAACAAGTTCATTAAAAGCATCAAACAATTCATCAAAAGCAAAGTCATCACAAGGATTTTCGGAACTTACCTCACTGTCGTCGTTTGCCATAAAGCAAATGTTTGCAACTTCCTTTTGATCTTCCTCTGAAGAAGATTCATCACTATCACTCCAGGTTGCAACATAGGCTTTCTTCTTCTTCTTAAAAGTCTTTTTCAGTTGAGGACAATCATATCTATAATGCCCCGGTTTCTTACATTCATAGCAAATCAAGGGCTCTTTCTCTTTGTCCTTGTCCTTATCTTTTTCTTTTTCTCCTTCCATCTTAGCTCCAAATTTCTTTTTGTGGAAGGGTTTCTTTCTCCTCATGAATTTTTTGAATTTTCTTGCTAGAAGAGCTGTATCATCATCATCATCATCATTTTCACTACAGCTCTCCTCACTTTCAGCAGCCTTAAGAGCTATGGTCTTTTTCTTTTTCACATCCTCTTCTATGTGCTGCTTCATGGTCAATTCATGGGTCATTAGGGATCCTAGAAGCTCCTCTAAGGGTAAGGTATTGAGGTCCTTTGCTTCTTGGATTGCTGTCACCTTCGCTTCCCACGTTCTTGGAAGTGACCTGAGAATTTTACGAACAAGTTCAGAGTTAGAATATGTTTTGCCTAAACTTTTCAAACCATTTACAATATCAGTAAATCTAGTGTACATGCATGCTATAGTTTCAGTTTGTTCCATGCTAAATAATTCATATTTGTGCACTAGAATATTGATCTTAGATTCTTTAACTTGATTGGTACCCTCATGGGTAACCTCTAATCTATCCCAAATCTCCTTTGCGGAATTACATGTAGAGATTCTATTAAATTCATTAGCATCTAAAGAGCAATACAAGACATTCATGGCCTTAGCATTGAGCTGTGCCATTTTCCTATCATTATCATTCCAATCCCTTTCGGGTTTAGGAACAATAGTGCCATCAACAATGTGTGTGGGTGTACTAGGTCCATTAATTATAACACCCCATAATTCATAATCAGAAGCTTGAATGAATATCTCATTCTTGCTTTCCAATATGAATAGTTGGAACCATTAAATAAGGGAGGTCTATTCGTAGAATGACCTTCGGCAAATGATCCAACATGAGCTGCCATTTGGATCTTTAGCTCTTGATCGTGTGATCAAAATCTAATGAGCACTTGCTCTGATACCAATTGTTGGCCCAGATGACAACCCAAGAGGGGGGGGGGTGAATTGGGTTCTTTAAAAAATTTAACCTAAAAAAAAATTTGTTTGCTTAAGATGAATGAAAGTAAATGCAATGCAAATATAAAGCACAATCAATGAGGATAGAGATAGAGACAATAGAAGCACGACAAACACAAAGATTTTATAGTGGTTCGGTGTATCCAACACCTACGTCCACTCCCAAGATCCACTTGGGTCCACACTATAATCTTCTCGATTACAGCCGAGTTGTTTTACAAGCTCACAACCCAAACTTGTTGTTTTACCCGGGATCACAACGAACCCAGCCGGTTTTTCGGGCTCACCAGCACACAACCCTAAACTCAAGCTAATCTAGCTTGACCCGAGGTAATCAACCTCCACCAATCCCTTTGATTGAACTAGGCACAAACAAAAAGAATATAGTTTTTCAAAGATATACATCTCCTCAATGAGCAAATATTCAAAAATAAGTAAACAAGTTTAGAAAAGCCTGATTTGAAGTTGTTTGGCTTTGAGCTTTTCTTCTTCTCTTCTTTTCCTCTTCTCCTTTGGAATGATGAATCAAGCCTCAGCTTTAATCCCTCACAGTCGTTGCAGTTGAGAAGATTGGAAATGGAAGAACAGAGCTTTTACTTCAATTTGGGAAATCCACCGATTTTTTGATTTGGGTGCCTTGGATTCCTCTATGAGCTTTTTGGAGTGGAAGGATTTAAATTTGAATGCTTTTCTCTTGGATTTCAGGCTCAGGGTTTCTCGGATTTTTGATTTGAAATTTTTCTATCTTCCGTTCTCTTTTTCTCTTTCAAACGGGTGTTTTTCCCCCTTTTTATAGATTTCTTTTAATCCGTTTTGGGAAGGAAACTAGCCGTTGGAGTGTACCTAGAAACAAAATATATCCGTTAGAAATTAGGTAAAAAGGAAATATTACCGTTAGAGCTGATCTGGCATTTTAAATTTTCGTCCCAATCAGGTTGGAGTCGGCTCCAACTTTTCAGGTGTCGGCTCCAGATCGTTTTACCAAAAATAGAAATTTTTGAGTTCGTTGAGGAGTTGGCTCCGAAAAAGTAAGTGTCGGCTCACCATCGTCAGGTGTCGGCTCCCGAATACTGTAGGTGTCAGCTCCAAGATGCTCAAAAAATAAGCGTTCTGTCCCTGTAACGGAGTCGGCTCCAGACACTGTAAGTGTCGACTCCGAAACTCTAGGTGTCGGCTCCGAAACTCTAGGTGTCGGCTCCGGATCGTATCAAAAATCAGATTAAAATTGAATTGGCCATGGGGTCGGCTCCAGATTTTCTAGGTGTCGACTCCAAGCTCTGAAGCTTTGAAATCTCTGATTTGTATTTGATTCAAAATTCATTTCTTAATTCCTTTAAATTGATCAAATAAATTTAAATCCTGAAACACTTATAAAATCCATTAGTAATCAAATAAATATACTCAATTCCTTTATTAATCATCAAAATCAATAAATGGATCAACAATATGGCATTCGTTTTTCCTTCCTGACCTCAAATAATGAAGCAGAGTATGAAGCCGTGCTCTCCGGACTCCGAATCGCCCGGGAGCTTAAAGTCAAGAAACTGATTGCCTACACTAGCTCCCAATTGGTGGCTGGCCAGGTGCAGGAGAATTCGAGGCTCAAGAGCCGAGTATGATTTGGTATATGCAAAAGGTGCGTGATCTATCCTCCTATTTGATGAATTTAAAATTATCCAGATCCCAAGGGCTGAAAATGCATGCGCCGACCTACTGTCCCGCCTGGCAACTATGGAGTCAATGAACCTCGAGCAAAAATTCCACCTGGAGGTTCTAGAGAAGCCCAGCATCGTCGATATTGACCACATGATGCAGGTTGACACCGAACCATCCTGGATGGACCTCCTGCTCCAGTACCTCAAAGAAGGGTTGCTGCCCACTGATAGAAAGGAAGCAAGGAAGTTGAAATTGCAATCATCTCATTATGTTCTGATTGATGACCGGCTATATAAGCGATCCTTCTCCATGCCATTGCTTAAATGCCTCCGTCCATCAGAAGCCAATTACGCTCTTCGGGAAGTTCATGAAGGCATCTGTGGCAGTCACCTCGGCAGCCGCATCCTATGCCACAAAGTGCTACGCCAAGAATATTATTGGCCAACAATGCAGAAAGATGCTGATGACCTTGTTCGAGCCTGTGATGCGCGCCAACGACACTCAAATATTCAGAGGCTCCCATCTGCTTACCTGACTTCCATCTCATCCCCCTGGCCCTTCGCCAAGTGGGGAATGGATATACTTGGCCCTTTCCCTCTCGTAATGGGGCAAAGGAAGTTCTTGTTTGTTGCAATTGATTATTTCACTAAGTGGGTCGAAGCCAAAGCAGTCGCCCCGATAACCAAAGCTTGGGCTAAAGACTTCGTGAGGAGGTCCATCATCTGCTGCTTTGGTCTTCCCCACACCATCATCACCGACAACGGGAAGCAGTTTGATAATCCAAGTTTTGGGAGTTCTACGAGGATTATGGCATTCTTCATGGCCTGACATCGGTCGGACATCCTCAAGCTAACGGAGAGGCCGAGGTAACAAATCGAACTCTATTGCAGGGAATTAAAGCTCGGCTCAATCAAGCGCGAGGTAGATGGGCAGAGGAGCTCCACCATGTGCTGTGGGCATACCGAACCACCGAAAGGGCTCCCACGGGCCAGACTCCATTTAAGATGGCCTTCGAAACAGAAGCTGTTATCCCCGTGGAGGTCGGGCTCTCCTCCCATCGTACCGAAGGCTACTCAGAAGAATCCAATGATGAACAACTCCGAACCAATCTTGACTTGATAGAAGAAGTCAGGGAGAAAGCTCGGATCCGGATGATGGCCTACCAACAAAGAGTTGCCCGCTACCATTCAACCAGAGTCAAAGGGAAGTTTTTCTTCCTGGGTGATCTGGTACTTCGGAAGGCATCCGTCTTAAAGCCACTGGAGCAAGGAAAGTTGTCCCCTAATTGGGAGGGTCCTTATCAAATTACGGAGGTAATCATACCCGACACCTATAAGCTCCAAGATCTAAATGAAAAATCTATTCCCAGACGTGGAACTTGGATAATCTCCGCATCTATCATCAGTGAGAGTATGCCCTCCCTGAACTTACCTTGTCCATTGAGTTAAATCTTCAAAGATTCAAAAATTTCTATTTTTGTTGCTTTCTTTGATGACTACAATGAGAGACAAGTTTATAAATCCTCGACCGGGCCGAGCGATCTTCGGACCTTGGCCGCACCAAGTAAAATATATCCTAGCGAGCTGGGAGGATCCGTACCTTGGCAGCGCCAAGTAAAATATAATCTTTATAAATCCTCGGCCGGACCGAGTGATCTCCGGACCTTGGCCGTGCCAAGTAAAATATATCCCAACTGGACTGGGAGGACTCCGTACCTTGACAGCGCCAAGTAAAATATAATCTTTATAAATCCTCGGCCGGGCTGAGCGATCTCCAGACCTTGGCCGCGCCAAGTAAAATATATCCCAGCTGGCTGGGAGGACTCCGTACCTTGGCAGCGCCAAGTAAAATATAATCTTTATAAATCCTCGGCCGGGCCGAGCGATCTTCGGACCTTGGCCGCGCCAAGTAAAATATATCTCAGCTAGGCTGGGAGGACTCCGTACCTTGGTAGCGCCAAGTAAAATATAATCTTTATAAATCCTCAGCCGAGCCGAGCGATCTCTGGACCTTGGCTGCGCCAAATAAAATATATCCCAGTTGGGCTGGGAGGACTCCGTACCTTGGCAGCGCCAAGTAAAATATAATCTTGAAGCCTCGGCCAAGCCGAGTGATATATTATTTGAAGCCTCGGCCAAACCGAGTGAAATATTATCTGAAGCCTCGGTCAAACCGAGTGATATTATCTGAAGCCTTGGCCAAACCAAGTGATATATTATTTGAAGTCTCGGCCAAACCAAGTGATATATTCTTGAAGCCTCGGTTAAGCCGAGTGACGGTCTCCGTACCTTAGCCATGCCAAGTAAAATATATTTTTGAAGCCTCGGTCAAGCCGAGTGACGACCTCTGTACCTTGGCAGTGCCAAGTAAAATATATTCTTGAAGCCTCGGTCAAGCCAAGTGACGGCCTCCGTACCTTGGCAGCGCCAAGTAAAATATGTTCTTGAAGCCTCGGCCAAGCCGAGTAATATATTTCTGGAAGTCTCGGCCTAAACGAGTAATTTCTCAAACACTCTAATGCGACTAAGATGTCCTATTATGCTTTGGCAGAGGTTAGTAACCTTTCTCCGCTTACCAGCAAGATTATGCAAGTTATTTTTTTTCAAAGAAAAACGTACTTCATCCCTTAAATAGGATCATGTTTACTGCATAAGCTCACAGGGCCGCCCAGGCCTTTCTCTGACCTACACAGAGATAAACACTTCTTTCACAGGGGACTAAATGATGCGTTGGCAAAAACAAAGTAGAAAAAACGCTGCTGAACTTATAGATTATGCTACTGACTGAAAAGCATAAAATAAGAGTAGCAACTCTCGACACAATCACATCAGAAAAAGAAACAGATGTCAAAAGAAGAAAGAGTAGAAACTTTCTTTATTAATATGAAAAAATTACAACCTCATGAGAGGCATTACAAGTGCATCATAGCACGAAGAATACAAATAAGATAAAAGCTCGGCTGAGCAACTTCGGTCGATAACGATGTCTTTACATCCGACCCCAAAAATTAGAGAAACCAGACAAGCTCTGTTGAGCCACTGGTTAATGCGAAAAAACAAAGTAGACCATCCATGGATCCCTCGGATGAACACATGAAGGGATCATAACCAGGTCAAGGACCCGTGGATGTTTATGCTAATGAAGCATCCACCCAAAGTGGGATGCTGGTCTGCTAGCCACTGCACACAACATAGGCAGGGAACTAGCAGACCCACACATTCCTCCTCCCTCTTCACATGGAAAAATATTCCTCAGGCTGATGAACTGAGGAATTCAAGCTGAGGGAGGAGGCGAAATTCATGTTAGTCACGGGGAATACGCATGCTCTGCATTTCCTGCGATCCCCATGGCAAGTGGCAAAGGACACACAGGAAGCGCGCACGTGCGCTCCCCATATGACCTCTGTGCACCACTTATGCGCTCTCCATAAGATCTCTGTACACCACTCATACGCTCTCCATGTGATTTCCAAAATTCCTCCCTTGAGGACTGCTTACTCTTCAGTAGCTTCTTCATCACCCCAGCTATCTGGGACGAACCAACTTGCGAAAGGAAAGCCCAGTCTTTCCACTCTCAACCTCAATAAAACAGACGTCATGAAAAGCCTTGCAAGTCACAGAATGGGAAGGCCTTGGGAGATAGCCCAACACGATCAGCTCCCCCACTTTATAGACAAACAAATCGGGAGCAGCCATTAAAGCATAAAGCCCCGGGATTCAAAACCCCTGGCCATGCTACCACAAGGTGGTTTAGGATAAAAAGGGTGCTTTTCGAAGCGCGCCGAACGTATTTCCCAGGCCATGATGCACGACAAAAGACTTCCCTCTGATCTCGAATCAAGAGCCTTAAATGCAGAAAATCATCTGCCGGTCCTTGAGGTACGGGTAGGCCTGAAAAATCGCCTTGTAAAAACGACATCGTCCAATGGCAATCAAATGCTTATTGCGTATGTTAAAAGGACCCGTGTTGGAAAAGGCCAATGGGATAAATGCCTTACACAAAAAACAAAGCGTCCTTCGGCGAATTATAAATCCGTCTCATCCGCTTGGGCAGAAAACAAGACGATTTCTTATGGACTGGACTATCTGCCGAATCTCAGCTCCAGTCGAGGTACTTGCGCAGTTTTTGGTCATATTGCGCCGAACCATTTTATGCCTCGGTCAAACGAGCCAATTTCTTATTTCGGATAGATCAAACCATCTGCCTAGCCTCGGCCTCGACCGAGACATTTCCTTAAGATCAAACCGAGCTAGCTTACATCGGCAAAGCAAATCGGTTCAGCTTCGAATAAATAGGACATTCAATCTGGAAAGGATAAACCGACCTAGGAGCATGAATTGATTATGGTTCATTCGCCGTCAGAAAAAACTCGTGACAAAAAGATCGTCCAAAAAAGGCAAACAAGTGGAGACAAAAATCCATTCATTAAAAGTTTCGGCCAGATTATAAATCTGAGAGGCAAAAATACATAAGCAACCCTTAAGAATCAGGGTTCAGGTCGGTTCCAGGAGCCTCCTCGATAACATCCGAGAGGACTTGACTTGCCTTACCCACTTCGAATGTTATTAGTTCCTTAGCAGCGAGCTGAGGACGTTCTTCAGGAGCCGCAGCCTCACTAGGGCCCAAGATGGCATCAAGATCGACGTCCGAAATATCCTCATACTCGGTTTCTTCGGCTCACAGGGTGCAGGCATCGAGTAGCTCAGCCTTCAGAAAAGATAAATCTAACTCGGGATATACCCGAGAGATTTTCGCCCGAGTTTCCTCCTCGGCGAACCGGAATGCATCGGCACAGGCCTCCCTCCGCTCCTCAGAAAATTGCATAGAGCCTTTGTACTCCTCCACAGCTGAGGTAATCTGCTTGTCAGCTTCGGCTAACTGGTTTCCGAGTTCAAGATTCATCTGGCGACTCGCGGCCAATTCCGCCTTTAGAGCTTTAAACTGCTCCTGCACCTTGAGCTCGACCTTGGCATCTGCAAAACATTGGAACGCTTGAGCCCATGCACGAAAGAAAAGTGCTGAAAGCAAATAAGTAGGAAGACACCATACCTCTTCCTCCCGCCGAGCCATTTTATTGCTCAGCTCCTGAACCTTTTCCAAGGCCTTCAGTTTGGCCGATTTATTTTGTTGAAGACCCTCCTTAAGGTCATTAATTCAGGACTGCTTGTCTCCAACTTCCCGCCGAGACTGATCAAGATAATTGGTGAGCCTAGCAATTTGCTCATGTTGCCACTTCAGCCAATTCTCCATATCAGCAAATTCCTTATTCAGATCGGCAAGCTGATCCCGCTGCCGCCGGCACTTGCGCTCCTCCTCCTCGAGCCTCCTGCTCCAATTACTTTTATCCTCAGAATGACTAGCCCTCAGCTGGTTCCACCTTTTGTCGAAATACTGCTGCATGGTCTTAATTTCGTCGTCATGCTTTGCCTTAATTTGGGATAACTCTAGACAAGCCTTGTCCGATTGTTCACGAAAACCCTGAAGCTCTCTAACTTGGGCTTCAAATCGAGAAAGCCCTTTCGGCGGCAAGCCGGTGAGACTCGCTCGCTCTCTCGAAATCCACCCTAGCGGACGCCAAGGCCTTAGAAAGCCGGCTGGTTGAATCCACCCTCGCCCGAAGGTCGGCTGCTTTCTTCCTGACCTGAGCGCAAGCCCCAGTGGCCAAATTTAAGCGCCAATTCAGCGCCCTTGTGACCAAGGCATTCTGTGAGAAAAACACAAGTGAGAAACCACGGTCCGACCGACCAATCAGGAATTACACCCTCGATACAATAACTTACCCGGGAGATGTAGTTTGAAGCCATCGTCATGAGAGTAGCGTTATTGATTTTGGAGAGAAGGAAAGCATCCTTCAGTGCCCCAAGCCAACCGAAAGCCGCCTCAATGATATCCTCGACCACAAGCTCGTCCGTTGAGGAGCCCCTCACGCGCAAAACAGACCTCATCAAGGCGGTGAGCATATCATCCACCTCAGGGCTGTGGACAAAAGAACTCATGGCCGAAGAACCGGCCTGAGGAACTCCGGCCCGAGGAACCATCGCTCGGCTTCCTCTGTCAGAACTCTAACCTACAAGGCCTCGAATGCTTCGGCCTCGACTGAGGGAATCTCGGCCCGAACATCCCCTTCATTCAGCGACTCTTCTTCTTCTTCCTCTCCTACTGATGCTTCACCTCCGATAGACTCCATCCGAACTTCAACCTCTTCCACGACGTCCCCGGGGACTGTGGAAGAGGGATCCTCAGCAGGAGGTACCACGACCTCCACCAGCCTTTCAACAGGCTGCTCCGCTTGAGCTTCGGCAGCCACCGCTGCCTCTCCTGACCCCTCCACATGAGTAGGGGTCTTTCCTATACGCAGTGGACTCCTCACCATTGGTGACTAAAAACCTCCAGCAGGAGGATCGCCGGACCGACTGGCGACATCTCCTCGGCATCATCTGACACGACTACTACTTGGAGAGGGGAAACCTCAGCAGCTCCCTTCGAGCTCCCCCTAGTGATTTCCTCTGCTACTTTGCCCCCCTCCGGTAGGGAGGGCTCATCAACCACGGTCTGCGTTCCCGCTTCCTCCCTTATTGGGACAGGAGAGCGGTGACTGGAATTGTCCTTCCTCGATCCTTTCGAGCGAGTCCCGAAGGAGCGAGACCTCTTCTCGGATCTATATTTTTCCCAGAGCTGGAGCCCCTATGACGCTTTCCCAGCTCTTCTTCATCTGGCCCACAAACGCCGACCTCTTGGCTGAAAACACACTAAACGGTTCAATTAAACAGAAATACCCAAACACACCGACCATCATAACCGAAGAGGAAAGGTACACATACCTTGAGGGTCGATAGAGCTAAGCCCGGCAGCGAAGAGGGCATCTTCTGCGAACAGAGTGCTAGCTGATACCTCCGGACCGTTACGAAGGGTCATCAGATCTCTCTTCTCCTGCTCGCTTAACTTCGGGCGTGCCTCTGGATCCTTCACATAACTTGCCCATCTCCTTGGAAAATCTGAACCGATATTCCCTTTGGCAATAAAAAATCGGTGCTTCCACTCCTTTATCGAAGATGGATTGTCGGTAATCATCTTGAATGACTTCCGGAGGCCAATATACGGCCACTCGAAGCCCCTCCCAGAGACCAGGTTATGGTAGACTTGAAACATGGGCAGGGTCACAGTCACCCCAACGCGGCTGCACAACGAGATGAACCCGATAAGATTGCGCCAGCTATTCGGCACCACCATTGTTGGACATATATTGTAAAACCTCATCACCTCTTATACCAGCGGGTGAAGAGAAAACCGAAGACCTACCCTAAGGCTTTCCTCGTAAAAGAAAACTCCATGACTTAACTCAGTCAGGACTCTATGCTCGGCCCTCAGCACCCGTAAGAATACGTCCCCAGGAACTCTATAAAGTCGGCGGATTCTATCCAAATCCTCCAGCCAGATCTCTGAGGCAACATCATTTGGGCCCTTTATATTGATGGAATAAGGAACAGAACACGAACAAGCGAGCAAGAGCTCAGAGAAAGAGCGAAAATCTCTATGACAGGGACAAAGGGGCATTGCAGAAGGAGCGCCGCCCCAGTCCTCTTTAAATAAGCACTTCAGAAAGAAAGCCCTAGACGCCAAAAATCCCGATACATGCGCCAGAAATAAAGGAGTCCCACCAAGTGGAACTTCCGCTATCACGACTTGTTGGAAACGAGGCGTTTCCTCCTCGAGCTGCCGCAAAAAATGATAACGAAACAACGACCCATCATTTACGAGATTATCATTGCCCACCTTTTTGAATCCCCCAAATGAGATTGCTCGAAATTCTACTCCCTATATCCGAACTTACACTTCGGACTAGGGAGTGGGGGCATGTGATGAGGATAAAATCATCATTGCATTATTGATCGCCCACATCGACGATTGGGTCATGCCCAATCCAAACACCCTGCTAGCCAGCTGGCATAACATCCAAGCGACGAATCCAAATCATCTCTGACAAAGTAGGGTTGCCCCGATAACCCACACCATCCTCATACTTCGGCCATCTAAGCTGAGCCATTCCTCGGTAACCCGAGCTATCCTCGTGCCTCGGCCATCCGAGCCGACCAATACCTCGGCCATTCGAGCTGATCCATTCTATACCTCGGAAAACCAGGTTATTCCTCATTCAGACTGAACCACGGCATTCAAAATACCTCCGCGAAATCCGGCGCAGGAGAGTTCGACTCCACTATAACTGAATAAGATTCCAAACGATGAATCATGCCCAGAAGTGGCCTAGGACCTGCAAGAGTGGCCTAGGTCTGAGTGATCATTGAACCTCAAGGCATCAACCAGCTCTCCCAACCGTCGATCCTCTAATTGACAAGATACGGACCCTACTGGCCTCATAACAAACTTGATTCGAATCCTAACAGTTTTCAGACCCCATCCAGGGCACGTCCAAGGAATCAGGTGATCACTTATAAATACCATATTACTCCAACCTCTCAGGTACGTGCACAAATTTTAAGGCAACTTCTTACGCATTCATTTTACTCATACTCCACTAGAGCTCTCACAAGAGCCCTGAGGAACATTTTTCTGTGAGAGTCTTCTCCTCACATCTGCTTGCTGTGAATCTCACTGACTTGGGCGTCGAGGGTCCTCCTCAGAGGGCAACCCCCACAGCACCCTCTGCGAGCGGACTGTCTTGCAGGTTCCACCCCAAGGCGCGAGATCGATGCCTAGATCAGGAGCCGGAAGTGCATCCGAGTCGGAGAACGGATTTTCGCGGTAACATAAAAAAAATAAAAGAAAAAAATTAATAATTTATAATGATAATAATGTTTTTATAAATAATTAAAAAATATTAATTTTTCTTTGAAATGATCAATATCAGAATAAAAAAAATGAAAAAGCATCCTTAAGTTTTCTCTTCAAAATCTCTTCAATGACAGAAGAACTTTTAAGTGGAGCTCACCACTTTTTTTTTTCTATTTTTTTTAATCTTTTTTTTATTTTTTTCTTCATCAAAAAAGATAAATTTTATTCTTTTTTTTCTTTTTTTTCCTACTTTTCTATCCATCCAAACACAAGCTAAGAAACTAACATCCACCATGGACTCCGGGATGGGATGGTCTCCTGCTAGGGTGACAGTGGCTCGAGTTGCAGCACTGCATACAGTTTGACCGCTCTAAGTTTGCACGATGGTGGAGATGGAGCAAAGATCTATTTGTATTATTCTATGCTTTCTTAGTAGAGCCTTATATAAGGTTTTCTAGTGGAAGAGCAACGATTTTGTTTTATGAGCCAAATTCTTTCTTATCTAATTCGGAGTATAATAGAAGAAATTAATTTGATACCATGTTGGATTTATAATCTGCTACCTTATCCATGCATGAAGTGTTATCACGTAGTTGGCTTTGGGTCCCCATCATATGGATTTAGAAGGCAGCGCTGACACGGATCAAAAGAAAATGCAATGTTAGCTCGGTTGAGAAACATATTTTGATACAATTTAAAAAAGAATGGAGCACAGTTATAAAAGAAAGAAACTCAGCTGTGTTCGTGCCAAAGGTTTGTGAATTAATGATGACAATGCTAGAGTTAGGATTAATCTTGATAAAAGAATCTATTTGTGTGATGTCGATGAATCTTAATAAAAATAGGCATTCTTTCTCTTGCCGTAGAGATAGATGGTAGAGGTCCAGAGCTCAACTAACAACTTCTTGTTGGCTCAATTTTAATTCTGTTTTCCATTCTATTTGAATATAAATGCCTTGAAATTCACTTATTACCCTCTCTGACTTCTATTCGTATTTTCAGAATTATTTATCTATTTATTTATTTTTGATATGAACCCATCTAGAAATGGATGCTTTTTCTAAAAAATCAGGCAATATTTGAGTTAATTTAAAATTAACTTGTTTGCAAATGAGTATATTTAGATTTATTCTTCTGTATCTGATGCACCATCAGAAGTAAATTCATAGGAACCAATTAGGTCTTGGAGTAAATATAATTGATTGTTTTTAGTTTTTATTGGTTTGATTCATTAAACAAAGTTTAGAGTGATAGATGAGAGGGCTTTTGAGATATAGATTGGAAATTGTTGTCGCCGGGATCCGTCCTTCGACTCGGGCGCGATCGATCTCATGGTCTGGGCTTCCTCCTGGGCGGACCTGCACAGAAGTCCTCGCGTGAGAGGCGTTGGGGGTGGCCCTCCGCGGAAGACCCTCCGACGCTCAAGTCAGTATGGGATCGGTGATCAACAGAAAATGGGGAGGTGGATTTCTCCGGGGAGTCTCTCCAGGGGTGGCCGATCGGGAGCTCTAGGGGAGCGCCGACGAGTAGTGGGGGAGAGTGAGAGTGTGAGAGTGAGCCGGGGGCAGTGAGCGCATACCTGAGAGAATCTGGGGGTGTCGTATTATAGGCAGTCACCTGGATCTTGAGCGTCTTCTGGAAGGTTCGAAGGTTGTTAGGATACGGAGATGAATCAAATCAGGCCGTTGTGGGGCCGGTGGGATCCGTATCTTATTCGTTAAGGGATTGACGGCTAGGAGAGCTCCTTGTTGGCCTGAGATCTGGTAGATGCGTAGGTCCCAGGTAGCTGTATTAGGTTCTAGACCCTCTTCATTGTAGTCCCTTGCCTGGGATCCTGTTACGATGGGTATAGGCTCTCCTGCGTCAGGTTCCACGGAGGTGAATATCGAATCATGGATTGCTTATGAAGGTCGAGCTATGGAAGCCCGGGGAAAGCCGAACCATGGGAGGCTCGGGAAAGCCGAGCTATGGAAGCCCAGAGAAAGCCGAACCATGGGAGGCTCGGGGAAAGCCGAACCATGGGAGGCTCGGGGAAAACGAGCTACAGGCCGAGCTATGGAAGCTCGGAGAAAGCCGAACCATGGGAGGCTCGGGGGAAGCCGAACCATGGGAGGCTCAGGGAAAACGAGCTACAGGAAGCTCGAGGAAGCCGAGCTATGGAAGCTCGGAGAAAGCCGAACCATGGGAGGCTCGGGAAAAGCCGACCATGGGAGGCTCGGGGAAAACGAGCTACAGGAAGCTCGGGGAAGCCGAGCTATAGAAGCCCGGAGAAAGCCAACCATGGGAGGCTCGGGGAAAGCCGAACCATGGAAGGCTCGGGGAAAACGAGCTACAGAAAGCTCGGGGAAGCCGAGCTATGGAAGCCCGGAGAAAATCAAGCTATGGAAGTCCGAAAAGGCCGAACCATGGGAGGCTCGGGGGTCGCATGGCCTGACGAACCATATTAATTTAGCTTATTCCTCGGGAGCATATCGTAGCGGGCGGAGGGACGGGGTCGGTCTCAGTCCCTTGCACGATTATCAATGCAATGATGATTCCACCCCCAACAGAAATCTATTATTTTTGTTTTAATTAATTTATGAGTGTTTCATATTTTAAACTTTTTAATATCATGATCAATATTAGCATACATATTTTTCTTTTTCTTTTCTTTTTCTTTTCTTTATTAAATGAGTTAAAATTTAAATGAATTAGCAGGTGGGTATAGAAATTATTAGGTTAAGTATGGATTTATATTCCAACATGATTATTAATAGATTATTTACACTTTTGTCATACTTATATTATATTTTTAAAAATACCGAAGATACGTGGTTGTTATATAAAATTTAAGATTTATGAAGAAATATCAAATAAAAACATTTATTGGATGCATAAGAAAATGACAATAAATAAAAATAGGTATCACAAAACATAGTTTTGTATGCTGTTTACTATCCCGCAGCACCAGCCTACGATTTCTTCTCTTAAAAAAAAAAAAAAAAAAAAAAAAAAAAAAAAAAAAAAAAAAAAAAAACGCTTCACTATAATACAACCATACAAGGGAAGAAGAACAGAAAAAATAAAAATGATGATTACATCCGAATATTATAAAAGATGAATGTGTGAGAATGGAATCCGTGTGTCGGACTTACCATATGAATGGTTGGATTAGAAATTGAAATAATAATGCCATCATCAAATAAAAAAAAATGAAAGGATGGTGATTAAAAAGAGAGATTATTAGTAACTACTTGACTAATAAATATCTTTTCATTAAAAATATGATGAGAAGAAGCCTAACAGACATTTCTTCTTAAGAGAAACGATGAAACGGCATTACTATTAATATGATAGCAATTCTTCATAATATACACTTGATAAAAGGATATAACAGATGGCTATTTAATCAATGAAAACTTTTTTTTTTTTTATAAATGACTTTCAATGATGAATAAATACGTACATAAGGATAGACTCTAAGCCATCTTAATGGCCACAATAATTCGTTTTCATTATTCATCTTTTTTTTCTTTTTTTCTTTTTAAAGAAAAGTTAACATTTCTATCCCTCTATGATCACTGGTTGAAGGATAATCATGCAAAAAAGTTTGCTTCGATATCTAATCCAACCATTCTCATGGAAAGCCTTACTCATGGTTTCGAACACACATTATATATTTGAATGTAATCTTTAAGTTCAAGAATATAAATATAATAATAAAACATTATTCATTTGGTAGCAGATTTAAGTTAGATTTTTATTTTTAAAATAAAAAATTTAACTCGTAGCATAAAAATACGTTTCGTCGAATCATTTTTGAAAATATTTTTTGAAACGATTTTAAAAATATGAATGAATCTAAAAAATATCATAGCATCGTATTCTTCGGATTCATCTTAGACGTTTTTCAGATTTTATTTTATTTTTCTTAAAATACCAAAAATTTATAAATTCACCTTCTTCCTTTTCTCAAGATCTTTGTCTACAAAGTAGCTTTCAAAAATACCAACCAAACATATTCTTAAATGCTAAAAATTAACTGAATATAATTTAAATTTTTAAATATAATTTAAATTTTTAAAAATAATTTTTTAAATCATAAACCAAACAGGGATACAACGACACCGAGCATGATAGGTGGTCAAAAAAAATATTAATTTATCAAATAGATCCAACCATGATGGCATCAACTGGAGATTAGCCCGGACAAAGCACTGAAGTAGGAACAGCTCAGACTACATAAAAAATATCAGAATGGACTGGAAAAAACTGTGTTCTAAGACGGCAGATGGCAACCATGACTAACCTGCACAACCAAATCATAAATTAATAATCCCTTGCAAAGGTCGCATGATGCCGTTGGCTACACCATTAAGCTTCAAATCAAAGAGAAATTATTGGATATATGATTGTAAACCAGGCTAGCGATTGATTACCTATTAATCTTTCATAAAAAAAAATACATAATTAAAAAAGAAAATATTCATAATTTTATATGATAAGATTGTGTTCGTCACTGACCCTCGAAGCTCCTCACTAACCAATAATAGATTATGAGAATATTATAGTTTTCTAAAGGTGACAATTTTGGTTTCTACTGTTGGTGGGTATGTCTGCATATGGTGGCTACCTACTTGAATCAGACTGAGGCTAGAGTTATACTCTATGTCCTTAAGACAATTTCGTCCCGCAATGGTGCTCACGGTCAGTATGACGATTGTCTCCAGGATACAACAGTCTCCTTTTGACGAAGCAGCACTACAATTCATCAAAATAATCGAACCAAGAATGCTACTCTCTTTCAATGCACTATGCTATACTATCCTTAGGAAGTATGCAAATGCCTAAGAGAGAAGAAAACAAGAATTGATTCAATATTGAACTCAATTCGGAATGGCTTGGGATGGATGAAATGCTTAGGTCTAGGGTCCTATTTATAGGTTTTTAGATGCCTTTGGAAGCAACCTTATGCCTCTTGGAAGCAACCTTATGCCCCTTGGAAGCAACCTTACGAATTAAATTAATTCGAATTCTTTGATCAAAGGATGTTTGATAAGCCCATTCACTTCGTGATCTTTAGATCATGTGATCAGATAAGCCTTTTCATGGCTGTGATCTGAAGATCTGAAGATCAGATAAGCCCTTTCATAATTGTGATCTGATGATCACGTATCAGATAAGTCTTTTCACATGACTTATCTACAACCGTTTGATTGAAGGGACACCTTATCATCAACGGTTCGATTGACTTATCATTTGATCGAAGGGATGCCTTATCAACGGTCCTGATGGTCAACCGTTGACCGGTCAACCTTGACCAGTTGACTGGTCAACCTTCCAACGGTCAAATCATCAACGGTCATGATCAATCCTGATCAGCGATCACCAATGGTTGTGATCAATCCAAGTCATCGTTTGATCTCAGCCCCTCATCTCAATCCTGATCAGTTTCTACCGTCTGATCTTCATCATCAAAAAGATTAAAGCCCCTCAAGCTCCTCGCGACGATGCGTACGTGCAAAGTGCGCCCATTGCGCCCTTCGCACACGCGCGTGCGCGTTCGCATCACCCTCAAGCTCTCCTTCTATGGTGAGCCGAAGGAACACAAGCTTAAGGAGGAGGTTTCCATATAAGTGAACCTTCCTTCCTTGTTCTTTTCGATGTGGGACTAAATGTCCCCGCAATTTCTCATTCACATACATAAGGGGTTAATGGGCTTTCAAGGCCCATTAGGGTTTTCATGACCTATTTTGGCCCATTACCCAACATCTACTCCAGACCGTCTCTTCCCTCTTCATGAGAATTACGCAAAAACCTTAAAGCAACATTTTGGGTGCACTCTAACCTCGTACGATCATCTTTTTGAAACGAAACATAGTTATTATTGATAGATTAGTTTAATAGACAGCACAAAGGTGACAAAATTATTTACCATGGACAAAAAAGAGAGCAGAAGAACCACCCATCTTCAAAAGAAAACATTTGACACCACCACACGACTTCAAAAAGAACTCACTCACACGTGCGCAGCCGTATCATCTAACTAAACACTTAATATAATTTAATATAAATTCATGCATGGATCTTCTTGAATCCGTGAGTCCACCGCCAAGAACAGGTGGTCGGTCAACCAGACATGGGAGGCCGACAGCCGAGCCAGTCGGCCGGGGACCGGCCCGATACCACGCGTCCGGTCGAGGGCGGGCGGCTCACCGAGACCAGGCCTGGCCCACATGCGTCGCACGTGCTTTCCATCAGAAGCAAACCCAAAAAAAAGAAAAAGAAAAATCTCCGCCGTTAAATTTACAAGAAGTGGGACATCACCGATCACTTTTATTTCGATGATCAAGCTTACACTTAGTGGGCGAAGCCAAAATTAAAAAAAAAAAAAAAAAAAAAAGAAAATAACAGTCTAAGAAGTCTGAACCAAGAATCTCAAATTCCGATTTTGCCCTTGACACCGCCCCCGCCGTCCCCCGCCTCCGCCGCACCCGTCTCCAGATCCGCAGCCGCGCACAGGAAAGATCCGAACTTGGGGGTTGCCTCGACCGCTCCCGCGGTCCTCGCGTCGAAGGAGAACGAGAACCCTACTCGCGCCGACCCGCCTGATTCCTCGTCCTCCTCCTCCGCCGTCGCAGGGGACGCCCGCGTGTCCAGCGCCGGCGGGGCCGTTCGCCGCCTCTTCGCCTCTCCCTTCTCGTCCTCCTCTGCTTCCTTCTTCTCGATCAGAGCAGATTGCCCCGACCCCACCAGATCCAAAGCCGAGCCGTGGAAAGATCCGAACTTGGGGGTCGTCCCGATCGGCGCCACGCTCTTCGTGTCGAAGGAGAAGGAGATCCCTCTCGGCCCCAATCCTCCCGATTCCTCCCCTCCTTAGCCGGAGAAGACAGCGCGTCCAGATTCGCTGGGAGAGTCCGAGGCCGCTTCGCCCGCTTCGCCCGCCGAGCTCCCTCTCTGTTCTCTGCCTCCTGTAGAGGGCGCGGCTCCTCCGAGGTGCCGCCGGCGACCGCGGCTGAGGGCGGCATGATTTCCTCCGCCTTCGCCGCCATGTTCCTGGGAGGAGCAGAAAAAAGGGGGGCGGGTCGGGATTGGCCAACTCCTGGAGCCCCGCTCGTGGGGTTGGGGGCGTTATATATTATTATTATACCTTGCCTACGTTTGCTGGAAGGAAGTCCAGAGGCAGTCCTTGACATTTTATGAAATGACGCTGACGTCCCTGGATTTTAGAGGCCAAATACGGCCGCTATTTGTACTTGTTGTGTGAGAGAATTTGTTGAGTTGGATTTCATTTAAGGGAGGTTGTTGTCCCTCTTATCGTTCTCGCTAAGAGCTTAATTCACGTCACTTCAACAGGCAAACGACTCCAGATCCCCGTACTAAATGACAGCAGCATAGCGACGGAATTTTTAAATTAGAGTCCCATCAATTATTCTAAAAGTTTAACATTTTAAAATATAAAAGGTTAAACTATAATAAGTAAAAATTTAAAAATCAAAATAAATTTTAAATGAGAATGTAAGGACCAAAGTATATTTTAACTTTTATGGTTTCGAAAGCACTCGTAGAATATTAAGATGGATTATCATTTCATCATTATTTTAATTTTTTAATTAATAAATCATTGTATATTTTCAGTACCTTGGAACAGACAGAATAGGATGACGACATGCCTTGTTTTATATTAAAAGAAAAACAATTAGCCTATGAAATTTAAAATCTTGATATCATCTTATTCATTATTTTATTAAGAGATAAAACAAAAAAGAGTTCACCCTTATTGGATTGGCTGTAGAGAGAGAGAGAGAGAGAGAGAGTTTATGATCTGAACAATAAATTGTAAACTATCTGCCAAGAGGGATCTGACATAATAAAACCACATTAAGGTGCCCTTTCCTTTTAATTAACTATTTATTTAATATTTAGGATTTGAATCTGTACATGATCTGATAAGGATGCTCAGACTAAATGTAAGGCAAAGAAAGGACTCCCTAGATACGGTCAGGTTGAAGTCACTATGGAGGACTCTCGATCAAAGGAGTGCTCTTTGCAGACGTCTATTGGGGATAACCTGACTAAGGGGTACCCCAGATAGTGATATGGTAGAGGACCCGGGTCGGTCCCAACCCCATCCAACTAATAAATGAAGATTATGATCTGGAATGTTAGAGGAGCGAAGAAACCTTCTTTTCGCCTCTTTTGGGAGACTTCTACAATTATATGACTTTGATATCTGTGTTCTTCTGGAAACCCGATTATCGGGTGACAGCTTGGCCCGGTTTAGGAGACAGGTTTATAGAACTTGGTCTACTTATGCTGTGGAGTCGGCGGTCTTTCTGGAGGTATTCTGGTCCTTTGGCGTGTCAGCTTCGTTAGGGTGGATGCCTTTCATCGGTGTAATCAGCAAATGGCCCTTGTTATATCTGAGGGATCTTCTGTCCCCTGGCTTCTCTCGGGTGTTTATGCCAGCACTGATTTCTGAGAGGCGCATTCTTTGGTCCGAGATTCACTCTCTTCTTGCTCAGAAGTTCCATCTCTTGTTGCTGGTGATTTCAATTGCATTGTTGGGGCCCATGAGAAAAAAGGGACAGACAGACTAGGGGTTCACCGGACATTTCGGAGTTTAGGACATTCATTTCTGATGCTGGCTTGCTTGACTTGGGGTTCTTGGTTTCTCAGTTTACCTGGTGTAATAATCGCCAGGGTTTTGCACGAGTCTAGGAGAGATTGGACAGAGTCATGGCTACGGACCGCTGGCTTCAGAATTACCCATCTACTACTCTTACTCATCTTCCAAGGATAGCTTCTGACCACTGCCCTATTTTGATATCCACTGAGGCGGCTGCTCAGTAGCGGAGACCTTTTCGGTTTGAGCAGTTCTGGACCGCCTATTCATCTGCTCGGATCATCATTTCTTAGGTTTGGCATCTACCGATGAGAGGCAGTGCCACCTACAGGTTATCTAGGTGCCTTGAGCTCACGAGGCACAAACTTTCCAGATGGAATAGATATGAGGTGGGGGATCTGGCCAGACAGGTGGAGGTGGAAGAAGACATCATTACCCTTCAGGCTAAAGAAGACCAGGAGGGATGCCTCACTGATCATGATCTCTCCTCTCTCCGAACTAAGTTAGCTCTTCATCACTCGCTTCTTCAGCAGGAAATCTTTTGGAGGCAAAGGTCTCAGGTGCAGTGGATCAGAGATGGGGATCGTAATACTAGATTTTTCCACCAGGCCACCCTAAAGCGCCATGCTACTAATAGATTCGGCGACTTATTGATAAGACGGGACACTACCAGGAGGAATCTAACATTATCAGGGATCAGCTTCTTAGCTTTTCCGGTCTAGATGGACGCAGCGCACTGGAGATGGTTTTCCTGTCCATCCGGTTCTGGCTGCTAAGAAGGTTTCAGCTGAGGAGAATAACCTTCTTATAAAGCTGATTTCAGGGAATGAGATTCGTAAGGCTGTTTGGGATCTTGGGCCTGACAAAGCCCCTCGACCGATGGCTTTCCGCCTTTCTTCTTTTGCCATTACTGGACTATAGTGTGCCAGGATGTCGTTGAGGCTATTCAGACTGTCTTTCATACCAAATTCATTCCTACTAACTGGAACCGGACCTTCATCACTCTTGTGCCTAAGTGTTCTGATGCTTCCATCCCCCAGCATTTTCGGCCCATCAGCCTTTGCACTACCCTGTATAAGATCCGTGCGCGCATTATTGTCTCCCGCCTGCAAAGGTGATTCCCGCATCATTTCTGTTGAGCAGGGTGCCTTTATTAGAGGTCATTGTATTACTGATAATATCTGTATAGCTCAGGAATTTATGCACGATCTTCAGAGATCTTCTATCCGACAGTGTCTTATGGCTGTCAAGCTTGACATGGAGCGAGCCTATGATATGGTTAGCTGGGATTTTCTATACCGTACTCTTCAGGAATTCGAGTTTGACTGGATCATGGGCTGCATATATAGGCCGTCTTTCTCTCTGATCATTAACGTTAGTCAGACAGATTTTTTCTATTATGCTGTTGGGATGCGTCAGGGATGCCCCTATCTCCTTTCTGTTTATTTTTGTTGCTGATGCTCTTTCACGGGCATTTACCCAGGCACAGGATGATTTCCGCATTACTCCTTTTATGGCTGCTCCCCAAGGCCCCTTGATATCTCATCTTTTATTTGCTGATGATTGCATATTATTGGGGCAGGCTACTATACACAATGCTGCGGCCTTTGCTTCCATTATCCAGCTCTACTGTCAGGCATCTGGGCAGCGAGTTAATCTTCATAAGTCTATGATTTGCTTTAGTCCGAAGACGACCACAATTACAAGGGAGGCCATCCTCCAAATCTTGGGTATTGCTACTCAGACTGACCGGCTGGCTTATCTGGGTATCCCTATCACGGGTAGACAACTGCGATGTCGAGATTACATCGACCTAGAGCGATGGGTCTGTGACCGGATTGATGGCTGGCAGATTACGGGATTATCTATGATGGCGAGGATCACCCTTCTTCGCTCGGTTCTCACCTCTCTGCCTCTTTACCTCCTATCTAATGCAGATGTTCCGAGGACTTGCCTAAGGAGGATAGAGAGATGTTTTAGAGATTTTTTTTGGGCTTCCATGCAGGACAGCCATGGTATTCATTTGCTTGCATGGGACACTGTTTGCTTGCCAATATCTGAAGGTGGCCTTGGAATCAAGTCTCTTACAGCCAGAAGAGAGGCGCTGATTGCTAGGCATGCTACGCGGTTCCTCTTGGATCCGCATTGTTTCTGGAGCTCTTTTATGTGGGCTCGTTATGGGCCCTGGACTCCCTCTTCGGACTTCCAGTCTCTTCATGGTTATTCATCTTTCTGGAAGGAAGTCTGCCGGCACGCTCTGACGGTTTTGGATAACATCTCATGGATGATTGGTGATGGATCCTCGGTTGATGTTATCCAGGATACATGGATTGCTGAGCTCCCCTTTCCCTCTGGCCTACCTTTATCAGCATGGATGCTCCTAGCAGTATGAGAGTCTCAAAGTTGATTTCTCAGGATCGCACTTCATGGCGCACTTCCACGGTGGCTCAGTTCTTTGGGGAGGAGTTAGCAAGCAGGATTCTTTCTATCCCACTCATTCCGGGGAATTCATCTGATACCAGATTATGGAGAAGATCATGCCTAACTTGTGCGCCTACCAGGATCTAATGAAGATCTATAGGCCACACCCCCATTGTATGATGGATACTGCGTAGATATGGAGGCTTCCTATTCATCCAAGGATCCAGCTATTTATCTGGAAGCTTGCGTGGTATTGCATTCCCACTTGCTTTATGCTTACTGGGAGAGGAATGCACATCCAGGCTACTTGCCCATTATGTGGTCAGGAGGAGGAGACCATTGATCATGCCATTTTTAGTTGCTTTAGAGCGAGGCTGATCTGGCTGATGATCGGATACCATCCCAGGGAGGGTGCTGATGGCTCACGGAGGATTGCTTTTTTGAGTGATATTCGGAGGAGAGGCCGACAGCAGGGCACTATCTGGGCTGGCACAACCTATCAGATTTGGCTATCGCGCAACCTTCTCATATTCACCGACGAGGTGGTCTCTCCTAGGAGGGTTGTGAGGAAAGCTATTTCTTTCTCTGAAGAGTACACACTCCATGGGTCTGCTATTGATTCTGACAGCTTTGGCCACTGGGGCTCCTCTGCTGCCTCGGCAACGACTCGACATATAGCTTTTATAGCATGGGAGCCCCCCTTCAGGGTTTGTCAAAATCAATTTCGATGGGAGTGTTCGTGGTTAGGGGTGGCAATCGTGTCGTGTTGTGTCGTGTCCGGGTCGTGTCATGTTTTGGTCGGTTTGAAAAACACATCAACCCAAACACGACCTGTGAGTTAAACGGGTTAGGTAATTTGGACACGAACATGACCTGAGTCAAAATACGATTAACCTGACACGACCTGTGACCCGAGAGGGCGAAAGAAATAAAACTCGCATGAGATTTTATAATGGGAAATGAGCCAGCGAAAGGAGGGTAGAGTCAAAGAGAGCGGTGGTGCGAGTAAAAAATTATCGTCATTTAAATTCTCTAAAATGTCATTAAACAATCATTATTAGTATTTTATCATTTATAACGTAATTGCTTAAGAGTGAAGGAAGTTTCTCGGAAAAAAGAGTAACGACAGTTGCTTTTATTTTTCATTTTCTTTTCGTTAGAGGGGATTGTGATATTTGGACTCAACCGTCACAAAAGTTGCTCCCAAGACGTAGATTAGGTCAAATTGGTTGCATTGCTTGTTTGATCAATCTAATTAGATTAAAATATATAATTCATATAATCTAAATTTTGACTATTTAACCAGCTTCATTTGGTGGAACCGTCAGCTTCGTTTGTTTGATCTAGAGGCCTCGGGTAGTGGTGATGGACGGATCATGACGGCGTACGTGTGGGCGAAGCGGGTGATGGGTTTGGGTCAAAATAGGTCAGACGGGTTCGTGTCAACCCGATTAAATACACTGGTTAATTTGGGTCAATTCGGGTAAAGCGGTTGAACCCGAACACGACCCATTTAAATTTCATGTTGACAGGTCGTGTCATACACGGGTTTGTACAAAAAAATAGTCAATCCAAACCCATTTAATTCGTGTCGTGTTCGTATCGAGTTATCGTGTCGTGTCAAAAATTGCCACCCCTATTCATGGTCGCTGTGCTGGCTCGGCATTTATTATTCGTAGGACTGATGGTGTGATGCTGGCGGCGGGTGGCTTTTGCCTCCTTGACTCTTCTGTCCCTCTAGCTTAGCTTTATGCAGCATGGACATGTATTTCATATGCCACCCGGATACTCCATGCTCAATGTCTTATTATCGAGGGTGACTCCACTATGGTTATCCGATGGGTTTGTCAGGATTATTGTGATCACATCCCTACCAACCCTCTTCTTTATGATATTTGGGTCACCCTCTGGGACGTTCCTGCTATCCAGATACGTCATATCTACCAGAAAGTGAATGCGGCGGCAGATTGGGTTACGGCTTCAGTCGCCTATCATTCCGGTTTTTGGGTTTGAAACAGGGCGATCCATGCCCCCTTGTATTAAAGCAAATACTATTTTCCGATGTATCTAGGTTAACTCGCACCAGACTAGTGTGATCACCCGTTCTTATCAAAAAAAAAAAGAAAAAACAGTTGTTGGCTAAGGTGATCCTTCTCATTGCGGCATTTCTAAGGGTAAATAATATAAACAGGCCTTAAAATCAGATCACTTTCTGATCATGAACACGATGTTCTCAGACCTGTTGACCAGTTCATGCTTTTATCAGCAATCACAATAAAATTCATCAAAGGAATGTTGGATAAGTTTTAGGAAAATATAGTACTCGGGATGATTTATCTATTTAAATGTATTTGAGAAGATGTTGTGGCATGTATGACACTGTCCTTAAGAGTAGATTCGCACCTCTCGGAGATAATATCTCGATGTAGAAGATCAGAGCATGACTACCCTCCAGGATACAACAGCAGAGTCTTCTAACAGGCGTGCACACACAAATGTCAGAAAAGGATGAACAACCGAATGAGTTCCTTCTCTTTGGATAAGTACGGAAGCAAATGAATGGTTCTCTCGACTGGATAAGGATGAAGGAATGGATCTCTGGATAAAGATGAAAGCAAAATGAATTGAATGAAATAAACATCGGCATTGCTTCGAATTTATAAAGAGGCATGCACCGGTTGAGAGTGACGAATCAATCTAATCCAACGGGTTGAATTAGTCCAACGGTTGGTCAACGAAAGACTTATCACATACATAGAGACGTATAAGTCAAAAGACTAATCAACAAATCAAAAAGATTTATCCCTACCGATTGATAACGACGTATCAGATAAACGGACTTATCAAGTTAAAAATATTTTTGAATATTGAAATACACTAGATTTTCAATAATCCTCCACTATTTTAATATACAAAAGAAGACAAGACAGACTTTGAAGTAACTTTAAGAATGTAATGCATAAGCCATGGTGTCTATGTGACTATGAACCAGGCATAGAGAAAATAAGTGTAATCCATAAAAGGTTGGTGAAACTAAGTTTCTATGAACCAATCCTTCTTTTATTGGATCATTGACTTATAACTCACATTCCATCTCTCAGATTTAGTTGTCAAGCGGATTGACACGTTTCGGTCATACGTTTACCTGGATATTCATGAGTGCTCTAGAGATCCCACCCAAGTCTCATAGGAAGCGGCCACCACCTCCATACTCATATAGGTGGATTGTCATCAAGTATACACTGCAGTTTTGTTTACCACCCAAATTAGGCTATGACATCCATTAAGAACTTAACATATTAGTTCAACCTAAACACTGCATAATACTATCTCACACCATAGAAAGGGATTTCACAATATAAATAATTATGATAGTATACTCCAAGTTGTCCAGTGAATTGTTTTCCCATATGAACCTTCTTCCCGGGATCTCCGTTCATGAAGCTTGGGTCACCATTACTTCAACTTTTGATCTGGGTATAATCCCATTTTCCTCGATATATTGCTCACAAGCTTCTGCTTAGAGGCTTAGTCAGAGGATCGGCCAAATTCAACTCTGACCTTACATAATCCAAAGATATTACTCCATCATTAATAAGCTGCCTCACAATATTATGTTTAAACGTATATGTCTACTCTTTCCATTATAAATTTTATTTTTAGCTTTAGCTATGGCAGACTGACTATCACAATGTATAGACACAGATGGAGCTAGTCTTATCCAAATGGGAAGATCTATCAAAAGATTCTTGAGCCATTCGACTTCAGTACCAGCCTTCTCCAAGGCAATAAACTCGGATTCCATTGTAGACCGAGCTATACATGTTTGCTTAGATGATTTCTATGACACTGCTCCTCCAAGGGTAAACACATATCCGCTAGTGGATTTCATCTCATCAGAGTCTGAAATCCAGTTAGCATCACAATACCCTTCTAATACTGTAGGAATCCCACAATAAATTAAACCATAGTTCATGGTTCCTTTCAAATATCTAAGCACTCTTTGTAATGCAATCCAATGATCCTTATTAGGATATTGGGTATATCTGCTTAGTCTTCCTACAACATAAGCAATGCCAGGTCGAGTGCAGTTCATCAAATACATAAGACTACCAATAATTTGAGTATATTTGGATTATAAGACACCATTGCTTTTATTTTTCTTAAGCTGTGAATTAGCATTATAAGGAGTGCTCACAGGCTTACAATCAAAATGTGAAAACTTTTTAAAGATTTTCTCAACATAATGTTCTTGTGAAAGTATGATACTATTTGACTTCTTTACAAGTCTAATTCCTAAAATCATATATGCTTCTCCCATATCTTTCATATCAAAATTCAAAGTCAAGAACATTTTGGTGCTAGTCACAATATCAAAATTAGTGCCAAATATGAGCATATCATCTACATACAAATAAATTATAACACATTCATGATTAATAACTTTAGAATAAATACATTTATCAGCACTATTAATTTGATATCAATTTGAAACTAGCACTTTATCAAACTTATCATGCCATTGTTTTGGTGCTTGTTTCAAGCCATACAAAGATTTAATTAATTTACAAACTTTATGCTCATTACCAGAAAGAACACAACCCTCAGGTTGATCCATATATATTTCTTCTTCTAGGTCTCCATTAAGAAATGCAGTTTTAACATCCATTTGATGAATTATCAATTTATCAATAGATGCAAGAGCAATCAAGACTCTAATAGAAGTTATTCTTGTCACAAGTGCAAAAGTATCAAAGTAGTCAATATCTTTCTTTTGAGAAAAACCTTTTGCAACCAACCTTGCTTTAAATTTTTCAATAGAACCATCAGGCTTTAGCTTTTTCTTAAAGATTCATTTACACCCAATAGTTTTAGCTCCAGGGGGTAAACTTACTAATTCCAATGTATGATTGCTCATGATGGATTCTATCTCATTATTTATAGCCTCTCCCCAAAATATAGCATCAGGAGATGAAATTGCTTCAGAATAGGTTTGAGGATCATTATCAATAAGAAAAGTATAAAAATTATCTCCTAGATTGGTTTCCTTTTTGATTCTCTTAGATCTTCTTAGCTCTTGAATTTCATCAGGCTTTAAATTAGGTTCAATCACTTGTGGTCTAGAAGGTCTTTCTAAGGAGGTTCTCATAGGAAAGATGTGTTCAAAAAATTCTGCATCTTTGGTCTCAACTATAGTATTAGGTTTCATGATTTTATTTTCATTTTTAATCACTAAGAACCTATAGGCTGCACTATATTTATTTGCAAGATTATTTTGAACATAACCTATGAATATACAATCAAAAGTTTTAGATCCTAACTTTCTCTTTTTAGGTTCAGGAAGCAAGACCTTAGCTAAACAGCCCCATACTTTTAAATATTTAAAACTTGGCAAATGATCATTCCATAACTTATAGGGTGTTTTATTGGTTTTCTTATAAGGAATTCTATTTTGAATAAAACAAGCAAAAAGAAGGGCTTCCCCCCACAAGTTTATGGGTGCACTAGAACTAAGAAGCAATGCATTCATCATTTCTTTAAGTGTTCTATTCTTTCTCTTAGCCACTCTATTAGATTCAGGTGAATAAGGAGGAGTAAATTCATGAATTATACCGTATTGTGCACAAAAATCATTAAAAGAAGTAGAATCATATTCTCCTCCTCTATCAGATCTAAGCCTTTTTATTTTTCTTGTTAATTGATTTTTAACTTCTGCCTTATATTTAAAAATTATTTCGAAGGCTTCATCTTTTGATTTTAATAGATAAACCATTGCATAACGAGAAAAATCATCGATAAAAGTAATATAGTATTTCTTTCCACTTCTAGTTATATTACCTTTTAAATCTCCTAAGTCATAATGAATTAATTCTAACAGTTCAATTTCTCTTGTATGAATAGATTTGCAATTCCTTTTGGTTAATTTAGATTCTACACATATTTGACATTTTTCATGATCATAAGAAGTAGACATGTTATTTAGCAAACCTAATTGTTTCATTCTTTTAATATAAGAGTAATTAACATATCCTAATCTACCATGCCAAAGATTAAAAGAGTCAACCAAGTAAGCAAAAGAAGATGATGCATTTCCATTCATAACTTCGAGTACATTTAATACAAATAAACCCTGGTTACAATATCCTTTCCCAATAAAATTTTTAGATTTGGTCATGACAACTTTGTCAGACTCAAATGACACTTTCATACCATTTTTTTCAACCAAGGCCATAGAAATCAGGTTCACACGGATGTTCGACACATGTAGCACATCTCCAAGTGAAAGAACTTTTCCAAAAGTTAGTTTTAGATTGACTTTTTCTTTGCCAATCACTGAACAAGACTTTGAGTTGCCCATGAAGACTTGCTCCTCTCCTTCTGGCAGTGGGGTATAGGAGGTAAATGCATTTCTATCGCCACATATATGACGAGTGGCTCCAGAATCCATCACCCAGTCCTTTGTATGTGCAACAATATTGGCCTCGCTAACAACCGCAACAATCACATCTTCTCCAACTATCAAGTTAGCCTTTGGTTTGGCTGGAGCATCATTATTTTTTCTGAACTGCATTGGGCAGCATGGTGTCCTAGTTTCCCATAAACATAACAAGATCCCTTTTTCTTCTTAAAATTTTGACTTCTTTGAACATAAGGCTTCTTATCATATTTCTTGTAATTGTTTTTATGTTTGGGCTTATAGGACTTATGTCTATCCTTACTAGATTCATCCTCTATTAGATTAGCCTTACCAGTCATTTCCTTAGCCTTTTCTATCTTTTCTCGGGTTCCGTTTTGCTTTTCAATCCTAATATGCACAATGACATCTTCAAGGGACATAGACTTTCTTTTATGCTTTAGATTATTCTTATAATCTTTCCAAGATTCTAGTAATTTTTCAATTAGGGATCCAGCAATAAAAGCATCGGGAAGAATAATATTTTCATTTTTAAGATCATCTATGAGAACATGGAAAGCATGGATCTGAGATGACACATCTTTATCTTCTGACATATTAAAATTTAAAAGGTTTCCTATTGCAAATTTTTGAGAACCAGCATCTTCAAGAATATATTTTCTTTTAAGGCTTTCCCAAATCTCAAAGGCTGATTTAATAGGATAATAAATATCAAATAGTTCATTGGATAGAGTACTAAGAATAGTATGCCTACATATTCTGTTAGCCTTTTCCCAATTTAGAAGGTCCTCTTTCTCAGGTTTAGGATCAGTCAAAACATACGCTATATTATAAACATCTAATATTGAAAATAATTTCTCTTGCCAACATTTATAATGGGAACCAGTAAATTGCTCAATCTTGGATGTATCGGGAAAGGACTTAGTAGCAGCAACCATAATAGAGTCCATAATCTACTCTTAAGATTGTTGGATAAGTTTGAGGAAAAGATAGTACCCGGGATGATTTATCTATTTGAATGTATTTGAGAAGATGTTGTGGCGTGCATGGCACTGTCCTTAAGAGTATATTCGCGCCTCTTAGAGATAATATCTCGGTGCAGAAGATTAGGGCATGACTACCCTCTAGGATACAACAGCAGAGTCGTCTAACATGCATGCACACACCAATGTCCCAAGAGGATGAACAACCGAATGAGTTCCTTCTCTTTGGATAAGTACGGAAGCAAAGGAATGGATCTCTCGACTGGATAAGGATGAAAGAATGGATCTCTGGATAAGGATGAAAGCAAAATGAATTGAATGAAATAAACACCGATATTGCTTCGAATTTATAAAGAGGCACGCACCGGTTGAGAGCGATGAATCAATCTAATCCAACGGGTTGAATTTGTCCAACGGTCGGTCAACGAAAGACTTATCACGTACGTAGAGACGTATAAGTCAAAAGACTAGTCAACAAATCAAAAAGACTTATCCCTATCGATTGATAACGACGTATCGGATAAACGGACTTACCAAGTCAAAAAGGTTTTTAAATATTGAAATACACTAGATTTCCAACAAGGAAATAATATGAAAATCGAAATTCACTACCCATGCAAATCTGCAATCGAGTCCCTGAGAGTGAAATAGCATAGAAGATCTAATTGAAACTCTTTCAGAAAATAATTGTTGCTCCTGGAAATATACGGGTGTGACAAATGAGGGGCATGAACTCATTTGAACCAAAAATTAAAATTATTCAATCTCCCCTGTTTTTCCACTCACAACTATAATGCTTCAATTCTTACAACATGTTGAGCTGCCTTATGATATGACTATGGTCATGGAGAATATAATTGGCACATAATCAGCCAACCTATGTCATAGATCTACCTAAAATGAAGCAATAACCTGCATCACAAGCCATACAAAATCTTTTACCCCTTGCATAACAAATAAAAAGTAAGATGTTATTTGAGGGTGCCAACTGCAATGTAGATTTGATTTCAGAAACTCATATTTGCAACTGCAAGTGTGTGAAGAGATTACAACAAAAGCCATAAAAACTCAAAACCTTTCACCATGGTATGGACAGCCCAGAAATTACAGGTATATCGATTTTTAAAGCATAACTGAGACCCAACTCTGATATAAAATCTGCAAGTAATTGAATACTATTACTGAGTTCTTGAATAAAACACACATTGTAAATTCCTGGCCAACTCCACAAAAACATAACCATGTTTACTTTTTAATTGATGAATAAAATGGCAAAAAACCAGAATATTGGAAAAGGAGTGTCTGAAATGAAAACTGAACCAATACATGGCCTGAATACAACACACCGTCAGGCTCTTTGCATTCATAGAAGGGGTTGGACATTGATGCTGTTCTTTCTTGCAAGATTCTATCAGTGAACCATGATCAAGACACAAGATACAAGAAGTTTTCCATAACCAAGAGAAATGCAACAAATCTAGACAATCATGTCATGCTTAGGTGTAGCACAAATCATTATTGTTCGAGATTTCTCATGCTACTCAAAATTAAATTTAAATAATTACATAAAAAGGATATGGGTATGCTGAAATGATACAAAGGATCTACAAAAAACAAAAAGATACAAAACTTACCATAAGTACAATGTTCAAGTTTATAGTTCTCCAAGGATTATAATCTAAACCTTCTATTTTATCTTTTCTGTGCCCTTATCAACCAATATAATCCTGCTAAAAGATATCAAATCTAAATGAGAGCTTTAAATAAGAGATATATATATATATATATATATATATATATATATATATATATATATCATTTCTTTGACTCTAAGAAACACCAAAAACCACCACAGGATTGTTGCAAGGTGGCGATGATGAGTTGCTCTATCATCACTTCCATAATCCTAATATCATGTAATAGAAGATTGCGATAGGAACAGATGATAATATCCCAAGAATTAATAACCCTGCATTTATGGAACAGAGAATTATAAATTGCAAGTATACAACAATTATAACAATGAAGTATGAAGCCAAGAGTTTAAATCTCCAACCCTGTACTCATGATTTCTGGATGCGTATTGTACTCCTCCGCATAAACAAATGAAAGAACTGCTAGGGGAAGAGCAGACTGTAATTTTAAGAACACCAAATCAGAAAAAAGATCATCTCTTAAGAATCCCTAATACACATACTAGTCAAGCAAGAACATTGAAACATATGGACAACAAGGCAGTCTCTGTGTTCTAACAACATCAATCTCTGGAATAGAATGGTGTCCCATAATAAGTTATCCAAAAAATTGTCCACACTTCACTGGTTTTAAAATACATGCTAATATTCTCAAACAAATATGGAATCCCTATGGCATCTCCAACCATTATATTATAAAATTTTAGGCCTAGCCAACCAAAAGGGTGCTGAGAGAGGAATTGCCAATAAAAGTGTTTGAAGATACCTGGATGACAGCTACTCGTAGAAGCAGACCTCGTAGTCCAACAGCAAGTGAACTTGCACTCATAATAGCAGGACCAACAAGGAATTTGGCAACCATGGCTATAAGGCTGCAATAGAATAGTTGCATGATATAAATCTTTTTGTTGAGCCATAAATGTGCCTGTATCCACATGAAATAATCGTTAAATTTATATATGATTTTCATGTAGACGATAATAACCACAATATTAGCAAATTTAGGCATCCCCACAGAAGAAATATAAGTCAGTGAGAATGATAGAATTCAGTTCGAAGCATCATATATACAACAGTGATCTAAACATAAGGAGCATGCTGCTAGAAAAATTTAAAAATTTTTCATCGTATAAATGGTAAATTGAACCATTATATAGAGTGTTACTGAGACAGTTCAATCAGATGTCAACTAATGACACTTAAAATCCCTTCTATTTGAAAATTCAACACACAGCTTGGAAAAAATTTTACTCATAGGTCTTCGATTTTTTCCACATTTTTTGTTCTTTGGAAAATTATGGCTACTCAATAATTCATTTCAAAGAAGAACAAACAAAATGAATATAAAAAATAATCATGACTCCACTATCTGCATGAAGATTGAAATATTTATTAACAGCAAAAAAAAAAAAGACATCTATTGCGAGCATGGTCAGGTCATGAGGATACATACGTACCAATACTGAACATGCTTAATCCAATGGCCGAGCCAGATATTATTGTTACCGAATCCTCAATAATTTAAGGCATTTTGATTCCAAACCTATAACCCAAAAAAAAAAAAAGAAATAATAGAAATAAAAAAAAGTAAAACATAGATTTTTAGAACCATAATAACAATAAGGTTGGTCAGTTTCATTTGCACACCCGAAAGCAATAAGAGACCACATGAGGCCGAGTAAGCTAGCATGGGTGTTGGGGATTGTAACCCCCGGGACTTATTTACCTGGATCGCGAGACTTAATCATGAGATCTCTGGAACGGATGACAACTGGGACTCCTGTGTTTGCACGTGACGGCTGGGTTTCCAATGACCGCATAACGATTGAATTTCTGAGTCCCTGTACCTGACGTGTCGCAAAGGATCTGCGTCGGCTTTAAAAGAAGATGCACTTCCTTTCCCTCATCTTCGCCACGTCTGCAATAGGTGAACTTCCTTCCCATTCCAGAGAGAGAGGGAGGGAGAGAGAGAGGGGGGGGGGGGGGGGGAGGAATCGGGTGAGAGAGTGAGAGACAGAGGCGGAGAGTGTCGCGATCAAGCTATGGCCTTGGCGGCCAGTCGTGTTCCTGGTTCGGGCCCGGCGGCATGCCCGTCGCCTCGCCGGGCCTGAGCTCCGGCCAGCGGCCCCACTGGCATCGGGGGCGGTGTCCGGTGGAGGATTGGACTTGGGAGAGGTCGTGAGGGGGGCCACGGTGGCCTTCTGGGTGGGAGCTGAACCGGCTCTCGCTGTCAGTTCAGGCCCGGCGGCGTGCTTGCCGCCTCGCCGGGCCTGGGCGATGGTCGGCGACCTCCACCGGCACCGGGCGTGCGTTCGATGGAGGTCCGGCCGGCCATGGTGGCCGGCAGTGCCGCCGGCACAGTAATGTGCCGCGGTGATGTAAATGAGAGAAAGAGAGAAAGAAAGAGCGAGAGTGGGGGGGGGGGGGAGTTCGGCCGCGGCGGCGACCGGCTCTTGATCGGTCGATGACGGCCGGGCCACCCCGGTGTGTGCCGGCGGCGGCCCTGGTCGCCGGCTCGATTGTTCCCTTGTTTCGGATGAAATAGGGAAGCAACAAGGAGAAGAGAGATATGGGCCGAACGGGCTGCATTGATTTTGGGCCTGTTGGGCCAGTTCATGGATTATTTTTGTGCCACTTTTTGGGCCCTGTATTGGGCCGAGAATGACAAAATAAATTTATGGCCCGAATCAGTGTTAAATCTAGTTTCTTGGGGTATTTTTATTTCTCCATTTGGGCGTGTATATTGAGAAATATTCAAGCTCAAAGTTGGGCCCGTGGATTGTCTGGGTAGAATTTTAAGGGCCACTTTATTATTCAGATTTTAGAGAATTAATTGTGTAAAATGATGCTGTAGGTACCCAGATGTCTAAATAGTTGGTTTACCATTTGAAAGTTGCATACTGAGATAAGTAAGTCAATTATTATAATTTTATAAATTATTTATTTTATAAATCATGGATTTATAGTTTGCATGCATATTTATGAACTAAGAAAATGGAGTTTTATTTAACTATTTTGAATAGTATCATGAATTTACAAATGAGTATTTGCTATGACTATTGTAGCTGATAATATTTTGCAAGAAATGGCTTATATGCATATGCAAAAATATAATTACTTTGACCTTGCAAAATATGTTGGTACTATTGAGATGATTATATGTAATTGCTAATAATGTACAAACCACTGTATATGTGATGTGAGAAACTTATGCTTATGTTGATGCATGATGTGTGACATGCAATATGATAATGACATTAAAATATATGTGTCGCTGCGGTTCTTATATGATGTGAAATGACGTGAAATGTCAATTGATACGTTACTCACCTCTACAGGGAAAGATATGTGGAGGATACACATATGTAAGGTGTGTTCTGATTGATTATGATACGGGACCCACCTCCACAGGGAAGATATATGGAGGATACATCTGTAGGATGTGTTCTGTTTGAATATGATATGGCATAACGCTGGTAACAGGACCCTTCCTCTTAGGGGATATTTAAGAGTGATACACCAGTTGGGTGTTGTAGGGCCGTGGGACACATAAGAAAATAATGATTATATAAACAGTGGGTTTGTTTACATTGCATATTCTGGTATTTATTGTAAGCTTTCAAGGTAAGTTGAGCTGATGATATGCATGTTCTAATAACATGATAAATGTATTTGAAATTGGAAGCTTTTCATGAAAATGTGATTTGAAAATATTGATGATATATGACTATTTTACATTATAATAGGCTTACTTAAGTGTGAGCTCACGTAAATTTCATAATGTTTTTCAGAGCCTCATAAGTGAAGAAGAATTTTTTGGGTTGACGAAGCTTCTAGTTAAATAAATTAGTTTCATTATATTGATGTAACCCCGGTTATGCTTATTAAGTTATGAATTTGACATATATAATCATAATTTGGAACGTCTTGCATTCTACCGGGGATTATCACCCTAACTCAAAATTTTATATTGAGGCGTGAGGGATCCTAGAAAGCTTCCTCCCGGCCGTCGTCAGAATAACCCACATCAACGGCGGGGGCAGCGGCGTCCTCGTCTCCCCCTCTCCCTTGTCCACCAAACAATCGGTGGCAGCAATGGCCGCCTCTTTCTCCAAGACCGGCAGCGACGTCGGAACTGAACCATTTGCTTGAAATCCTTCTATCGCAGCGCCGCGGGCGGTCATGTACTCGTAGAGGAAGATGACGAGGTTGTCCCGATTTGAACCATGAGGGCGTCGGTCTGAGGGCCGTACATGCCGCGGAGGAGGGGGATGCCCATGACGACGGTGTTAGGGAGCGTGGCGAGGGAGAAGAGGGTGATGATCCAGAGGAGGGAGGGAGGAGGAGGAGGATGATCCGTCGATGGCGGGGCGGGGGCGGAGGCGGGACCAGAGAAAGAGGATGGTGAGGAGGAGGAGTTTTGGAAGGAGTCGGCGGCGAGGAAGCGGGGGTTCATGGCGTAGGGGTCGTTGAAGGAGAGGAGGTGAAAGGTGAGGAGGGGGATGGCGAAGACGGAGACGAAGCGGTTGATGCCGGCGCATTGGTCGGGGGTGAGGGCGTGCCACCACTGCACGGAGGCGTAGCCCATGGTCATGGCGGCGTAGAGCGGGGCCATCGCGGTTGAGGCTCGAGGCGGCGATCATCTCCTCCTCTTCCCTCTAATCACACCGCCGGCCGGTCGGGGTGGCGAGCAGGGCCGGACGGAAATGAGGTCGCCGGAGGCTTGGAGACATGGCCGGCTGTCTTCGTCGGTGTTTCTTTCCTGCTGGTCTTTCCTCGCCGGTTTCGCGCGAATTCACTGGGAGCATGCGATTGATATCAGGCGGGCGCCGGAATCCCGCTCTTGGGGAGGTCTCCCGTTTAAATCGTTTTTGACCGTTGAATGCTCGGAAGGGACATTATTATTTGACATGCTCTGCCTGGGCTCATCAGCAATCACTGAAATTATCCGTGAATAATAACTATTATTTGATTATTACAACAAAAAGAATAGTTGAAAAATGATGACATTATTTGACAAAATATTATTAATTCTTACAAAATTTGAGTCTTAATATCTACATGTATCTAAAATTAAAAGTTAACTTAAACAAAGTTCTCCTGTCATCATGTAAATATTAATATTAACAGCAGGTGGTTCTCATCAGCGATGATATTAATGTTGAAAAATTATTGATCATTTTGATTGATTGACTTACAATTTGAAAAAGTTATATTTTAAAAAAATCATATTCAATGCATCAGATTGAGTTATATTCTAGCCCTCTCTTGTTCTAATAAACAGCTACTATAACAAAGTTGAAAGCAAATAAAGCATTACAATAATCTCTTTTTTTCTTCTTCTAATTTATAGGTAAATTTAGAGATCCCTGCATTGAAACATTTTATACTAATAATTTTGAATGCATGGTTGTCTGTGACCTTTCATCATTCAAGACTTCTGGTTATTAGATGAATGCTAATAGTATAGAAATATTTGATATTTAGAGAATTATAGTTTGTACTATTTTGAAAATTTTAATTTATTTAATCTTGACAATTGTTTTTCCCTGCATCGTTTCCTTTGGGAATCATGGAGATGTAAAGCTAAACAAATGCATACATTTACCATAAATTTTATTTCAAGCCATGAGGTGGATGATGGCTAAGATTTAAATTAAAATGTCTTATCAAAAGTTTAAGGTTAGGTTGCATTAAATATTAATTAATCCATATCCATGAAAACTTAAATAATAACATGAGGCATGTTACTATTTAGATATTGAACTGCCATAACAAGAGAGCATCTGAACTTCGTACGTTGGCAATGTAACACACATTATTCTAGAACCAATAGTGATTTTAGGGAAACATGAATTATGGTAGTCTTGTAAACAATTATTTGCAATTCATTAGTTTAAAAGAAAAACTAAAGCCATGATTAGAGATATTTTCAATAAATCCAATAAGTATCATTTGTTATCCAAGTTCATATACAATACTTTTTTAATATTTTTTTCTTTTGGAAATCAAATTTCAATGTCATCCATTCGATATCTCATTTCACAGCTTTTAGCTCTTAGCCAATGCCCTTATGCCCTTTGGCCTTCCATTATTTGCGGCATAACCAAAAGCATGGTAAAAAAACCATTATTATCGACATGAGTCTATGCATTTCTTGTATCTCAGTAATTTAGTGCGACGACCATCCCATCCAAGATGATTTCTCATCTGTACCAAACTATTTTCTCTGTCAACCAATCTTATTGGTTATTCCTCTTACCTCTGAGTTATACTTCCCTTCTTGCCTCTATCTTTAAATAATTCTCACATTAGGAATTGTGAAATTATCTTACTGAGGCAAATTTCAAACCCTGTTCAATTAGCTCGATCTGTATATCAGCAACCCTGTTCAAATAGCATAGCCTGTTCAAATAGCATAGAAATTTGGAGTTTTTATGTAATACTAGAATAGACAGATGTTGGATTGTATGTTTAGTTTTGAATGTCAAGGTTCTGATCATGGAGGGATGTTTTTTCTGTTTCTTTTCCTTGAATTTCAGCAGAGTTGTGTTAAAAACAAGGACTGACATTAGGATAATATTATGGTGTCCTTGGTTTCATCAACTGTATGATCAGCATACACCTCCACCAATGTAATTTTAAGATCCAGTGATTAAGACATGTTGCAGAAAATCTCTCAAAAAAAGAGATTTGGAGGAGAGAGAAAGTGCATTTTTTCCACCTGGGTTTAAAATTGGTCTCTTTTACAACAACATTATAACTCATAGAAAGATGAAACTTTTTTTCATCTAGTGTAACCAAAATTTTCATTCAAAAGAAAATGTCCTAAAGATTTTCATTATCTAGCAAGCTGCATGTCTCTTGATTTTCTCTGAGTTTTGAATACGAGTCAATTGCTGACATGCTGGATCATGCAATAGGTATCCTTCAAAACGTTCAGAGTAGATTAACAGTGGTAAGCATCTCTATCTGTAAGGTAAATGATGATTTCGTGAAAACATTGATGTACTTTGGAGAATGCCACACAGCACGTACTTAAGATTGTCATTGGAACCATTTGGAGCTGTCAAACACACCACAAAGAGAAATGCTGAATGAATACATTGCAAACATCTAATAAATGTATCAAATAAACAATAAGAAACGGCAATGTTTTACCCCAAGCTCTTTGGAGGTTCTATTTTGTGAAGGCTCAAAAGATGCCTCAGTGAACTTAAGTTCACATTTGACCATTTATAGCTTTATGCTCATCCAATGAAATCATGCTATAACCTGTGCAGAAGCAGATTACTAACATAAAGAGTAAAATCACTAAACAAAATTGTATGGCAATTCAAGATCATGAATCATTACACTATTTAGTAAATCGAGATTTGAATCGTTTTTTTTTGGCAGAATGTTGAATTTAAATTGTATAGTAAAATATAGGAGGAAAGAGAATCACCTTGCCTTCATTGTTTTCTAGCTAGGTCAGCATGCAGAGTAGCAAGATAGGCAAGTCTTCGTATTTCATCAAAATTCCTTTGTCTCATGGCTTCTTTCTCAAATATAGCATCCGATAGTACCACTGCTGAAGCCCCTCCTCCAATGTATCTCCCTATTGAATCTGTAAATGATCAAAGTGCAATTTAAAATATGAAGAAATAGGCTAAAATAGCTACAAAATGTTTCACAGTAAACCTGGAAAGTTTTCTTCTAGATGCATTACATGATAGTATGAGTTGACTATAATCCAATCGCAACTGAAGAATACACTAAACGAGCTAATAATTTTGCCAGTGTTCCCCAATAGAAAAAAATGTCTGCTCATAGATGTATATCATAAAAGGTATAAGTACATACAGCAAAATAAGGGTAACATAGATTTAAGAACGACCGCCATGAGACTATGCAGCCTGCTGGATTTAGCTTCGTATGATTGTTGTTCTGTCATTTTTAAGCAGCAGTTGTGTCAACTATGACCACCATGCATAAGGTTGGATGGAAACAAAATATGAGCATACGTCAGATACCTGATTTCAGAGTCAACCTGACACATGAGATTGAGAAATTAAAGACATGCAGAATGACATTTTTAAAAAAAGTGGAAATGCAACTTCACCCATACATCTATAGGATAGGCACCTAAGCTTTAGAACAACAATCAAAATTACTGATCTCTGGGACAGGTTTGGAATAAAAGGAGGCTTTTAAAGTAGTCAACAAATTTCCATATTGATAAAAGTTTGTTTTAAATGGATAAATAATTTGGATGTAACTTTCTAATCCAAGGAATATTAGAGATTCAGAACAAGTCCATGCAATTAAGGTTGTCCACCTGTTGCAACACCTTGGGAAGCAACGATCCGAATATGAGGAAATGGTTTCTTGAGAGCTGATATGTACTTATCTCCACCTAAAATCGAGATTGGATAAACCTACAAACCCAAAATAGGAATAAGCTTATGGACTGCTGAAACTGCATATATTTTAAACCACATTTCAACTCATGCACCACCATAAAAGCAAAATGTTTTCATACATTACATTAGCTGTATCAATAAAGATTATAAAGGAGCCTTCAATCATTTAGTATGCAATCGAGGAGAAAATTCCATTAAACATTAGTACATTGTAGATTTGTAGCAAAGGAGACTAGTATATTTCAAACAAACCATATCAAATATATTAAACCTGAATTCATCTCAGAGACAGGTCAACAATTTATCTGTCTATGCTCTAGATATAATTAAGATCTATGGAGTATGGATTATAACCTCTGTAAAATCTATTTTCATAATAGATACAGTTTTAGGGATGCCGGCTTACCGTTGGGAGCATGGTCTTTGTTTGATATTTGGCCAATGCTTTGTTTGATAAAGGGCTATCCAGGGAACAGGCACACCAGGGCCTCCCCTGGTGGATGCGAAATGGAGAGGGTGTAAAGATGGAGAAGACAAGAGGAATGAATGAGAACGGACATTTATTAGTGAGAGGAGGGATATCAGGAATTTTTAGTTTTGGGAGGGACATCTTGGTTGTAGGTTGCAACAATTTGTTAGAGGTGTGTTAGACCAGTGGAGAAAGTATCCATGAGACTGAGGAAAGGCCTTGAAAGTTTGAATTTGGAAACTGTCAGAGGAGAGGGATTAGCTTTAGAGGGCTAGTCTTGTCCTTTCTTCCCTTTAGGATGGCCTCCTAATGCTTAAGGAAGAAGGGAAAAGCAGGGACAGAAAGTCGATCGCTCAGCAGGCAAGCCTTATCTATTATTCAACTGTGGTCCAACAAGAGACAGCAAGATAATTTTTCCTTCCATCATTCAGAGTAGGAAAACATACATATCTTCTACAACAATTTTATCCAAGAAAAACAAAGCATCTGATCTCATTGATGAAATTAGGACCTTGCTTCTCACCCATTAGAAAGTGGAAGAAAGATAGAAGGAAAACCATGAATCAAAACAAATAAAACTGATGGTATGCAAAAATTAATCACTTAGTAGCTCATAATGGTTTGTCATTAGTCCAAAGAATTATAAATAAGAACATAAATCTATATTTGAATGGTGGAATACAGATAGACCTTTGCAGAAAAATTTCTAGAATCCAGTGCCAAATGAAAATGGGGATAAATATACAATTAGATGGTTAAAATTGAGGTTTCTTTTTTTCTGCAGGGAATTAAAATTGAGGTTTTCAGTTTGGATTTTTCCCCCTCCCTTTTTTGGGTGGTTTTTGCTCGCGTATTTATATGTAAGCACACATGCATATACATTTTGTTTGGATGCTAGTGTCATCATTTACATTTTGCTTGGATGCTAGTATCATCAATTACATTACGAGGCACTGAAGTACGTCAAGAGGCTAACCTTGACAATTCTCGCACCAGCATTATATGCAGACAACACCTGTAAGTTGTAACAAGATTTATATGAATTCACTGTATAAATTGAAGGATCAGCTTCCGAAAGATAATGAAAATAATATTTTAAAAAACTTAGAGATGTGGATAGTTTGAAACCAACTGCAATGAGCATATGAAAAGAAAAAAGTTCAGGTCAATAGACTAACAAAAATAAAGAAAATGATAATGGGCAAAACAAACATTTATATCAAAAATAAAAAATTGTTTGAAAGCATGCATAATTATATTATCATGAAAAAAATACTTACTTCTGTTGGTGTCATGACTCCTGGAATATAAGAACTTCACAATCTTGAATATCAAGTAATATTTCCTAGAAGACAAACCGTTACAATTTATCAATATAGCAACAATCTGTAAAGGAATATTATTTAATAATATAATGCAATGCATTTTGTCTAGGCAATATACTTTAGAATTATTACTGTATATAATTAAATGATTAAATATACAAGTTAGATTTGCTCTAATATCTATTGAAAAGGGGAAAAAAAAAAAAAAACTAGTGTTCTACCATGAATAGACCATATAAAGTGTGATAAAGGCCACAACCACTGAGTTTAGTACTAAAGCTTGTAAGCAGACTAACACAACAACAACACCAACACCACCGCCACCACCTTAATCTCAAAATAAAAAGCTTGTAAGCATATCATTGTCTTAAGATCCATTGAAAACACATTTCCATTTTATGAAAGAGAAACTTAACATAGTTCTGTTCAACTAATAAACAATTAAAATTGATGAATTTTTTAATCAATAATATTAGAAACCAAGCTTTGCAGTACTGATTTGTACCAGCCTGTACTGTCCAATACTGATCCAAACACCCAATACCAACCTATATTGCTCAGTATTGAGTGGTTAAGAGTGAAAAAAGAATAGCACCGCCTCACAATGAAGCATATACAGTATTGTACCGGTATGGGTCTCAGTGCGAATTTTACATACCTCGATGGAAACAAATGCAGCAAAATGAAAAAGGAAATAATGCAAGTAAACAGAGGCACAATTTTCTTTCTTCTTCTTGCCTTCTATTGCTCTCCAGTTATGCTATTCTCTACTTCCATTCTATCTAGTATCTTGTATATTAAGACAAATTTTTCTATATGTTTGTCAAATATTTTTTCCCTGTTATTGATTACCTGGTTCAAATATGGCCATGACAAATTTAAAGCAGCAAGTTAGATGCTATATCAAGAGCCACTTATTTGAACCCCTCCATTTGCTGGAAGCAATCATGAGTGCTTGCACCACTTATTATGTCCATTGCCCTGACCTTTGAACATTTAAAATCTTTTCCTCCATATAAAAAGGAAAAAAATAAGTAACGATTGAATTAGGCAAGCAACCTAGGATACCATCTTCCAATCAAGCCACATTAGGAGGTCTACATGCTTAAAAGAATAGTTGTTGTAGCCATCATGCTGTACCTTACTATCATAAATCTATGGCCTATCCACCAAAATTTGGCAAACTTTATACATAGCATATCCAATTGCACCATATCAATAAGCTCACAACTGAAAAGTGGTACAACATGTCTCATATACTTTGGGATTAATATTGTTCACTCAAGCTGCTTTGCAAGATTTGGGATGCAATGTGTTGAGCTTTTTTACTACATCCTTTTTTTTTTTTTTTGATAACAAAGAAGGTCTAAGACCTCATAAAGATAATCTCTTGTGCATCAACGGAGGTGATCTATGCAAGTTGCGAAGGAAAGGATACCGTACAGCAAGCTTTTTCTCTTTTCAATACTACCCAATTTACTAAACAATCAGCTGCTTGGTTTGCCTCCCTGTAAATATGTGAGCACTCAGTTCCATGATTTGAATAGATGACTATTTGGATGTTCCTTAGGAAAGGATGTTCACAATCTGATTGACCATTAATCCAAACCACAACAGTGGATGAATTGCCCTCCAGAATGATCCTAAAATTTTGATTCAATTCCACAGCCGCTTTTAATCCAAACCAAGCCCTTGTCAATTTTGCAAGAGGAACTGAAGAGGTTGATAAAGGTATTGCTAAAATAAGAATGATGTATCCCTCATAGTCTCTTATCACTACTCCCACTCTAGAAGTTTTAAGGTGAATTAAGCCATCAAAGTTAACCTTAACATAGCCAAACGGTGGGGGCACCCAAGAAATGAATTTTGTATGAAATTCTACAGGAACAATATGGAGAGGAGCCATATTGTTAGGTGATTCAGAGGTAAAGAAATTAATGCATTCCTTAGCTTGAGTTATGGCCATTCTTGCTAACTGAACTGGGTTAAAAGCTTTGTTGAAAAATAAGCTTGAGATATATTTTTTACTGCATCCTTTAAGACTGTGCATGTTCTCAAGTCAAATAACAATGCAGTTTCTTGGACCGGATAATGTCTAGTATCCCATGTCAATGAACACTGATAATTACCAGATGCTCATCCACATTCAATGTGGTAACTAGACTTCAACCACTAAAGAACAAATGGCCATAAGATCAGATTCCTAACAAAGGATTGACTCACAGATATTAGAGATAAGACCACAGCAATGCTCCAATTATGAAAGTGATGACCACAACAAAAGCACATGAAACAAACCCAGCTGATATCAAAACCAATTGATCAATGAGCACTTTGATATTAGAAAGTTCCATGCTGACGAAATTATTTCTTGCTGCACAATGAACTATACATGGTTTCACCAATATGTACCTCAAAATGGTCAGAAGTCATATTGACTGTTAAAATTAGGTTCAAGTTAAGTCCAAGTTATGCATGGGCTTGGAGGTCTAGGGGACAGTCCTAATTTCCTTATAATGTTTTATTATACTTACTCAAGTAAAGAGGCATGAGTTTAAATTTCATTGGAAAGCAGCAAAAGAAAATGACAATTCATAACACTAAGCCAAAAAGTGACTTTGTCACTTCTACGAGGGGTGTACAACATTCATATGAAATTATAGCAGGACAATAAAAGAGACTATAGTGAAAGGACATAGAACTAAATTCATTTCAAAAAGATTAAATGGTTTTGTAAAGGAGAAAAATGATAAAATCTAACTGCTAAGTGCTTTGAACTCACCATGACTGTACAAGGGCTCATGAGAAATTGGGCCCCAGCTTTTATTGCTTTTCTAGCATCATCAGCATTTAAGACAGTGCCAACCTACACAATCATTTGCCAAGTTAGACAAACATTTGAAATGATTAAAAACGATGCTACATAAGAAATATTAAATCCTCATAAGTTCTCATGGGTTTTGAGACTTCTGAGTTTTGCATCGCTGAAAAGAAAAGCTGAAAGCCTTTCCATAAAATGTTGGGGTGGGCTTCTCATCAGCTTTGTGCCTTTTCATTAAATCTTAATGCTTAAGCTTCAATTTTACTTAGAATCCTTGTACTCTTTTTAGAACTCTGTTCGCACTGTAGCACTAATATGCTTATTACTATGTATTCTTGGGCCCATGTCCCCTTATTTTCTTTTTCTTCTTTAAAAAGGAAAATCCTTCCAGTTGCTCGTTTTGATCATTGCTATCCTGCTAGTGATTACATTGAATTTAAAAGGTACAATTTTCATGACTACCACTCACCCAAATTCTTTGCAAGATTTCTTTGCTTTCAGTAGCCATCCAATCCATTCTTAGACCATAAATATCCAAGAGGCTATCAGTATTCCATAGCTGAGGAGATTATCATTCCTTAGGTAACATTTGGGATTTTCTCAGTCCCAATTGGCAACTTATATGTTTCTCAAATGGGTCGGCAATATAGGCTCACTAGGATGCTTCTCAACTATCACGAAGCTTGATTAGTGTGTCATAGGTTAACTCAGGTATGTTATATAAATTACATGGACGCATGCCCAGTTGTAAGCAGCCTTTTGTGGTTTGTGGCTCATAAGTGGCCCATTTACAAGCATGATGTAACCAATGAATTATTCCTGTCCGGACCTCTCCTATCAGCCCTGTGTCATGCATTGCGCCAGATCTGGAGACTCCTCAAGGTTCATCATTCCTAAAAGGTCAGTTAACATCATGTTTATCAATATTTTCTCGCATTTTCAAAATCTTCTGCAAATGGTCTAAGCTTCAGATCTCCAACAGAATCTTGCATCAAAAATCACTTCCGAATTAGGTAAATAAAATAGTATCGTTGCAAATTTTATAGAGATAGACCTAAATGATGGTTCTAAAGATTCTTTTTCAATAAGCTCCAATGTTCCAGAAAAATCTTGGGAACTAAGGAATTGAAAATAATATAGAAAAATACAAAAAAGGTTTGGAATAGCACTTAAAAATGATCAAGAAGAAGCTCAGACAAGCCTTATAAAAATTGATGAAAAAGATGGAAGAAAACTTTAGCCATGATATTTGACAACTATATATTGAAGGTGCACTAAGGATTAAGGCTTTGTTGCTATTGGTGTTGCATATTAAAGGTGCACTACCAAACAAATTTGAATTAATGGACATAGGAAAGGCATCATACTAAAATACAGAAGCAAGGGTTCCTTTCCAAATGAATTATTAAAGAAGAAATAAAAAAATTTCACAAAATTCACAAAAAGAAGAGTGATTAGGAGAAAAGAATCTCTAGGGATGGTTTCAAATGACCAGCTAAAAATGCTTTTTTGACCAATTGGGCTTTATTGAACATGGTCTACAAGTGACTAAAGATTTTTCTGGAATGCCACAAAATTTTTGACAGCATCAGCAATGATGCTTATGCCAATAAGCTCTAGCTATGTTTAGTGAGCGCATCTGAAAAAAAGTGATGGATATCTAAGAGAACATTTAAAATTCTGTCATTTGTCTTGCAACAGGTTCTAGTTCTATGCTTTCATGGGAATAATAGTTTGGAAGAAGAATGCTATGGCATCTTTTATATATACATATATGCATGCATGCATGCATGTAGTGGTGCACTTAAGAAGTAAGCATAAATATTTCATCTGCATGTTGCATCTATAACAGATAACAACACTTGTCAGATAGTTCTAAAATAACATCTTAATTTATTTTTTTAATCACCTTAACTTTCAAGTTTTTAGAAAACAAAAAGAAACTTCCCAAATAAACCTGAGGTACCTCTTTTAACCTTTAGGGATAAGGAGAAGGGCTTTCTTTTTTCTTTTTGTATGAATGTTGAACTATTAATGGTAAATGATTTGTTTTGGAATTTGTGATCTCAATAATAATGAAAAAATATATTCATAGTCATGTCCTATAATTAATATATTTATATCATGCTTTTCAAGACCTTCCATTTTCCTCTATCCTATAGCATTGTATCCATATCATGCATCCATGTCCATGCTCTATTGTGGTCATTGCGGCAACAAGGATAGCACAATGCAAAGAAAATGACAAAAAAAATTGTGACATGCTACTAGTACTCATGCATATGCATTAAAATAACACCTATTAGCTTCCATTAACAGTTTTACCTAGTACCTGACAAAATAACAAACAAGATGGATTTTGAAGCTAACCTCCAAGGAAATGTTATAGTGGGTTATGGCTTTACAATCATGCGTGCAAAGCGAGTTTTCAAAAGCCAGAGCTGATACTTATGTCAATCACTGGTCGGTAAATACTATTGTGCATGCACATGCAGTTGCACAACACCAACATGAAATTAACACAAATGAGACAATCAACACAAACTAGCATGCTGCAGCACATGCCCATCTGTGCTAGCTGGCATCTTAATTCCGGGTAAAAGAGCGCACATGCTACAAAGAAAAGTTCTTTTGCATAAAAATCATATATGTCTTATTTCACTATTAAAGAAATTGAGCAAATTTATTGATCTCATATTATAGTAACCTTTGCTTCAAATGCATGGATAGAACAAATTTTATGTTATTATATATTTACTTATGACAAGTAAGTAGAAACACTTTAACAACCTTTAGGAACCAACTTCTAATAAGCAGCACATTAAGAACAATAAATAGCTACAACAGGACAAATTTCTTATCTGAAAAAATGAATCATTTTATGAGTGATTGTATCGTATAAAGTTAACATGGTACCAATTGGTCTCCAAACCATAGGTGCCCAAACCAAAAGCACGCACTGGGGCAGAAAGGTATGGGTGCATGTAGGTGGACTCCTCAAAATATGTTATACGTGGGAAGTACTCAGGAAGCAAGTGTAGGATCAAGGATCAAGTTTCAGGAGAGATTCAAAAGCAGGTGTGGCACACTGCGTATGAGTTTCCAGATACTAAGTTCCAGCATTTAAAAAATATATACAATGATATAAAACTAGATATCTTTGTTTGTTAGATCTATCATCACCAAATAGATACCAAAGAATATCAAACTTAAGTAGGTTTGACAAGAAGAACAAATGGGTAAATTACGTAGAAAAGAGTAAAGAATAAAACATTTAACGGATGGAACCATTTTTCCCACTAAATGGTTATTCAAGGAATTCACTCTCTTGCCTTATATGCCTCCACAGAAAAGTACTTTCCTAACGAGGACTGAGAGACAACTCTCAAGCTCTAAACAAGATGACAGAAGGCATAAGATGCACATATTCAGTAATGGACACTCAAAATGTTTTAACGGTATAGGTACCTACCCCTATAACTGATGAAGGATGGTTTTTCTTAAGTCCCTTTACCACCTGCAAGAAGAAGGCACATGAGTTCCTGGGCTGGTTGCCAATCAAAAGAACAGCAGAGACATGAAGTGCATGGAACAACCTCCAACACACCTGGAGTGCTCATCACAATCTCCAGCTACACATTTAAAAAGTGTAGGCACATTAGTAATCCCAAAAAGCAATGAACCAAAAAAAAAAAAAAGAAACTTCTTCGCTTAAAAAGGACAAAAATAATCAAATTGCGTAATGAGACTCACAACAGATATGCCACCACTGAGGGCAGCACAAGCAGCTTCCATTGCCAGCTTGCCACTACAAAATAACTCAACAGTATAAATTTTGTGGTCGCCATGTGTGCCCGTAGTCGCATGTCGCATGTAAAATTAACTCTAAATCTTAATTGTAAAAACAGATTTTTATCAATAATAACAACGTAATATATTTTCACACATCGAGTCAGAAAGTCGAGAAAAGGGCATCAAAATTCGATGAGAATAAACCAAATCTTTGATCCCAACTCATAACTTTCATAAGAAAATGGAGAAATTAGATTTCCATAATAATAATTATAATGTAATTTTTAAAATATAAAAGAAAAAAGAGAGAGGTAGATGGAGGCTGTGATTCACATGGGATGTAGGAAAGCCTAAATCGAATGGAATGAATAAGGGATTCATGTAGTCGCACCCAACTAGTTGAGTTGAAGATTATTACAGAATTTCGTTTCACACATCCAAAACTTCATGCCAAGAAACAAAAAAAAAAAAAAACAATCTTGGACTCCTGCCCTCAAAAAGTGGAAAAAGGATTTTTTTAAAAAAAAAGAAACGACAAGAAGAAGAAGAGGGATAGAGGCGGGAATTAGCGTTACTCTGGGGCGCGGAGGCAAGCGATAACCTGGGATTTCTCAATCTCGACTAGGGCTCTCGGAAGGGGAGACAGAGAGGGAGCGGATGCGCGAGGGGAGGCCGAAGGACGCCGGAGATAGAGAGGAGGAAGAGGAGGAGGATGGAAGCGGGAGAAGCTCGCCAACGCCATTTTACAGAGGGCTCAATCTCTTGCGTCCGCTACTCCCGCGGGCAGCTTTATTTGGCCCACGCCGGTAGGGACCGTCGATTAGCGCCGTGTAACTAGCCCTGACCGTCCAATTAGTTAGCCTCAGATATTATCAAATTGACTTTGGGTCTTAATATTACAAGCGCAAGTGAGATTTTATAGTTGTAGAAAGAAGAAGAAATGGGAGTCTCTCTCTATCTCTCTCTCTCTCTTTTTCTTCATCTTCTCTCCTCGCTTTTGCCAATTCATGATTTCATTTTTAATTCATCTAAAAAAATAAAGCAAATTTTTTAATTTCAATCAAAAATAATTCAAAAATTTTAGAATCCAATTCGATCATGGATAATCCCAAATAATTCAAAAATGATATGCGTTAAAAAGTACATAAATTTATTTCACCATTCATAACTAATTGTTCGAATAAAATTTTATATTTCTAATTTTATTTATTTTAAATTTTAAATTTCTATTTAGATAGCCTTATATAATTTTATAAATTATTAATTAAATTGCTTACTTGATAAATATTTTTATATTTTATATTTTTTAATATATAATATAGTGAATGTTCATGTATATAATGAGATTATAAGTATATTTTTAATAAGATGAAATGTATTGCTAACATTTGCTTATTTTATTTTGTACTCTTATTAACAATTTATCATTTATACTTGATTTTAAAATATACTTTTACAAAATATTATTAAATAAAATTATTCTAATATTTTTAAGTTTATAATTATTATTTTTATTAGTATTTAATCATATTATAATTTTGTATCTATTTGCTCTAAACTCAAAAGTAACTTAAATTTAAAATGATCCAAACTCAAAATGATCCGACTTGATTGCCATCTCTCAAGCCGTCACCGAGGAAGGTTTAAGCCTAAATTTGATTCCCTTATGGCCCCACCCTTAATAAACAAACATAAATTTCTAATAAAAATTATAAAAGTAATTTTATGAATATAACAATACGTAAAGGTGGACTTATAAGGTAAAGACAGAATAAGACGGGAAATGGAGGCCGCAAGTGGGATTGGACCAGCCAGAGGAGGCGCATTAAGTCAGGCTAAGCTTTGAGCTCAGCAATAAGCCAAAATTCTTTATTTTTGGATCAGAGACCCAAAATCGACGCCTGCATTAATTCAGCTGGGTTTGGATACCGGCCCAAATCTTCGGTGCAGTTCTGGTGCAATGCAGCATGACTTTTTCCTCGGATATTGAACTAAACTAAAGTGCAGGAAGACTTTTCCTTTGTGGATATCCGCAACTCTTCTCCATAACAATGCAGGTCCGGCTGTTCTCTTTTTGATGGCGGAGGCTTAAACGGGACGGATCCTATGATTTGTTCTTATCTGGATGTTTTCACGTCTACGCATTCACTGAGATGATATATAATCGAGTCAAAATTCTATAAACTTTAATGTCGGAGAAATAAAAACTAATGAGAATGAATGAGTGAACAATGACAACTTATAAGAAAGAAAAGAGGCCTGACTTTGATAAATTTTATGTATCCATAACCAGATTACATGTAATCCGAAGCCCTGATTTAAGAATATCCACAATCTTGCCAACTTGTTATATGTTTTGCTTTCTTGGCATATGCATCAATGGTGTTAACTTACTTCACCTTACCATCTGTTGCAAATCTGTCCTCCGGTACTCATTGTTTAAAACTTAAGACGCATTACCTGAAACCAAAGAACCATATCAAACCCCTATCTATCCAATTGCAATGTGATACGTTAACAGTGCATGATCAACCCATATCAAGAGAGAGAGAGAGAGAAACTATTCATAGGAAATATAAAACCGGGTAATGTAACATTCGTCCACCATATAAGACCACACTTATTCATCTAGATCCCCCTCTCTCTCAGTTTATGCTACAGCTGTCACTCAACATTTTTTTCAGTTCAGATCGTATTTATCGTCTCACTTCTCTCAATGGATCGTTTTTCTTGAGTTATTTCACACAGCTAAAGGAAAACCTTAACCCTGTCTATAGCCGTCACAAGCATATCAAAGGGGTACAATACCAACATTTGACAGAGCCAATCATGTCTACACAAAATATCTCATTGAAGGATGACGAACTTTTATAATGCCTGGAGCTCACATATATGGCATAACCTTCGGAAATGAAATTTATCCCGTCATAACTTTTAGGTAGCATCATCGCTTAGAAACTTACATCATGCATACATTTTCAAAAGTAATCCATATTTGGCAGCGCCAATCATGCCTACACAAAACATTTCTTTGAAAGTTGACTGATATGAATAGCATGACTTTTTGACACGAATGTCCATCCAATCATATATTTAGGTAGCATCACCATGCATAATCTTACAAACATCATGTATATATTTTCATCAGATACATCACTTTTACCTTCAATAATAGAACCCTAAAATTGTTAATATCATGTCTTAGCACCTTTACCATAATTTATATCAAACTACTAAAATTTTGCACCAATGAGACATTCATAACCACAATGTGAAAACGTTATAACTTCTCACGACTTACCAGCATATATTGAACACACATTTAGCATAAAAAAAATTTAAAAAAAAATTTGCAAGTTGGATGTTGGACTGAAAAAATTCTCTTTGGTGCCCGTTGAAAGCTTTCTTATGATATTAGAATGTCTATGGCCCTACAGATCCTCAGTTAAAAAACTCAACATGAATTAGGAGGGAGAAAGAAGCTTTTTTTTTTTTTTCTTCTCCACAATAGCAATTTTAAACTATTCAGCTTAAGAACAGCACATATGCTAGTCATAAATTACCCATGAACATCTGTAGTTCCATGAACATCCATGGTTGTACCTTAGTCATCAAGAATGCAGGATATATGCCTTGATTGGCTGCTAAGGCTGTTAAAAAAAGGTTGCAAACAGGGCAGGTAATTGAAGATTGATGGAGCAGCATAATCAACCAAGCTTGAGCGCCTCACGCTGCAAATTGTGTCAATTACAATATAACGATCAATTGTGGTATAATGAAAATTTTCCAGGTGCTACATAAGTTGATGCATACTAGCGGCTCCTATTGCCACTAAGAACTCTTTACCCTCTCCAAAAGTATTTAGTTTCACAGGTGTGGCAGCTTTGCTAATGATATGCACTTGTGATACTTCAAACTAAATTGTTCAACTGACTGTTTGGATAAGAAAATTGCTCCAGTTGTTCATCCTTTTGGCATGAGAGGCAATTGGTATTCTAATATCTGCGTTGTTTATCAGAAGCATTACTGAGTCACCTCTGAGTTTGGCTGTACAAATCTAAATTTAAAATTTTCAGACTTGTTATGACAAGGTGTTTTTTTTACAAGCCTGCAACTCGCCTAGCATCCTTCAGTCTTTAAGGTTTCATTATTAATCAAAAAATATTAGCTTACTCAAATGAACCTTTTTTTCTTTTCATTATGTTACAGGCTTCACCACCTAGGATCACTCAGGCAATTGGACAGTCATGCGTACAGCTCATCTTTATATTGGTACATATGAGAACTGAGGCATACATTATAAATATTGAGATGACTTATTGGCATTGACTTGATAATTGCCATAATGTATACTTAAAATAATATTACTAGTTCCACAAAGATGGATACAGCACTAATGAAGCCATCCATCCACTAAAGGAAATGTTATGGTGCTTAATAAAATTCTTACAAGTTATATATAATGCCAAACCTTTTTGGCAAAGCACCATATTTCTTACATCCTAATGAGATGTAAATAGGACAAGTAATTATGAACATTATATATTTTCAAGACAGTAAGGAATGATTCTCTCTCCAAAATCCTAGAAATTCACTAAATTTTGGATGCAGCAATCGCAAACAGCTTTTAAAAAGTTCAACTTGTGTTATATGAACTCATACAGTAAGGTTTAAGTGATGAAATACTGAATGTTTTGTGTTAGAAAGACAATATAAAAGAAGAAAAGACGAAGAAAAGCAAAGAGAAGCAGATAGCAGACTAAACAAACCGAATGTTATCGATCTGCCAGCTAAGGGGGCAAAACATCTCATGAAGAACATATTTAAAATTTCTCATATATCTTTTTTTTAGTGGAGAACATAATATTTCAAAGTCTAAGGAAGAAAGAGATTCTTCTTCTTTTTTGGTGCAGCATTTGTCACATAATGGCTCAAATATAATCATTTTGAAATGCAAAATGAGAGCATGGTATAAAGTTCGGGTGTGACAAAATATGCTACATGGTAAATGAAAAGTAAACGGTGCACTGGTGCGTTCACGTGTACCACGGAACGAATAGATCCCCACTTAAATTCAAATATGACCAACATCAATCACAAAAAAGAATGGCACTGGAAGCAAAATCCGCTAAATGAGAATCTGAATTAAATACTTTTTTTAAGTAATAACAGTGATTAAAACACCAACTTTATATTCCTCTCTGGAAGGAAGACGAAAGATCCAACGGTTGTCAAACAAATTAAATGGCAAAAAAGACAGATAACAGCAATGCAATGAGAGAACATAGCTCGATAATAATCCATCAACTCTCCCACCAAAAGATAAATTCCAGCTCTCCATGTGATCGAGATGATAGATCTAGACATACACAGATCAACAATCTTCCATTCGCATCAATCTCCAACAAATCAAACAGATCCGAAGCTCCAACCCAATTCATCCCGCATAGAAATCAGAAAAATAAGATAAAAACGAACAAAAGAAAGTTTTTTAATTTTTTTTTGGGAAATAAATCTCCTTCTTTCTCTCTCTCTGCAATCTAAACAGAGCGAAAAGCAAGCTACGGAAGAAATCAGATCAGATCGATGGAGATCCTGAGCAACCGAGGAAGAGAGCAGAGAGATCAAGCCTGGGAGTCGTTCTTCCGGTCGCCATCTCTCTCCTGGAGGAGCTGGGCGTTCTCTTCGTCAGCCTGCGCGGTCTTCTTCTGGGCCTCCTTGGCCTTGAGCGCCTGCAGCTTGACGTGGTTGTAGTACGCGACGCCGAGGAAGGCAATGCCGTAGCCGATGAGGTTGACGGGGGTGACGGTGTCCCGAATGACCGACCACGAGAAGGCGATGAGGAGCCAGTCCTTAACGACGCCGGCAACGTTCATGGTGAGGGCCGAGGTCTTGCCACGAGGAGAAAGACGGCGAGGTTCAGCGCGAAGGCGCAGAAGGAGTTGGTGCCGAAGATGAGGAAGTCGGGGTGGAAGGAGGAGGCGGCGCGGAGGACGGGGAGCTCGACGAAGGACCAGGGGACGAGGAGGAAGACGAGGCAACATGGGGCGACGTAGTAGAGGGAGGTGATGGGGTTCAATGAGATGCCCTTGGAGGTGAGGAGGATCTGGATGAGGACGAGGCGGTGGCCTCGAAGGCGACGGCGCCGAGCTGGAGCAAAACACCCCAGGCATCGAAGCGGGCTTCGCCGTAGGCGGCGATCCCGACGCCGAAGGAAATGGAGAGCATATTGAGCAGGGTGTTGGGCTTGAAGGTCTCTTTTTTGAAGAGGATTCCGATTGAGTAGACGGCGACAGGCATGAGGGCTTTGAGCATCTGGATGAAGGAGACGGAGAGGTAGATGTAGGCGGAGTTGGCGAACCAGAGGGAGAAGGAGTAGAGGGCGCCAATGGGGACGACGGAGGCGACGTAGAGGTCGCGGGTCATGGGAGGGGACGAAGGGGGGTCGACGAGGCGGAGGACCCGGACGAGGAAGAAGGCGATGGCGGAGCAGAAGGACATATGAATCATGGTGAGGGAGATGGGGAATGGCCAGTTGTACATCTTGGGATCTAGGATATACTTGTTGTAGACGATCACCGTGAAGCTGAGGAAGATCCAGATCGCGACGTAGAAGTAGGAGAGGAGGACCTTCTTCACCACGCCGTCGCTCATCCCTCCGCCGCCGCCCTCCCGTCCCATTTCTGCTCCTCCGGCGCCGACGCGAGCTCCTCCGGCCGCCGACGCTTGATCGATCTAGAGATCGGATGGGGTAAGATCGAAACCCTAATAAAATGGGATCGAAGGGGAGGGAGGGAGACGGGGGAAGAAGAAAGGGCGGGGGGTAAGAAGGGGAGGAAGGAAAAGGAGCAGTGAACACCACTGGATCTCGGAGTTACGGGACGGGAAGGCCACCGAGTGGGAGATTCGGTGGGGTGTGACTGGGAGACGCCCGGGATTCGCTGCAAAACAGCATTTAAATAATATTCTACATTACTATTTTAATTTGGTGCCACGTACTCTTTTTTAAATTTTTTTGTTCTGGGATGGGCCACGTGCCTCGAGGGAAAACCATTCGATGGTTCGGTGCGATGTCCGGCGTATATCATTCTCGCACCGACACCGAACGACGTGATGTACGGTTAGTGATGTGTCGGAATAACGTATGGTCCGAGAGGCATTGGACGTGATCCAGCTTTCCGTACCTCGCCTCGCGTCGCATGATTAAGGTGCGCGGCCTTATTATGGTGAAGTGAGGACACGTGGTGTCTTCATGCGAGACGACCGTTGCTTTTTTTTTTTTTACATCCTGCCGACCAGGGGATCGGATGGGCTCCAAAATTGGATGCCATCAGATGTTGACGACGATGGTCCACTTGATTGGACGGCAGTGATATGATACACTTGACGCTTGTTGGATGACCATTTATTTTATTTGATTTTTGATCAAAAGAAAATTAATGCTCTGTTTGCATTAAAAAAAAAAAAGTGAAAGAATATATAATATAATATATTAATAATAATAAATATATATATATTTTTTGTTTGAATAAGTGAAAAAAAATAAAGAAAAAAAAAGTTAATAATTTATAATGATAATAATTTTTATTATAAATAATTAAAAAAATATATTAAATTTTTTTTGAAAGAATTAATATCGAAAAAAAAAAATACTTTTGAGTTTTCTCTCTGAAGACTAGAAAAACTTTTGCATAGAGCCAACCAATTTTTTTTTCTTTCTCTGTAATTTTTTTCTTCCTATTTTCTCTTCACTCAAATAAAATAAATTCTATTTTATTTTATTTTTAATTTTTTTTAACCTATTTTTCTCTTCATCCAGAGGCTAAAACTTTTCTTCACCTCGTTTTGTAAAGAAAAAAACAATTTTGGGGCAAATCTGAGCAGTGTATTACTTGACAATTTGGGTTCCGTTTGGAGGCTTTAAAAGCCAATGAGAATGCGTTGCAGGGGTAATTACTAATTAGACTTTTCAGTGCCATTTAGTATACTCTTCGTCAATATTTAATTTAATATATTGTAAAGTTGAAATGTTTGCACCGAAAATCACTTATTTTTGTTTATTTCATGGATCTAAGCAAATTAAAATGCTTTTAAATATTATTTAAGTATGAAAATAAGTATTCTAATATCATTAGTCAAAGATTTATGACGTGTTAGGATTATATTTATTTCCAATATCTCTATTGCACAAATTTCTACTTTATATTTATGCCATGTATGTAAATAATTAAATAAATCTTAAATATTATTTATGTTCAAAAATAAAGCTAGAAATATGATAATTATTTTCTATAATGACTAGTCCTTTGTCATAAAAAATTTTATTTCATTCATTCTATATTTTTTAAAAAAAATATGATTGAACTCTAATTTTTAAGAAAATATTCAATCTATGTTTTAATCTACAGTTTCAAATCAATTAATTTTTAAATTTAAAAAAAATATAATATTTTATTTATCCTATCATTAGTTTTAGATTTAAAATTAATAATTAAAATTTAAAATCTAATAATTATCTTTATACTATATATATAAGCATATTAAATAGTATTTAAATGTTATTTAAATATATGAACAAAACAAAACAAAATACAAGCTTCCTTAGAATATTTCCATAATAGTCAAACCTTACAAATAAAAATTATTTCATTTGGATTCTATCATTTTTAAAAATAGTATTCATGATTAAACTTTATTCTTTTAAATGTTATTTAAGTATATAAACAAAACAAAACACATGCTTCCTTAGAACCATAATAGTTATTTCCATAATGGTCAAACCTTATAATGAAAAATTTATTTCATTTGGATTCTATCATTTTTATAAAAAGTATTTATAATTGAACTTTAATTAAAATCCTCTGGTTCCCTATATCCCATAAATTACTGAAGTTATTGTAAGCCTACAATAGAGTTTTATTATACTTGGATTTCATCAACTTTATTTTTAAATCTTAAAGATTTTATTTTAACTACAATTACAAATTAACTGAATTCTTTTAAAATTTAAAATATTTTTTATTTAATACATCTATTTTATTTATCTTACACCAGTTTCGGTTTGAGATGTTAAAAATGTTTCATAAAAAATAAAATTTTAATTGATTATATAAAATTGAAAGAACACAATTTTATCTTATTTTTCATTTTTTTTTAAATTTAAATCACACCAAACTCTTTTCATGGTTTGAGCATATCTAGAACTAGATAATTTATAAATAATATGAATGCCAATAATGAATACAAATACAATTCATGCACAGCATATTATATGCATAACAGGGATAAGATAAAGGACTTTAGGCTATAATGTCTTTTATGTTCAACCTAAAAAGCTAAGTATCTTCTTAAAGAAAGATTTTTCTTTCCCGATACAATGGCAATCTTTTGCGATGTTAAATCTTATTTGATATAAGAAGAGCTCAAGATTTATTCTGAGTTAAATTCATACTAATATAGACTAAAATTAAAATATATTATATATAATATTAGTAGCAATAAGTTTTAATCTTAAATTAGTTAGAATCAATTACATGCTTTTTTATTTTATTTTATTTTAAATCATATTTATTATAAGATATAAAGTTTTAAGTTTTTTTATCATTTTTTAATATTTTTTAATCTAAAATAAATATATAATTTAAATATTTTTAAAATAAATTTTATATTAGGAAAGACCAAAGGTAGGTCAATCCTTTGCATTAAAACATATACCTAATTTAATCGGGGAAGAACCCATTTGGAACCTTTAGACCTCTACTTCGCATTACAAATTTAAAAATTCATGGCTCAAACCTCAAACCTTGAGCCAAAGTTAGGGGTTAGTTTGACCATAATTGAAAGATCCACTCATAATTGATGAAGTACATGTGGCATTGATGCCTTATTTAAGATGGTTTCAAGGCACTCATCATGGCTACTACGGCTTGTAGGCCAACGTTTTAAATAAATTAAATGCATATTACTTTCATCTGACCATACTAGCATGCAATAATATTGAGATTACCATCCAAGTGGTAGCCCGGATGGTTGGGGCCTTATCTCACTATTGTAATGGTACGTAATGAAGCTGATCATCTTTTCTGAGCGGCATCATAACATCCTGTGCAATTTTTGGAATCAAATGATATGATAACTCGTTTTCGGGATGTTGGAACTCTCGCCCCGGCCTCCAGCGTCGGCTCCGGCATCCGGCTCCGGCCTCCAGCTCAGGCCTTTAGCTCCGGCCTCCAGCATCGGCTCCAGCATCCGGCTCCGGCCTCCAGCTCAGGCCTTTAGCTCCGGCCTCTGGCTCCGGTCCCGGCCTTTGGCTCCGGCCTCCAGCATCGGCTCCGGCATCCGGCTCCGGCTCCGGTCCCGACCTTTGGCTCCGGCCTCCAGCATCGGCTCCGGCATCCGGCTCTGGCCTTTGGCTCCGGCCTCTAGCGTCGGCTCCGGCATCCAGCTCCGGCCTCCAGCGTCGGCTCCGGCATCCGGCTCTGGCCTCCAGCATCTGCTCCGGCATCCGGCTCCGGCCTCCAGCTCCGGCCTTTGGCTTCGGCCTCCAGCATCTGGTCCAGCATCCGGCTCCGGCCTCCAGCTCCGGCCTTTGGCTCCGTTCTCCAGTGTCGGCTCTGGCCTCTAGCTCCGGCTCCAGCCTTCTGCTCCGGCTTCGGTATCTGGCTCCAGCCTCCGGCTTCGGCTCCGACTTTAACTTGGTGCTTTATTTCCTAAGTACACTAAAGCCCACCTCAGGTATCGGACCTCGAGATTCGAGACATCCATTACCGCGTATCTCGCTCACCGAAATCACGGGCAAATACTAGCATGCCCCGCAGTTGCCGACATACACGGCGTCCATTCAGCAACGGCTCACCCACCTACCGTTCGCGAAAGCTTATCCTAACAAGGAAGATTCGACGGTTCCAATGGAACGAGAAAAAAGGAACATCCTAGACATGTATAAAAAGAGGACCCCGAGCTCAGGGCGGGGGATCCTCTTCTTCTATCTAAAAAAAAACCCATACCCAAATACACGACACATACCTGTTCTACAAACTCACTAACTTGAGCATCGGAGGGTCCTCGCTGGAACCACCGGCCTGGGGACTTCTTGTAGGTTTTCGGAGGAAGAAGGAAACCTTTCCACCCCCTTTGGAGGCCCCCAAAGATCTCAGCACGCCCAGCGCTCACCATAAGTGACTTGGCAGCATCAGATTGGCGCACCAGGAAGGGGGGCCACGCATGCAGGAGGCAAAAATTCTCCCTGTGACCCCACTGCTCCTCCATGTTCCGCCCCTTGCACAGATGAACCAGTCTGATCGGCTTGATGTTCTAGCTCATCAGGTACAGGACCTGATAACAGTGGTGCGGGGATTGCAGGAACACTGCTTTGCCGCCACGCCTCAGCCCCCTCGGCCTCACGAAGGGGGGCATGGAGCAAATCAATCTCATCGAGGCGGGACTCCACCTGAGGCCTCCCACCACTCGCCCCCTGAACCTCATCGCCGAGAGGCTTCAAAGCGACGGCGGTCTCTCTCCCACCATTCTGATTGTTCTCACTGGCAGCCGGGCGAGAAGGAGCCAAGACGGGTGTACTCCCTGCATTGGCGGTCTTCCCCGGCTTCATCTTCTGACTCCTCTAAAGATGATACCAACAAGAAGACCACTCATCGGGCCGAACAGCAGCTCGATGAGTATCATCAACGGTTGGAGGAGCTTAGTCGCCGAATCGCCAACCCTCACGGGACAGACTACGATCACCATTTCCCGCTCTCTCGCTGCATCATGGAGGAGCCGGTTCCGCCCTGGTTCCGTCTCCCCTAGTTGGACCCATATGACGGCACGACAGACCCTTTGGACACATGGAGAGCTACAAGGTTCTCATGCAAGTCCAAGGAGCGACGGACTCCCTCCTGTGTGTCGCCTTTCCTGCCATGCTTTGTAAGGCGGCACGTGCGTGTATTCTCGCCTTCCACCACGCAGCATCAATTCCTTCCGGCAGCTCGAGCGATCATTCCTGGCCCACTTTGATGCGTGCCGGAAGATCCCACGAGTGGCTAATAGCTTATTCGCTATCCAGCAAAGGAGTGACGAAACCCTGAAGGACTTCGTTGCTCGGTTCAAGGAGGCGGCGCTGGAGGTGTATAATTTGGATGATTCTGTAGCCACTTTGGCACTAAAGCGAGGACTTCGTCCTTCTAGATTCGCCTACTCCTTGGATAAGAAGCCTCCTGGCTCCTACGCCGAGCTTCTAAGCCGGGCGCAGAAATACATGCGCGCCGACGAAGCGGAATCTTCTAGGAGGGAGGCTGATAAGAGTTCTAGCAAAAAACCGGCATCCACGGAGCCTGCTGGATCATGGTCCTAGAAGCCTGAGCCTCCCCACCGCTCAGACCACCGGCCTCAGACGCTTGTTCCCAAGGAGAAGTTCACCCCCCTCCTGGCTCCGATATCTCACATTCTACTAGAAATCGAGGAGGAGCCCTACTTTCGACGTTCACCTCCCATGAAGTCAGGGACCCCCCGCAGCAAAGAACTTTACTGCTGGTACCACCGAGACTACAGTCATGACACTGAGGACTGCCGCCATTTGAAGAAGGCCATTGAGAGCTTGTCCAGCAGGGTCACTTGGGCAAGTTCGTTCGAAGAGGAAACCTTCCTGCTCCAGGTTCATCGGCGCCTCCTGCGCTTCAGACCGGCATCGGCAATGCCCATACGGAAAAGACAATAGCCATGATTTCCTGGAGGGCAGGCAGCAGCTTGAAAAGACGACGAGAGGGGGTAGATTCTGTAATTCCTTTCTTTAGGAAGGACTTAGATGGGTGGTTAATAAGCATGACGACGGCATCGTCGTTTTATGACTATAGCCAAACATCCTGTAAAAAGAATTTTAGTGGATAGTGGAAGTTCTATGGATGTTCTAAGCTACGAGGCTTTTGTTCGGATGAACCTGTCAAAATCCTTCCTTTGACCCGTCGCCACGCCTTTGATGGGCTTTACTGAAGATTCTATGAGCGTCGAAGGGGAGATCGCCTTCCCTGTCACGGCTGGGACTCCTCCACGTCAAAGTACGATAGTCATAAATTTCCTGGTGGTCTGGGTCCCGTTGGCTTACAACGCTATCCTGGGAAGGCCGGGCTTAAATTTGCTGGATGCCGTCATCTCCACCAAGAGATTGTTGGTGAGGTTTCCCACCGACGAAGGGGTCAGAGAAATGAAGGGAGAGCAAAGCCCGCAACCGCTTTACTGCCACTTATCTCCTAGTCCACTGGAGGCGGCGTCGACAGTAGCCTCTGAGCCACTTGACCTCCGAGAATTGGAAAGGAGAGGAGAGCCAGCTGAGCACCTCCTGACCTTCCCCTTGGGGGAGGACCCGACGAGGATCGTCCAGATTGGAGCGCTGCTTCCGGAATAGGCACGCGATCGGCTCCTCACTTTCTTGCGTACCAATGCTGACATCTTTGCATGGTCGTCATCAGACATGCCAGGCATCCCTGAGGAGATGATCACCCATCGGCTCAACCTCAAGCCAGAGTGCCGGCCGGTTCGATAGAAGAAAAGGAGCATTGCTCCGAACAGACAGAAAGCTATCGATGAGGAAGTTCGTAAGCTGGTGGCTGCAGGCCACATTCGGGAAGTTCACTACCCTGAATGGTTGGCCAACGTGGTGATGGTCCGTAAAACTAATGGGAGCTGGAGGATGTGCATAGATTTCACCGACCTCAACAAAGCATGCCCCAAGGACAGCTTCCCTTTGCCTCGGATCGATCAACTGATGGACGCTACATCCGGCCATGAGACCCTTAGTTTCATGGACACCTTCTCCGAGTACAACTAAATCAGGATGAACTCGATGGATGAGGAAGCTACCTCCTTCATAACTGAGAAGGGTTGTACTGCTACAAGGTAATGCCGTTCGGGCTGAAGAACGCAGGGGCCACTTACCAAAGGCTAATGAATAAAGTCTTCGAAGACCAGATAGGATGCAACATGGAGGTGTACGTGGACGACATGCTGACAAAAGTGTCCACGCCACCAGCCATATCGCCAACCTAACGGAGACCTTCGACAACCTTCACCGATACTAGATGAGGCTGAACCCACGCAAATGCGCCTTTGGGGTGACAGTCGGAAAGTTCTTGGGTTTCATGGTAACCCGACGAGGAATCGAGGCGAACCCTGATAAAGTTCAAGCCATCTTGGACATGAGGTCTCTCACCAATAAGAAGGAAGTACAGCGCCTAACGGGAAGGGTGGCGGCTTTGAGCCATTTTCTCTCCAAGTCCGCTAAGAGGTGTCTGCCTTTCTTCAAGGCGCTCCGCAGGTCCAATGGATTCGAATAGACGAAAGAGTGTCAGAAGGCCTTCGAGGGGCTGAAAGAATTCCTATCCACCCCGCCACTGCTGTCCAAGCCAACTGGTGGAGAAGAACTCCTTCTATACCTTGCGGCTTCTTCCGAAGCTGTCAGTTCCGTGCTGGTCTGCATGGACACCAACGGCACACAAATGCCGGGTATTACACTAGCAAGGTGCTTCACGATGCGGAGACCAGGTACTCAAAGATTGAGAAGATTATCTTCCCATTGATCGTGTCAAGCCGACGGGATGTTGGGAAGAGCTTATATAGAGCACCTGAAAGCCCCAAGTATCGAAGCAACAGGAGAAGCCCTACCAGTTGAGCAAGAGCCTTCCTGGAAGGATGCTTATATCCAGTACCTTACCAACGGTACCCTCCCTAAAGACCTGGCCGAGGCCAGGCAGCTCAAAAGGTGGACCCCGAAGTTTTTTATAATGGAAGGAAAACTCTATCGAAGGTCGTTCTCATACCCAGTTCTCAGGTGCGTTGGCCCTACAAAAGCGGATTATATCCTGCGGGAGATACATGAAGGCATATGCGAAAGTCATCTGGGGGGCAGAGATCTGGCGAACAAAGCCTTGCGGCAGGGATATTACTGGCTGACAATGAAGGAGGATGCATCCGAGCTTATCAAGAGGTGTGATAGTTGCCAACGCCATGCTAATATCCAATGCCAACCGACGTCCCAGCTGACCCCCCTGACTGCACCTTGGCCTTTCGCCCAGTGGGGTATGGACATCCTGAGACCATTCCCTCCAGCCTCTGGTCAGCGCAAACCTCTGGTCAGCGCAAATTCATATTGGTAGCCGTGACCATTTCACCAAGTGGATCGAAGCTGAAGCACTCGCCAAGATCACCGAGGGCAAGGTGAGATCCTTATTTTAGAAGTCTATAGTGTGTCGGTTCGAGCTGCCACACACCCTCGTCACTGATAATGGCCGACAGTTTGACAACGTGGCCTTTCGGGAATTCTACACTGGGCTGGGCATTCGTCAACGATTCACCTCTGTGGGGCACCACCAGACTAATAGCGCAGCCAAAGTGATCAATCACATTATTCTCCAAGGACTCAGGGCCCGGCTAGATGACTGTAATGGACGTTGGGTGAAAGAGCTCCCCAGTGTATTGTGGGCCTACCACACAATGCCACGAGCCCCCACCGGGGAAACTCCTTTAAGCCTGGTTTTCGGGTTCGAGGCCGTCATTCCTGTGGAGTTAGGTATCCCCAGCCCTCGGATAGAGTTATACAGCGAAGAGGACAACCCAAGTCAGCTGCGGGCTGATCTCGACCTAGTGGAAGAATTACGAGACCAAGTTCGACTCCACATGGCGGCCTTCCGTCAGCGGGCGGCCAGATACTACAATGCTCGGTTACGGTCTAAGACACGCCCCGGAGACCTAGTCCTGCGACGAGCTGAAATATCAAAGCCAACGGAAGGAGGCAAGCTAGCACCAAAATGGGAAGGACCCTATCGTGTCACGGAGGTGCTTCATCACGGGGCATACAAGTTGAGGGGCTAGACAGGAAACCTCTCCCCCGCACTTGGAACGCAGAGAACCTATGTCAGTACTATCAGTAATTTGTTAACTCCCTTAATTTGAACCTGCTTGCTAGAGAGCTATTCAAAGTATTCTCATTGCTATGTTTTCGAATGATCTTACTTCTCACTTAAAGCCCAGCTCCACGTCGGCACTCAAAGCCTGGCTCTGCGTCGGCACTCAAAGCTCGGCTCCGTTTCAGCACCTTAAGCCTGGCTCCGCGTCGGCACTAAAGCCGGCTCTACATCGGTACTCAAAGCCCAGCTCCGCGTCGGCACTTAAAGCCCGGCTCCGCGTTGGCACCTTAAGCCTCGCTCTGCGTCGGCACTAAAGCCCAGCTCCGCGTCGGCACTAAAGCCCGGCTCCGCATCGGCACTAAAGCCCAGCTCCGTGTCGGCACCTTAAGCTCGGCTCCGCGTCTGCATCTTAAGCCCAGCTCCGCGTCGGCACTCAAAGCCCGGCTCCGCATCGGCACTAAAGCTCGGCTCCACGTCGGCACTAAAGCCCAGCTCCGTGTCGGCACCTTAAGCTCGGCTCCGCGTCTGCATCTTAAGCCCGGCTCCGCGTCGGCACTCAAAGCCCGGCTCCGCGTCGGCACTAAAGCTCGGCTCCACGTCGGCACCTCAAAGCCCGGCTCTGCGTCGGGACTAAAAGCCCAGCTCTGCGTCGGCACTAAAGCTCGTCTCCGCGTTGGCACCTCAAAGCCCGGCTCCGCATCGGCACTTAAAGCCCAGCTCCGCGTTGGCACTAAAGCCCGATTCCACGACGGCACCTTAAGCCCGGCTCCACATCGGCACTAAAAGCCCGGCTCCGCGTCGGCACTGAAAGCCCGGCTCCACGTTGGCACTCAAAAGCTCGGCTCTGCGTTGGCACTTAAAGCTCGGCTCTGTGTTGGCACAAAATGCCCGGCTCCGCATTGGCATTCTAAGATCGGCTCTGCGTCGGCACTCTAAGCTCGGCTCTGCATCGACACTCTAAGCCTGGCTCTGTGTCGGCACTCTAAGCTCGGCTCTGCATCGGCACTCTAAGCCTGGCTCCGCGTCGGCACTCTACTTAACCTCACGTTGGCATTTAGTGACTTCGCATCGGCACGAGTGTGGTCCTGCACTAGCGATTGTTCGACCTTCGTGTTAGCAACTAAGACTGATCCCACATCAGTTCTCTAATCGATTTTCTAGCCATGTCCGTGGACAAAGAATCGTGTTGTAGTTCTTCGGCCATAGGTTTTTGGTTCGCGTCAACTCATACACTAGAAGACACAACTATGATCTAAGACAAGCGTTACGGATCAAGGGATTTATTAATAGCCAAAGTTTACAAAATTGCCGATTTAAATCGGACTTGATGCAATACAATGAAAGTGAGAGAGACTAGGGATCAATCGGAGCTAAGTTGTCATCCTTGGGGACTTCATCTGGCTCCAACCCCTCGATCCCCTCGAGGCCGTAGAGCTTTTGAATCTTCTCCTTGCAGTCCTGGAAGCCGCCTTCGTATGCAAATGCCGTCGACTCGGCCAATTCCTTGCTAAAGGCACTAGACTTCCTGAAGTCCTCTACGGCCTCAGTGGCTCTCTTCTCCGCCTCGGAGGCTTTCTGCTCGGCCTTCATGACCTTCTTCTCGGCCTCCGCAATCTTCTTCTCGGCCTTGGCGGTCTTCTTTTTGGCTTCGGTCACCGCCACCTTCAGGTCTGCAATCTTGGCATCAGACTGGCGGGCGATCTCCTCTGCATTCTCAGTCCTCTCCTCGGCCACACCTATTTCAATGGTGGCGGAGTGTAATCGGTTCTTCAATATGTACACTTCTGACTCCGCCACCTTCATTTTTCCTCTGCCATCCTTTGTTTTTCTTCGGCCACCTGAGCATTATCCAGCTCGTTGGCCACCTGACGCTGGGCAATTTCCAGCGCCTCTTCCGCCTTCTCGGCTCTTAGCCGGATGGCTTCAGCTTTGCCCTTTAGCGCCCGAGCAGTCTCTGCTCGGGTATCCTCCAGAGCCATCTCCGCCCTCTCTGCCCTAGCCCAAAGTGCTTGCATCTCCTCCAACGATTGATCGAGAACGGCATCAACCTGGGCCCAAGGTCCCTCATGGAAGTCATAGAATTCAATGCCTGGGCAGAATGTCTAGGTTAGACGAAGAAAACAGTCTAAAAAAAAAAGAAAAAATTGAGAAGAGCAAAGCTTACCCAGAGGTGTGCCACAGACGCCTCTCAGAAGAATGTGGCCCTCCCTTGATGTTGGAGAAATCCCTGCAGCTCAGGCACGGACACCTGGTCCAATGTTCGCTCGGCCCAGCGATTGTAGTGCGCCAGAATCGACTGGAAGGAAGGATCGACACCACTCCCCTCCGCTGACTTAGGGGCCACGTGTAAGGACTCTGCCTCTGATTCTGCTCCCTCCAGCACCTCTGCTGGTGGAGGCGCCTCGGTTGTCGCCCCTTTGGGAGGTAGGGCGGCCTCTGGAGTCGACTTTGTAGTTGAATGGCCAGCTCCGCTTCGACGGCTTTGGGTTGGGGTGACGGTGCTTTAACAACTTGCTCCGGAGAAAGATCGAGCAGAATAATGGAAGGGGGAGCCGGTGCTGGTGAGGGAAAATCCTTTCTTCCCACCTCGCTCTGCCCCAATTCCTCGCTGGCCTCGGCCCTTACCGCTTCATTCCTTATGGCCTCATTGACTTGGGCTCCTACCGCCTCGCGCTCGTGCGAGGGCTCCACGACCTCGGTCCTTCCAGCGTCGGCCCTTCCAGCGTTGGCCCTCCTGATAGTCTTGACGATGGCCCTCCTCTCGGCAGAGGCCCCATTCCCCTTTGCTTTCCTCTTCCTCGTAACAGCTTGTCTGATCTCACGAAGTGATGGTGCCATTCCTATTTCAAAAATAGGAAGGAAGGGAGTTAAAAAAAAAAAGAAGAAGAAAGAAGAAGAGAGGAATCAAGTGCTCACCACTGGATGGAATAAGGCCGGCGAGACGGAAGTTTTCTTCGGTCAGGAGCTGATTGCACCGAGGGATATCGGCAGTCAGAAGTTGCCCAAATGCCATTCGATCCCTCGGGAGGATGGAAGAATCCCTATTGGCATCGGTATTTGGTGTTCCCCAGTTTCCACTCACCCCCTCGACATTGGCAAAAAAGAACTTATCTTTCCACCCTTGATAGAGGTGGGAAGATACAATTTGAGGATCCTAGTGGGTCTAGGGGTAAAGGACCACCAACCCGCTTGCTTGCGGAGGGTATAGAAACTACGAAATAAGGAGATGCTAGCTTCTATACCTTGCAGGTGACAAAGAGTCATAAAGCCACGATGGTTCGGATGGAGTTAGGGACTAACTGGGAGGGTGTTAAAGAATATCTATAGAAGGTTGAGGATGAATGGGTGAATGGGTAATCGAAGTCCCGCCTTAAAGAAGGCTCCGTACAAGGCAACCCTTCTGGGACGAGAAGAGGTTACCCTGTCATTAGGAGTGGGGTAGGACAGACGTAGGTTAGGAGAAAAATTATACTTGGCTCCGAGGTTCACTATGTCTTGAGCAGACATAGTGGAGGCAGTCCATTCGGGGGACTCCTTGGCAGCACTAGAGGGACCGGCGACGGTCGGACGGCGCCGGGGAGGGGCCCGTCCGTTGATCGGTTCGACAGAAGAAAAGGAGCTTTGCTCTGGACAGACAGAAAGCTATCGATGAGGAAGTCCATAAGCTGGTGGCTGCAGGCCACATTCGGGAAGTTCACTACCCCGAATGGTTGGCCAACGTGGTGATGGTCCGTAAGACTAATGGGAGCTGGAGGATGTGCATAGATTTCACCGACCTCAACAAAGCATGCCCCAAAGACAGCTTCCCTTTGCCTCGGATCGATCAACTGGTGGACGCTACCTCCGGCCATGAGACCCTTAGTTTCATGGATGCCTTCTCCGAGTACAACCAAATCAGGATGAACCTGGTGGATGAGGAAGCTACCTCCTTCATAACTGAGAAGGGGTTGTACTGCTGCAAGGTAATGCCGTTCGGGCTGAAGAATGCAGGGGCCACTTACCAAAGGCTAATGAACAAAGTCTTCGAAGACCAGATATGACGCAACATGGAGGTACGCGGACGACATGTTGACAAAAAGTGTCTACACCACCAGCCATATCGCCAACCTAACGGAGACCTTCGATAACCTTCGCCGATACCAGATGAGGCTGAACCCACGCAAATGCACCTTTGGGGTGACAGTCGAAAAGTTTTTGGGTTTCATGGTAACCCGATGAGGAATCAAGGCGAACCCAGATAAAGTTCAAGCCATCTTGGATATGAGGTCTCCCACCAACAAGAAGGAAGTGCAGCGCTTGACAGGAAGGGTGGCGGCCTTGAGCCATTTTCTCCCAAGTCCGCTGAGAGGTGCCTGCCTTTCTTCAAGGTGCTCCGCAAGGCCAATGGATTCAAATGGATGAAAGAGTGTCAGAAGGCCTTCGAGGGGCTGAAAGAATTCCTATCCACCCCGCCACTGCTGTCCAAGCCAACGGGTGGAGAAGAATTCTTTCTATACCTCGCGGCTTCTTCCGAAGCCATCAGTTCTGTGCTGGTCTGCATGGACACCAACGGCACACAAAAGCCGATGTATTACACTAGCAAGGTGCTTCACGATACGAAGACTAGGTACTCAAAGATTGAGAAGATTATCTTCGCGTTGATCGTGTCTGTCCAGCTCCTCCAACCATATTTTCAAGCCTATCCGATCGTAGTGGTCACAGACCAACCTCTCAAGGCGATTCTCGCTCGCTCGGACACTTCGGGCCGATTGGCGAAGTGGGCACTCAAGCTGGGAGAATTTGATCTATCTTTCTGTCCCCTGTTAGCTATGAAATCCCAGGTCCTGGCGGATTTTTTGATCGAATGCACCTGGGGTGAGGAGCAACCCGAAGAGGCCCCTGCAAACCCCTCGACTCCTGGAGCCGGAGATGATGAATGGATCCTTCATGTGGACGGGGCATCAAATTCTTAAGGGAGCGGATCGGGCCTCATCTTGGCCAACTCGAACGAAGTTGTAACCGAGTGCGCACTCCGCTTTCTCTTTTCAGCCACCAATAATCAGGCGGAGTATGAAGCCCTACTGTCTGGAATAAGATTAGCCCGAGAGCTCGGGGTGAAGCGCCTTAGAGCATTCACTGACTCCCAGCTGGTCACTGGCCAAATCACAGGGGAGTATGAAGCGTGGGATCCTATCATGTCCCGCTACTTAAGCATGGTGCAGTCGCAAGCTTCTCTCTTAACCTATTTCAATGTTAGCTACATTCCTCGAGGAGAAAATGCTAGAGCAAACGCCTCGTCCCATCTTGCCACCTCAGCCGACGGGATGTTGGGAAGAGCTTATATAGAGCACATGGAAGCCCCAAGTATCGAAGCAACAGGAGAAGCCCTACCAGTTGAGCAAGAGCCTTCCTGGATGGATGCTTATATCCAGTACCTTACCAACGGTACCCTCCCTGAAGACCCGGCTAAGGCCAGGCAGCTCAAAAGGTGGACCCTGAAGTTTTTTATAATTAAAGGAAAACTCTATCGAAGGTCGTTCTCATAGCCAGTTCTCAGGTGCATTGTTCCCACAGAAGCGGATTATATCCTGCGGGAGATACATGAAGGCATATGCAGAAGTCATCTGGGGGGCAGAGCTCTGGCGTACAAAGCCTTGCAGCAGGATATTACTGGCTGACAATGAAGGAGGATGCGTCCGAGCTTGTCAAGAGGTGTGATAGTTGCCAACGCCATGCTAATATCCAATGCCAACCGACGTCCCAGCTGACTCCCCTGACTGCACCTTGGCCCTTCGCCCAGTGGGGTATGGACATCCTGGGACCATTCCCTCCAGCCTTTGGTCAGCGCAAATTCATATTGGTAGCCGTTGACCATTTCACCAAGTGGATCGAAGCTGAAGCACTCACCAAGATCACCGAGGGCAAGGCGAGATCCTTCTTTTGGAAGTCTGTAGTGTGCCAGTTTGGGCTGCCACACTCTCGCACTGATAACGGCCGACAGTTTGACAACGTGGCCTTCCGGAATTCTATACTGGGCTGGGCATTCGTCAACGATTCACCTCTGTGGGGTACCCCCAGACCAATGGCGCAGTCGAAGTGACCAATCGCATTATTCTCCAAGGACTCAGGGCCCGGCTAGATGACTGTAAAGGACGTTGGGTGGAAGAGCTCCCCAGTGTATTGTTGGTCTACCACACAACGCCACGAGCCCCCACCGAAGAAACTCCTTTAAGCCTGGTTTTTGGGTCCGAGGCTGTCATTCCTGTGGAGATAGGTGTCCCCAGCCCCCGGACAGAGTTATACAGCGAAGAGGACAACCCAAGTCAGCTGCGGGCTGATCTCGACCTAGTGGAAGAATTGCGAGACCAAGCGCAACTTCGCATGGCGCCTTCCGTCAGTGGGCAGCCAGATACTACAATGCTCGGGTACGGTCTAAGACATTCCACCCCGGAGACCTAGTCCTGCGATGAGCTGAAATATCAAAGCCGACTGAAGGAGGCAAGCTAGCACCAAAATGGGAAGGACCCTATCGTGTCACGGAGGTGCTTCATCATGGGGCATACAAAGTTGAGGGGCTAGATGGGAAACCTCCCCCCCGCACTTGGAACGAAGACAACCTATGTCGGTACTATCAGTAATTTGCTAACTCCCTTAATTTGAACCTGCTTACTAGAGTGCTATTCAAAGTATTCTCATTGCTATGTTTTCGAATGATCTTACTTCTCACTTAAAGCCTAGCTCCGCGTCGCCACTTAAAGCCCGGCTCCGCAGCAGTACTCAAGCCCGGCTCCGCGTCGGCACCTTAAGCCCGGCTCCACGTCGACACTAAGCCCGGCTCCGCGTCAGCACTCAAAGCCTGGCTCCGCATCGGCACTTAAGCTCGGCTCCGCATCGGCACCTTAAGCCCGGCTCTGCACGGCACTAAAGCCCAGCTCCGCGTCGGCACCTCAAAGCCTGGCTCCGCATCGGCACTTAAAGCCCGGCTTCGCGTCGGCACTAAAGCCCGGCTCTGCATCGGCACCTTAAGCCCGGCTCCGCGTCGGCACCTTAAGCCCGGTTCTGCATCGGCACTAAAGCCCGGCTCCGCATCGGCACTCAAAGCTCAGCTCCGCGTCGGCACTTAAAGCCCTCCGCGTCGGCACTCAAAGCTCGGCTCCGTGTCGGCATTTAAGCTCGGCTCCGTGTCGGCACTCAAGCCCGGCTTCGTATCGGCACTTAAGTCCGGCTCCGCGTCGGCACCTTAAGCCCGGCTCCGCGTCGGCACCTCAAAGCCTGGCTCTGCATCGGCACTTAAAGCCCGGCTCCACGTTGGAACCTTAAGCCCACTCCGCGTCGGCACTCAAAGCCCAGCTCTGCGTTGGCACAAAATGCCCAGCTCCGCGTCAGCATTCTAAGCTCGGCTCTGCGTCGCACTCTAAGCTCGGCTCTGCGTCGGCACTCTAAGCCTGGCTCTGCGTCGGCACTCTAAGCTCGGCTCTGCATCGGCACTCTAAGCCTGGCTCCATGTCGGCACTCTACTCAACCTCGCGTCGGCATTCAGTGACTTCGCGTCGGCACGAGTGTGGTCCTACACTAGCGATTATTCGACCTTCGTGTCAGCAACTAAGACTGATCTCACATCAGTTCTCTAATAAATTTTCTAACCATGTCCCTGGACAAAGAATCGTGTTGTAGTTCTTCGGCCATAGGTTTTAGTTCGTGTCAACTCATGCACTAGAAGACCCGACTATGATCCAAGACAAGCGTTATGGATCAAGGGATTCATTAATAGCCAAAGTTTACAAAATTGCCGATTTAAATCGGACTTGATGCAATACAATGAAAGTGAGAGAGACTAGGGATCAATCGGAGCTAAGTTGTCATCTCGGGGACTTCGTCTGGCTCCGACCCTCGATCCCCTCGAGGCCGTAGAGCTTTTGAATCTTCTCCTTGCAGTCCTGGAAGCCGCCTTCGTATGCAAATGCTGTCGACTTGGCCAATTCCTTGCTAAAGGCACTAGACTTCCTGAAGTCCTCTACGGCCTCAGTGGCTTTCTTCTCCGCCTCGGAGGCTTTCTGCTCGGCCTCCACGACCTTCTTCTCGGCCTTCGCAATCTTCTTCTCGGTCTCAACGGTCTTCTTTTCGGCTTCGATCACCGCCTTCATGTCTGCAATCTTGGCATCAGACTGGCGGGCGATCTCCTCTGCATTCTCAGCCTCTCCTCGGCCACACCTATTTCAATGGTGGCGGAGTGTAATCGGTTCTTCAACATGTACACTTCCAAACTCCGCCACCTCCGTTTTTCCTCTGTCATCCTTTGTTTTTCTTCGACTACCTGAGCATTATCCAGCTTGTTGGCCGCCTAACGCTGGGCAATTTCAGCGCCTCTTCCGTCTTCTTGGCTCTTAGCCGGATGGCTTCGACTTCGCCCTTTAGCGCCCGAGCAGTCTCTGCTAGGGTATCCTCCAGAGCCATCTCCGCCCTCTCTACCCTAACCCGAGTGCTTGCATCTCCTCCAACGATTGATTGAGAGTGGCATCAGCCTGGGCCCAAAGGTCCCTCATGGCAGTCATACAATTCAATGCATGGGCAGAATGTCTAGGTTAGACAAAGAAAACAGTCTAAAAAGAAAAAAGAAAAAATTAAGAAGAGCAAAGCTTACCTAGAGGTGTGCCACAGATGCCTCTCGGAAGAATGTGGCCCTCCGTTGATGTCGGAGAAATCCCTGCAGCTCAGGCACGGACGCCTGGTCCAATGTTCGCTCGGCCCAGCGACTGTAGTGCGCCAAAATCGACTGGAAGGAAGGATCGACGCCACTCCCCTCTGCTGACTTGAGGGCGCGTGTGAGGACTCCGCCTCTGATTCTTCTCCCTCCGGCACCTCTGCTGGTGGAGGCGCCTCGGTTGTCGCCCCTTGGGGAGGTAGGGCGGCCTTTGGAGTCGGCTTTGTAGTTTAATGGGCCGGCTCCACTTCGACGGCTTTGAGCAGGGGTGACGGTGCTTTAACAACTTGCTCCGGAGAAAGATCGAGCAGAATAATGTAAGGGGGAGCCAGTGCTGGTGAGGGCAAATCCTTTCTTCCCACCTCGCTCCGCCCCAATTCCTCGCTGGCCTCAGCCCTACCGCTTCATTCCTTACGGCCTTGTCGACTTGGGCTCCTGCCGCCTCGTGCCCGCGCGAGGGCTCCATGACCTCGGTCCTTCCAGCATCGGCCCTTCCAGCGCGGCCCTCCTGATATTCTTGGCGATGGCCCTCCTCTCGGTAGGGGCCCCATTCCCCTTTGCTTTCCTCTTCCTCGTAAAGCTTGTCTGATCTCACGAAGTGATGGTGCCATTCCTATATCAAAAAATAGGAAGGGAGTTTAAAAAAAAAAGAAGAAGAAGAAAGAAGAAGAGAGGAAAGAGGTGAGTAATCAAGTGCTCACCACTGGATGGAATAAGGCCGGCGAGACGAGGTTTTCTTCGGTCAGGAGCTGATTGCACCGAGGGATATCGGTAGTCAGAAGTTGCCCAAATGCCATTCGATCCCTTGGGAGGATGGAAGAATCCCTATTGGCGTCGGTATTTGGTGTTCCCCAGTTTCCACTCACCCCCTCGATATTGGCAAAAAAGAACTTATCTTTCCACCCTTTGTTAGAGGTGGGAAGATACAATTGAGGATCCTAGTGGGTCTAGGGGTAAAGGACCACCAACTCACTTGCTTGCAGAGGGTATAGAAACTACGAAATAAGGAGATGCTAGCTTCTATACCTTGCAGGTGACAAAGAGTCATAAAGCCAACGATGGTTCGGATGGAGTTAGGGACTAACTGGGAGGGTGTTAAAGAATATCTATCTAGAAGGTTGAGGATGAAAGGGTGAATAGGTAATCGAAGTCCCGCCTTAAAGAAGGCTCCGTACAAGGCAACCCTTTCGGGATGGGAAGAGGTTACCTGTCATTAGGAGCGGGGTAGGACGTACGTAGGTTAGGAGAAAAATTGTACTTGGCTTCGAGGTTCACTATGTCTTGAGCAGACATAGTGGAGGTAGTCCATTCGAGGGACTCCTTGGCAGCGCTAGAGGACCGGCGACGGTCGGACGGCGCCGGGGAGGGGCCCGTCCGGCGACTGGACGGTTCCCAGTTACGGGATGTCGGTCGTTCGCTGCCGTTCTAAGGAAGCATGGTCGGAAGATGAAGTGTCCACTGAGTCGGTGAGGAAGCAAAGGTTGGGAAGAAACAGGGAAACGATCCCCAGAATCAGAAACAGAGCAAGAAGGTGAAGAAGCTATGGGAACTAACCTGAAAAACTTGAACCGGGATTGAAGGAGAAGGAGCATGGGGGGAACGAAAACAGGAGATAAACGGACACTTGTGAATTCAAGGTAGGAGGTTGTAACGTAAGAAAAGGTGAAGATTGGAGGATAAGAACGATCTTTTCCTTTTATAACTCAATTTCAAATCATCCCGCGGTTGTCCGATCTGGCCATGTGTCCACTTTCCACTGGAAACCGCTTCGGCAGCCCCTCGGCGCGAGAAACGCGAGAAACACCGCCAATAAAGAGGTGGCGGTGACATTACCACAATGATGACGCTCACCTTTTTACAACTCCTCGCCCAAGGAAAATCTTCCCCAATCCCAACAGCCTGAACGGACGAAATAATGGAACAAAGATCATCCGCCTGGTGGATATGGACACCCTTTCGATGGCAACTGTACGCCCACCCATCTCAGGGTGGGGGGCATCTGATGTGGTTGATCACCTCCTCTGGGCGGCATCATAACACCCTGCGCAATTCCCAGAATCAAATGATGTGATAACTCATTTTCGGGATGTTGGAACTCTCGCCCCGGCCTCCAGCGTCGGCTCCAGCATCCGGCTCCGGCCTCCAGCTCAGGCCTTAGCTCCGGCCTCCAGCATCCGTCTCCGGCCTCCAGCTTCGGCCTTTGGCTCTGGCCTGGCCTTTGGCTTCGGCCTCCAGCGTCGGCTCCGGCATCGGGCTTCGGCCTCCAGCTCCGACCTCCAGCATCTGCTCCGGCATCTGGTTCTGGCCTCCAGCTCCGGCCTCTGGCTCTGGCCTCCAGCATCTACTCTGGCATCCGGCTCTGGCCTCTAGCTCCGGCCTTTAGCTCCGCCTCCAGTGTCGGCTCCGGCATCCGGCTCCGGCCTCTAGCTCTGGCCTTTCGGCTCCGGCCTTCAACGTCGGCTCCGGCATTCGGCTCTGGCCTTCAGCTCCGGCTTCCAGCATCTGCTCTGGCATCCGGCTCCGACCTCCAGCTCCGGCCTTTGGCTCCGGCCTCCAGCGTCAGCTCCGGCATCCAGCTCCAGCCTCCAGCTTCGGCCTTCAGTATCGGCTCCGGCCTTTAGCCCCGGCTCCGGCCTTCTGCTCCGGCCTCCGACTTCGGTATCTGGCTTCGGCCTCCGGCTTCGGCTCCGACTTAACTTTGTGCCTTATTTTTCCTAAGTACACTAAAACCCACCTCAGGTATCGGACCCCGAGATTCGAGACATCCATTACCGCGTATCTCGCTCACCGAAATCATGGGCAAATACTAGCACGCCCCGCAATTGCCGACATACACGGCGTCCATTCAGCAACGGCTCACCCACCTGTCGTACGCAAAGATCATCCTAATAAGAAGATTCGACGGTTCCAACAGAACGAGAAAAAGGAACCCCCTAGACAGGTATAAAAAGAGGACCCCGAGCTCAGGACGGGGATCCTCTTCTTCTCTCTAAAAAAAAGAACTCATACCCAAATACACAACACATTCCTGTTTTACAAGCTTACTAACTTGAGCGTCGGAGGGTCTCGCCGGAACCACCGGCCCGGGAACTTCTTGCAGGTTTTCGAAGGAAGAAGGCACCTTTCCACCCCCTTTGGAGGCCCCGAAGATCTCAGCATGCCCAGCGCTCACCACAAGTGACTTGGCAGCATCAGTGCGAGTTCGAGTAATGATACCACAGTTGACTCGATTAAATCAAGGGATTTATCCTGGGGCACGCGTCTCTTTTTGTTTCCCCATCTGGCCACTCGGCATTTAGGTTGGGACCAGGTTGACCTACTCATTCTCAGATGGGAAAAGGCTGCAAAAATTCAAACGCAATGGAAAAAGGCTACGAAAATTCAAACGCCTTGTATGAACATTTCATGGCTGAGAAGGGGTCTTCGGAAAGGTACTACCCTGGAGCATCCCTCCCTTCCCTTTTTTTTTTTACCAAAAAAAAATATTGATATTAAAAAAAAAGGATATTACTTATCCCCTAAGAACCAACTTTTATTTAGAAGATTGAAAACATGTTTCATTTTTAACAACATTTTTTTTTCATTTCATATAAAATAAAATTAATTATAAAAACATATTTGATGATTGAAAATATAAATCATTTTTTTAAATTATAGCTATAAAATAAAAAAATAAAAATAATTCAAAACTATTTTTATTATTTTCTATCAAAGAAAGAAGGATAAAAGAATACAAAGGTTAACATGAGCAAGAAAGATATGCGTTTTAAATTCTTTACATTCATCTTTCAAAAAAATATCATTTAAAAAAACAAAAATAATTAAATTTTATTTTTACTTAATAATATATTTTCTAAAGATTAAATAATAAAATATATTTTAAAATAGAAAATGAAAATGAAAATCTGTTGGAGACCAAATGCAGCCTAAATAACATATTCACTGAAATTACTAATTAGACTTTTCATACCCAGTTCTCAGGTGCGTTGGCCCCACAGAAGCGGATTATATCCTGTGGGAGATACATGAAGGCATATGCGGAAGTAATCTGGAGGGCAGAGATCTGGCCTACAAAGCCTTGCGGCAGCGATATTATTGGCTGACAATGAAGGAGGATGCATCCGAGCTTGTCAAGAGTGTGACAGTTGCCAACGCCATGCTAATATCCAACGCCACCGACGTCCCAGCTAACCCCCCCTGACTGCACCTTGGCCCTTCGTCAATGGGGTATGGACATCCTGAGATCATTCCCTCCAGCCTCTGGTCAGCGCAAATTTATATTGGTAGCCATTGACCATTTCACCAAGTGGATCGAAGCTAAAGCACTCGCCAAGATCACTGAGGGCAAGGTGAGATCCTTCTTTTAGAAGTCTGCAGTGTGCCAGTTCGGGCTGCCACACACCCTTGTCACTGATAACGGCCGACAGTTTGACAACGTGGCCTTCTGGGAATTCTGCACTGGGCTGGGCATTCGTCAACGATTCACCTCTGTGAGCACCCCCAGACCAATGGCGCAGCCGAAGTGACCAATCGCATTATTCTCCAAGGACTCAGGGCTCGGCTATATGACTGTAAAGGATGTTGGGTGGAAGAGCTCCCAGTGTATTGTGGGCCTACCACACAACGCCATGAGCCTCCACCGAGGAAACTCCTTTCAGCCTGGTTTTCGGGTCCGAGGCCGTCATTCTGTGGAGATAGGTGTCCCTAGCCCCCAAACAGAGTTATACAGCGAAGAGGACACCCAAGTCAGCTGCGGGCTGATCTCGACCTAGTAGAAGAATTGCGAGACCAAGCGCGACTCCGCATGACGGCCTTCCATCAGCGGGCAGCCAGATACTACAATGCCCGGGTACAGTCTAAGACATTCCGCCCCAAAGACCTAGTCCTGCGACGAGATGAAATATCAAAGCCGACGGAAGGAGGCAAGCTAGCACCAAAATGGGAAGGGCCCTATCGTGTCACGGAGGTGCTTCATCACGGGGCATACAAAGTTGAGGGGCTAGACAGGAAACCTCTCCCCCGCACTTGGAACGCAAACAACCTACATCGGTACTATCAGTAATTTGCTAACTCCCTTAATTTGAACCTGCTTGCTAGAGTGCTATTCAAAGTATTCTCATTGCTATGTTTTTGAATGATCTTACTTCTCACTTAAAGCCCGGCTCCGCGTCGGCACTTAAAGCCTGGCTCCGCGTCGGCGCTCAAAGCCTGGCTCCGCGTCGGCACTCAAAGCCCGGCTCCACATCAGCACCTTAAGCCCGGCTCCACGTTGGCACTAAAGCTTGGCTCCGCGTCGGTACTCAAAGCCCGGCTCCGCGTCGGCACTTAAAGCCTAGCTCCGCGTTGGCACCTTAAGCCTGGCTCTGCGTCGGCACTAAAGCTCGGCTCCGCATCGACACCTCAAAGCCCGGCTCCGCGTTGGCACTAAAGCACGGCTCCACGTCGGCACTTAAAGCCCGGCTCTACGTCGGCACTCAAAGCCCGGCTCCGCGTCGGCACTCAAAGCCCAGCTCCGCGTCGGCACTCAAAGCCCGGCTCTGCATCAGTACTAAAGCTCGGCTCCGCATCAGCACCTCAAAGCCCGGCTCCGCATCGGCACTCAAAGCCTGGCTCCGCATCGGCACTAAAGCTCGGCTCTGCGTCAGCACCTCAAAGCCCGGCTCCGCATTGGCACTAAAGCTCAGCTCCACGTCATACTCAAAGCCCGGCTCCGCGTCGGTACCTCAAAGCCCGGATCTGTGTCGGCACTTAAAGCCCGGCTCCACGTCGGCACTAAAGCTCGGCTCCGCATCAGCACCTTAAGCCCGGCTCCATGTCAGCACTAAAAGCCTGGCTCCGCGTCGGCACTCAAAGCCCGGCTCCACATCGGCACTCAAAGCCCGGCTCCACGTCGGCACTAAAGCCCGGCTCCGCATCGGCACCTCAAAGCCTGGCTCCGCATCGGCACCAAAACCCGGTTTCGCGTCGGCACTTAAAGCCCGGCTTCGTGTCGGCACTAAAGCCCGGCTCTGGGTTGGCACCTTAAGCCCGGCTCCGCGTCGGCACTCAAAGCCCGGCTCCGCGTCGAAACCTCAAGCCTGGCTCCGCGTCGGCACTCAAAGCCCGGCTCCGCATCGGTACTTAAAGCCCGGATCCGCATCGGCACTTAAAGCCCGGCTCTGCGTCGGCACTCAAAGCATGGCTCCACGTTGGCACTAAAGCCCGGCTCCGCGTCGACACTCAAAGCCTGGCTCCGCATCGGCACTTAAAGCCCGGCTCTACGTCGGCACCTCAAAGCCTGGCTCCACATCGGCACTTAAAGCCCGGCTCCGCATCGGCACTTAAAGCCCGGCTCCGCGTCGGCACATTAAGCCCGGCTCCGCGTCATCACCTTAAGCCCGGCTCCACATTGGCACTCAAATCCCGGCTCCGCGTCGGCACTCAAAACCTGGCTCTGCGTTGGCACAAAAATGCCTGGCTCCGTGTCAGCATTCTAAGCTCGGCTCTGTGTCGCACTCTAAGCTTGGCTCTGCATCGGCACTCTATGCCTGGCTCCGCGTCGGCACTCTAAGCCTGGCTCTGCGTCGGCACTCTACTCAACCTCGCGTCGGCATTCAGCGACTTCGCATCGGCACGAGTGTGGTCCTACACTAGCGATTGTTCGACCTTCGTGTCAGCAACTAAGGCTGATCCCACATAAGTTCTCTAATCGATTTTCTAACCATGTCCCTGGATAAAGAATTGTGTTATAGTTCTTCGGCCATAGGTTTTTGGTTTGCGTCAACTCATACACTAGAAGACCCGACTATGATCCAAGACAAGTGTTACAGATCAAGGGATTCATTAATAGCCAAAGTTTACAAAATTGCCGATTTAAATCGGACTTGATGCAATACAATGAAAGTGAGAGAGACTAGGGATCAATCGGAGCTAAGTTGTCATCCTCGGAGACTTCATCTGGCTCCAACCCCTCGATCCCCTCGAGGCCGTAGAGCTTTTGAATCTTCTCCTTGCAGTCTTGGAAGCCGCCTTCATATGCAAATGCCGTCGACTCGGCCAATTCCTTGCTAAAGGCACTGGACTTCCTGAAGTCCTCTACGGCCTCAGTGGCTCTCTTCTCCACCTCGGAGGCTTTCTGCTCAGCCTCCACGACCTTCTTCTCGGCCTCCGCGATCTTCTTCTCAGCTTCGGCGTCTTCTTTTCGGCTTCGGTCACCGCCACCTTCGGTTTGCAATCTTGGCATCAGACTGGTGGGCGATCTCCTCTGCATTCTCATCCCTCTCCTTGGCCATACCTATTTCAATGGTGACGGAGTGTAATCGGTTCTTTAACAAGTACACTTTCGACTCCGCCACCTCCAATTTTTCCTCTGCCATCCTTTGTTTTTCTTTAGCCACCTAAGCATTATCCAGCTTGTTGGCCACCTAACGCTGGGCAATTTCCAGCGCCTCTTCCGCCTTCTCGGCTCTTAGCCGGATGGCTTCGACTTCACCCTTTAGCGCCTAAGCAGTCTCTGCTCAGGTATCCTCCAGAGCCATCTCCGCCCTCTCTGCCCTAGCCCGGAGTGCTTGCATATCCTCCAACGATTGATCGAGAGTGGCATCAGCCTGGGCCCAAAGGTCCCTCATGGCAGTCATAGAATTCAACGCCTGGGCAGAATGTCTAGGTTAGACAAAGAAAACAATCTAAAAAGAAAAAAGAAAAAATTAAGAAGAGCAAAGCTTACCTAGAGGTGTGCCACAGACGCCTCTTGGAAGAATGTGACCCTCCCTTGATGTCAGAGAAATCCCTGCAGCTCAGGCACGGACGCCTGGTCCAATGTTCGCTCGGCCCAGCGACTATAGTGCGCCAGAATCGACTGGAAGGAAGGATCGATGCCACTCCCCTCTGCTACTTGGGGGCCGCATGTGAGGACTTCGCCTTGATTCTGCTCCCTCTGGCACCTCTACTGGTGGAGGCGCCTCGGTTGTCGCCCCTTTGGGAGGTAGGCGGCCTCTGGAGTCGGCTTTGTAGTTGAATGGGCCGGCTCCACTTCGATGGCTTTTGGCGGGGTGACGGTGCTTTAACAACTTGCTCCGGAGAAAGATCGAGCAGAATAATGGAAGGGGGAGCCGGTGCTGGTGAGGGCAAATCCTTTCTTCCCACCTCGCTCCGCCCCAATTCCTCGCTGGCCTCGGCCCTTACCGCTTCATTCCTTATGGCCTCGTCGACTTGGGCTCCTGCCGCCTCGCGCCCGCGCGAGGGCTCCACGACCTCGGTCCTTCCAGCGTCGGCCCTTCCAGCATTGGCCCTCCTGATAGTCTTGGCGATTGCCCTCCTGATAGTCTTGGTGATGGCCCTCCTCTCGGTAGGGGCCCCATTCCCCTTTGCTTTCCTCTTCCTCGTAACAGTTTGTCTGATCTCACGAAGTGATGGTGCCATTCCTATATCAAAAAATAGGAAGGAAGGGATTAAAAAAAAAAAGAAGAAAGAAGAAGAGAGGAAAGTGGTGAGTAATCAAGTGCTCACCACTGGATGGAATAAGGCCGGCGAGATGGAGGTTTTCTTCGGTCAGGAACTGATTGCACCGAGGGATATCGGTAGTCAGAAGTTGCCCAAATGCCATTTGATCCCTCGGGAGGATGGAAGAAGCTCTATTGGCATCGGTATTTGGTGTTCCCCAGTTTCCACTCACCCCCTCGACATTGGCAAAAAAGAACTTATCTTTCCACCCTTTGTTATAGGTGGGAAGATATAATTGAGGATCCTAGTGGGTCTAGGGGTAAAGGACCACCAACCCGCTTGCTTGCGGAGGGTATAGAAACTACGAAATAAGGAGATGCTAGCTTCTATACCTTGCAGGTGACAAAGAGTCATAAAGCCAACGATGGTTCGGATGGAGTTAGGGACTAACTGGGAGGGTGTTAAAGAATATCTATCTAGAAGGTTGAGGATGAAAGGGTGAATGGGTAATCGAAGTCCCGCCTTAAAGAAGGCTCTGTAAAAGGCAACCCTTCCGGAACGGGAAGAGGTTACCCTGTCATTAGGAGCGGGGTAGGACAAACGTAGGTTAGGAGGAAAATTGTACTTGGCTCCAAGGTTCACTATGTCTTGAGCAGACATAGTGGAGGCAGTCCATTCGGGGGACTCCTTGGTAGCGCTAGAGGGACCGGCGATGGTTGGACGGCGCCAGGGAGGGGCCCGTCCGGCGACTGGATGGTTCCCGATTACGGATGTCCGGTCGTTCGCCGCCGTTCTAAGGAAGCATGGTCGGAAGATGAAGTGGTCCACTGAGTCGGTGAGGAAGCAGAAGGTTGGGAAGGAACAGGGAACGATCCCCAGAATCAGAAACAGAGCAAGAAGGTGAAGAAGCCATGGGAACTAACCTGAAAAGCTCGAATCGGGATTGAAGGAGAAGGAGCATGGGGGGAACGGAAACAGGAGATAAACGGACACTTACGGATTCAAGGTAGGAGGTTGTAACGTAAGAAAAGGTGAAGATTGGAGGATAAGGATGATTTTCCTTTTATAATCCCATTTCAATCATCCCGCGGTTGTCCGATCTGGCCATGTGTCCGCTTTCCACTGGAAACCGCTTCGGTAGCCCCTCGGCGAGAAACACCGCCATAAAGAGGTGGCGGTGACATTACCACAATGATGACGCTCACCTTTTTACAACTCCTCGCCCGAGAAAAATCTTCCCCAATCCCAACAGTCCGAACGGACGAAATAATGGAACAGATCAACCGCCTGGTAGATATTAACACCCCTTTCGCTGGCAACTGTACGCCCACCCATCTCAGGGGTGGGGGGCATCTAATGTGGCTGATCACCTCCTCTGGGCAGCATTATAACCCCCTGCGCAATTCCCGGAATCAAATGATGTGATAACTCATTTTCGGAATGTTGGAACTCTCGCCCCGGCCTCCAGCGTTGGCTCCGGCATCCGGCTCCGGCCTCCAACTCAGGCCTTTGGCTTCGGCCTCCAGCGTCGGCTCCAGCATCCGGCTCCGGCCTCCAGCTTCGGCCTCTAGCTCGAGCCCTGGCCTTTGGCTTCGACCTCCAGCGTCGGCTCCGGCATCCGGTCCGGCCTCTGGCTCCGGCCTCCAGCATCTCCTCCAACATCCAGCTCTGGCCTCTGGCTTCGGCCTCCAGCATCTGCTTTGGCTCCGGCTTGGCTCCAGCTCCGACCTTTGGCTCCAGCCTCCGCATCGGCTCCGACATCCGGCTCCGCCTCCAGCTCAGGCCTTTGG